>FN649740.1:0-14287 GCA_000310025.1 Ectocarpus siliculosus | reverse complement strand
TGGGCGCGGAGACGGGGCTGGTGCCGGGGTCGGTGGCGTCCGGAGCAGCAGGTACAGCACCGGGGGACGCGGCTGAGAGAAAAGCAAGGTGGCGAGCAGCGCTATCGAGGCTCCGGAAAACGAAAACCGGGTCACCGAAACAATTGAAGTTGATGACAGTGTTGGCCGATATGGCGTGGGCCGTGTTGTCTGAGAGTTTGGCCCCCGTATCCGCCCCGTGCCCTTTCCCCCCCTATGCCCCTTTTGAAACAGCGAGTGAACCCCTTTTGAGTGCCCCCCCCGCCGAAGGAAGAGATGACAGATGCTAGCGGAGGTGGTATCGGACATGTCGTGCGGAGTCTGGGTGGCCGTTTGTTGGCGCCTCATATGGATGTGAAAAAGATTGCCGGAAGTTTTGGGAGCTTTGAACACGTGGACGTGCTGGTAAAAATTGCAGAAGTGGGGGTACCCATCGCAGTAGGACCGGGGGGAGACCTGAAGCATGAGTTAGCGTACGGGAACCATCCGAGCGCGCAAAAATGGCACGGAGCGATTTGGCAGAAGGTGGTAGAGGACGTGGAAGCAGGCAGGGCGGTGTTGTTCAAGAGGAAAGTTGCAGAAAAAATTCCGGGTTTGCGCGTGTCCCCGGTCGGGGTGGTCGAAGAGAAAGAGAAACTTCGGGTGATACACGATTTGACTATACCAGTAGCGGAAGCAACGGGGGGGGAAGGGCGGCCGGTGAATGCCACCACTTTTTTTGAAGAAATTCCGGCGTGCGGGATGGCGACTGTAATGAAGGAGGTGTTAGAACGGTTCCTGGGGTTGAGAGCTAGGTATCCAAGGAGGACGATTTTGATGCAAAAAATGGACGTGAAGAGCGCGTTTCGCCAAATTCCAGTAGACCCAGCAGGGGCGCCGGCTTTCGGGTATGTGATAGGGGAATTCCTTGTGGTAGACCTTCGGTTGCAGTTCGGATGGCGGGGCAGTCCTGGGTGGTGGGGGCTGGTGGCGTCGGCGATAGAACACGTACACCGACAGACGACAAGAGAAACAGTACGGGTAACGCCTTCTGGGGTACGGGCAGCGGCACACGTAAAGATAGCTCCGCCAACGGGGAAAGGGATAGTGCCGATCCCACCGCAGTGTAAGGTGCAGCCGGCGGTGGGGGGGGGGAAGAATGATCCGGCGTTTGTGCGGTTCTTCGTGGACGATGCGATTAATGTGGAAGTGCAGTGGGAAGACAAGGGGGAGCGGTGTCTGGAGTTGACGAAGGGGCTTGCGTCCACTCACCATGTATTATTAGGGGAGAGGGATGAGCAGGAGGAGCCAGTACTGCCCGCAAAAAAGATGACAGACTGGAGGACGGAACATGTGGCATTAGAAAAAATAATACACGGGGGCTTGGAACATGTGGATAAAGTGGAGGGAACGAGTGCAGAAGAGCCCATGGATTGCGAAGGGGTCGGAGGAAGGGGAGATAGTGGAGGAGCTGGCGGAGTACATGGCTTACTGTAGTGCGTTCCTAGGAAATAGGGATTCGACGATAATGGGGAAGCTCGTGGCGGTAAATTTCTATCATCAACAGTTTCAGAACATGTCTTTGCCGTTGAGTAACCCGTACATCAAAGGGGTAGCGCAAGGTATTAAGAGAGGGCACGTGGAGAAAGGCACACAAGCAAGAGTGAGGAGACCTTTGACATGGGGAATGTTGGGTGCAATGCAGCAGAGTGTTGGCGGTGAGGGTGCAGGGGGAAGAGTGCTATGGATCGGATTGGCCTTGACATATCTGCTGATGATGAGGGCGTCAGAGTTGTTTGCGGAAAAGGATGGGAAAATCCATGAAGTGTACTGCCTGTGCAGGGGGGATGTGGCATTCTTCGAGGGCGATAAGCAGCTGGAAGGACCGGAGAGGTTAAGGGCAGATAAGATAGAAGTGCAGATGAGAGGCTCGAAGGGAGATCAAGGGAGGAAAGGAGCGGTGCTGGTCAGGGAGAGGGGGAGGGCGAATGGAGCGGTGGAATTGATGCTGGAACTATTCGGGATTTATGGAAGTGAAAGACTAAGTGCAACGGCACCATTGATGGTACACAGAAGGGAAGGGAAGTGGGAGGTATGGCAGAGAAGGAAGGCGACAGAGCAGATGAGGAAGGGGATAAGAGCGGTGTCAAAGATGTGGTCGAAGGAAGGAAAAGGGGCAGGGGCGAAGCTAAAACCGGAAGAGTTCGCGTTACATTCGGGAAGGATAGGTGGGGCGACGAGGCTGGCCGCAAAAGGGGTACCGGAGGCTGTGATAATGAAGGAAGGGAGGTGGTCGTCGCACGCATTCGAATGTCATACGTGAGGGCGAGTATGCAAGACCCAGCATGGGTGTCGGCGGTGAGGGGAACGGGTATTGGAGAGACAGCCGGGGCAAGGGACGGAATGGGGAAGAAATAAGGAAGAGGGATCCAGAAGTAAGAAGAACAAGACTTCGTGATGGGAGGTTTGTGTCCAAGCTGGGCGACCAGCGGAATGTGGTCAGCCTGGTTCTTATTACTTAAGGAAGCGTGTGGATTCCTTAGTAGGCTAAGGGCCGGGAAGGAGGGAGAGAGTTCTACCTCCAAGACCCGGCCTTTGCGCGGCGACACAAAAATAAAAATGGCATTTTTCGGGAAGTGAGAGACAAAAGTGGAAGGTTGCGTTGTACAACCTGGTTTTTTGTCAGAACGGTTAGAAAGATCAAAGGGGGCACCGTAGGTAAGAGAGAATTGATAGATAGGTCGGCATGTGTAACGGAAAGAAAAGAAAAAGAAAGAGATGCACCTTGCTCACAACAGAAGAAACATCTGAACGAAAGAGCAAGACAACAAACAAACAAGAGGAGGAGGAGTAGAAGAGAGGCAGAGGAGGAAGAAGAAGGAAGAGAGCGTACGGAAGGGAGGAGACAGACAGAGAAAGAGAGCAAGAGCATCGTCGGTTCGTTTTTTTTTCTTTTTTTTTTCTTGTTTTTGAAGCCGAGGTAAGCGTGTCTCGGGCGGAAGCTAGACATGGGTAGCGTGTTCTAGGCTGAAGCAGGGCATGGGAAGGCAAATGATGGTGGTGTGAAAAAAAAAAAAAAATAGGGTCAAGGTAAGCGTGTCTCTGGTCAAAGGGCAGGACATGGAACGACCGGTAAGCCGAGGTAATCGTGCTCGGGCAAAAAGCGAAGGCTTGAGCAGAGCATGGAAAGGCATGGAGGTTTGTGTCCAAGCTGGGCGACCAGCGGAATGTGGTCAGCCTGGTTCTTATTACTTAAGGAAGCGTGTGGATTCCTTAGTAGGCTAAGGGCCGGGAAGGAGGGAGAGAGTTCTACCTCCAAGACCCGGCCTTTGCGCGGCGACACAAAAATAAAAATGGCATTTTTCGGGAAGTGAGAGACAAAAGTGGAAGGTTGCGTTGTACAACCTGTTTTTTTGTCAGAACGGTTAGAAAGATCAAAGGGGGCACCGTAGGTAAGAGAGAATTGATAGATAGGTAGGCATGTGTAACGGAAAGAAAAGAAAAAGAAAGAGATGCACCTTGCTCACATCAGAAGAAACATCTGAACGAAAGAGCAAGACAACAAACAAACAAGAGGAGGAGGAGTAGAAGAGAGGCAGAGGAGGAAGAAGAAGGAAGCGAGCGTACGGAAGGGAGGAGATAGACAGAGAAAGAGAGCAAGAGCATCGTCGGTTCGTTTTTTTTCTTTTTTTTTTCTTGTTTTTGAAGCCGAGGTAAGCGTGTCTCGGGCGGAAGCTAGACATGGGTAGCGTGTTCTAGGCTGAAGCAGGGCATGGGAAGGCAAATGATGGTGGTGTGAAAAAAAAAAAAAAATAGGGTCAAGGTAAGCGTGTCTCTGGTCAAAGGGCAGGACATGGAACGACCGGTAAGCCGAGGTAATCGTGCTCGGGCAAAAAGCGAAGGCTTGAGCAGAGCATGGAAAGGCATGGAGGTTTGTGTCCAAGCTGGGCGACCAGCGGAATGTGGTCAGCCTGGTTCTTATTACTTAAGGAAGCGTGTGGATTCCTTAGTAGGCTAAGGGCCGGGAAGGAGGGAGAGAGTTCTACGTCCAAGACCCGGCCATTGCGCGGCGACACAAAAATAAAAATGGCATTTTTCGGGAAGTGAGAGACAAAACGCGTATTATTAGTTGTACACAGACCATGCACCAAATGGGCGAATATGAGTGTATGTGCGCATGTTGTGCCGTCCCAACACCACCACCGGAAAAGAATGTGTAGTCTACAGTAGAACTAAATACATCATCGTACCACAGCATGTACATTATGTATGTACTTTAAAGTGGTAATTATGCTGTGTGTGCAGTATCAGGAGGGCAAAAAAAAAAGGACCAACAGTACTCGTCCCCCAGCAGTACTGCTACATGCTCCGCCAGACAGAGGGTTTGGGGGTCAGATGGCTCTAGAAGTTCGTGTGTTGGTGTAGTGTGCGGAGCCTGGCCAGGATTCTTTGGCAAAAAAAAAAATGGGATCAAGTACGAGACATCCTGCCACTATGAGATGTAGGTCTCCGGGTTCACGCTGCGGCTCGAGTTCCTTTCGGCATGCATGCACCAGAAGAGAGGTTGAAGAGATATACGGAACGGGTCGTGGAACGCGGGTTCAGCGTGTCCATCTGTGACAACACCCCAACGGTAGATCTCCGACAGGTCATCTGACGTCACAATCTACGAGAGAGCAGGTTGAAGTGGTATTTTTCGGGCGTGTGTAGTTTGCAGACTACTGGGTGCACGACACCGCGGCTGCGACCCCCCCCCGCTTTTAGTCGGGATCGAAAGGGAGACGCACTACAGCAGTAAGGTGCTTTGTCTCGTGGCTTGCCGAGACTTGGTTGCTTGGTTGTCGCGTGTGGCGAGGGTGTGTGTACAAAGTCAGCGCACAAGAAAGAAAAAATTGCCACGTCAGTCTCTTAGCCGACTGCATGCAAGAATAGCCTGCACTGCTGTCAAGAAACATTGTGCTATTATAACTACCCTCTCTTTTTTTTTTTTTTCTTAATATGACACAACGAATCCATCTCTATCATAGAAAAGAGTCTGAGACAGATTAGCAATGAATTCATAGCGTCAGAAAGTACCTGTATGTCTACGATTTCCCAGACAGCATATAGGGACATCTCCCCTGCGGGTAACAGGCTCAACAAGACAGTTTGGTAGCTGTCTTGTGTGTCTCATATATGTTATGTTGGGAAGGTGCAGAGGATATGTGGTAGGTACTGGTCGGGCGTTTTGTGTGTGGCACCCTTTTAGTCGTAGGGCATGCAATCTCCCTCAGTTTTCAAACGTATTTTCAATGTGGTACGCGTATGTACCGGGTATGTATGTATATGTGTGGACACATTTCGGAGTATGTGCGGACACACAGGAGTGGTCTCGCCATTTTCTTACCTTTTTGTGTAATTTCGTGTTGTTAGATGTGCAAATGGCACGGGAGAACATTATTTCATCATTGCCTCCTGACGTGGTCGCCGATAGAGGCGTGTGGTTGAGGTTTCATCACCGGCATGTGGGTGTGTGTTAAATGCAGTGGGTATCTCTTTTTGTGCGTTGGATACCGTCTGTCTGGTGGTCTTGGATGACGAGGAAAAATGCGTTTCGGAGTGATCCGTACACTGATGACTGGCTGCTTCTTCACGCCTACCCTAGGGCAGAGCAGTAGTGGTAGTCTTCTAGTGTCGACACGTCTCGATGTTCTGCGCCACAGGCTCAAAGGCTCTTTCGTGTGGATGAACTACTGCGTGGAATACGGGAAGGGGGGAGGGGTGGTACATGTATGGAGGAGAGAGAAATCGGCAAGAGTGGGAGAAGGGCAGAACCTGCCTTGCCGCACGTGCACGCAGGTTGGCGACGGAATGTCTCTAATCTAGGGAAACGCCCCGATGTTATAATACAACCATCTGGCACTGCCGAAATTTGTTGGGCATTCCCTGTGGCCATCAACAGCACTCCCATCTATCGTTCATCACGTGGTTTGAAGAGGTGGAATCCCAAGATACTCCATCTGTCATTCTGTCGTGACTTGCTAGCAATTTCTCTCTCACGGGGACACAGGCTACCCTCGTTAGACCCAGGTCGAGACAGTATTCACCTACTACATACCTGGCAGTTTAGTTTCTCCAGACTTTTGCACGGAGAAAGGTTTCGGAAAATATGGGCGGGTATACTGTTGTAGTAGGAAGACTCCCGCATTTTCCGCTCTCCATCTCAGCAGGTTGGTGTACAGGCGTCATGGTCTGACCGATCGCGTATGCTATGGCATGCACGCTTACCTCCCAGTTGATCGCTTTCTCTTGCCAGCTCCGTCCTTGCCGCAGCCTCCACCGTGACCTTCAAGGACTACAAAACACATTGCAGCAGCAAGGTCCGGGTCAGGGGGGCCAATACTCATCGGGGACGAAACAGCTGGACAAGTAGAACTCGATAAGCTCAACTCGAGGCCGTTGCTACCAACTTTCCGCGTGCCGAAAGGTTGTGAGACAAAGCGTACCCCTCCCTCAGCAGAACCAAACACCAGTCCTTCATGCCAAACCGCCGCGCAAGCTTCGACCACGCACAGCAAGGCAGCCACTCGTATGAAAAACATGCTTCTCTCGGTGTCGCAGATAGGGAACATTCCTCACTCCTTGTTTCACGGTGCCAGATAGATATGTAGGAGAGTCTGTTCTACGCATTGGGGTGAAGGGGTATGGACATCGTGTCGTCATAAAGGGGACCACTACTATAGACTTCATACCAGGAGTGCAGGAGTGGTGTCAGCATCAGTTTCAAAAGGGAAACATATTGAACGTTCTATATAATAATGAGCCGGGGCGCGAAGCGCGACCGTTCTTTTCCCTCCGTCCCAGGAGGAAAAAAACAGGCTCTAATATTAAGTATCGGCCTGTTGGTCCGGGTGGTACAGGGGCCCAAAGTTTGGTTTCCGGGAAGCCTTCACCCACATTTGGGACCAGAACGAGATCTATGGGGCACCGAATTACGATTTTTTGGCTTCTGACGAGGGGAAAAAATAGTGCACTCTTTGTCAGACCGGTTTGGTCGTGCCTCGGCGAGAGAAGGCCATGCTACACAAGCGTTTGTGCATAAAATCCCAAGGTCGGAGATATACATGCTACCTCACCCCATCCCCGGGTGTTCAGGAAGAAAGGCGGGATTACAAAAGCGGAGATCTCAAGCGCGCGCGAATGAAACCACCAGGAGAAACAGAGGGAGCATACCCCTGGAAGTCTGGCACATACACAGAATCACACCCACCCGCGTGGTCCAATCCCTTCCATTGGGAAAAGCACAGCAGTAACGGCAGCCCTGGTGCCCGCTCTCTGGCTAAACAACAGGGAGAGTCTTGGCGGTTCTAATTGCCGTTGGAGAAATCGATGGGTGAAAACAGGATAGAATAGATTGAGGTCTTGCCCACAGCAGCAACAACAGCAGCAGCAGAGGGTGAAGTTGAGGCGGTTGGTGCTGTTGATGCAATCGCCACGTGGGACTCAGAAAGATGTAGAGATGACGTCTTCGCTGGACAACGATAGGGCGGGGGATAAAAGGCGTAGCAAACAAACGACGCCGCCGCCAGCAAGCGAAACAGAGAGACTGATATGTTGACAAACGGTCCATGCGAGAGAACGAGCTGGCTCTTGTCCGTCTTGTCCGTTGGAACTGCTGTGCTCCTGCCACTTTCCATCTGCTTTCCACACCGCGCTGCCCGTGGGTTCTATCTAGTGTAGTATGAAGTGCGGAGGAAGTCCCCATCACACACAGCATCGCAGATAGAGACTACTGCAGGTATTGAGCCGACCCCACGGCTCATTGCTCCTCCCTATCCAGTATGCCAAGTACCACGCCCCGTTGCGGGAATACATACGCGGGAGGGCAGCTACTTACAGCAGTGCTATATAATACGGAGTTGTGGTGTTCTTGCCTCCGCCATTTGATCATTGGTGTCTACGTTTGATCGCGCTTTATAGTGACACTTTTCCCCATCTTCCCTACCATTGCCACTTGTTTTGGCCGACGCCGGGTTTCGAGGATACAGATCATCAGATCATCACCTTCCTCGCTACAATCTACTTCTTTCTGTTCTGTCCATGACTATGCGTAAAGTCCTTTCATACCCGCTGTCCACCCAACCCAGTTGTTTCGTTGTTTCCCGTTGTCCCGCGGGATGGTGTCGGGTTTCGCCGACCAACAGCACCCCGCCACAGTGGGTGTAAAACGAGATCACAATGTCCCCCGTGCGCATTAACCCTCTCGGGCCGCTCCCTGCCGGCGCCTACAGCAGGAGTATAGGATACTGTAAGCTGTTCCGAGCCACGGCAGCGTGTGACGAATACGTGCAGCAGCACTTGATATTGCAGGTGGGGGGACCTGTTTATTGCCGGTTGACTAGTGCCAGGTGCCCGGATTAGCGCCGGTTGGGCGCCGCTGTCACCCCAATAGTGCCAGTTCGCGCGCGCGCGCGTGCTCGCCAAATACACACACACACACACACACGCACGCCTCACGGGGTCCCAGTTCATGGCAGATAGAAGTATTTTGTGTTTTCAACCGCACTAAGACTGACGTCTTTTCATTGGTCAGCCGGTTAGCGCGGTCGATGCGTGGTTGCTTTTTTTTCTGCGGTGCGCTTCCTGTCGTGCGTCTCTCTTTTTTTTTTTTCCTACAACGAAGCTGGTGGGCCAGGCAGACATGAGAGAGTTACAATTGTACCGCGACGTAGTGAGGGTGGGGGTTACAGCTGTAAGTAGCTGCAGTGTTTTCTTTTTTTTCTTGTGTGCGCTCTTTGTCGTGTTGCTTTTTTTTGTCATTTTGCAACATCGAAGAAGGGCAACGGGGAGTGAGGTTTTCGTTTTGTGCGAACGAGAGCTTTACAAGCAGTTTTTGCCGTCACAGGTTAATCGGGTGCATGATGTGTGTCATCCTTTCGTCGTGGACTAAATAATAATAGTGCTGGCACTACTGTAGCCCAAAATGCAACAATATTATTGTATAACACACTGTTGCGGGTTCGACCGGCAGGGTGGACCCACACGTGTCGCGAGAAAGTCTGCCCACACCCACGCTACTTCACTATGCCGATCCATTTCGTACTCTGTTGGCCCCGCAAGCGTGAGCGCCACAGCATAAAATCAAACACGGCATCAATAGTGCCAAACCGGCACTAATGAGGGATTGACCAACCCTCAATAGTGCCGGTTTGGCACTAATCGCATTGGTGCCGGGTGCATTAGTGCCGGTGAACGCTCTGCGCACATACTGTACCGGCACTAAACAGGTCCCCCCGCTGCTGTACTGAATTTAGTGACTCGGGTGATAAACTTGCATATAGGGTTGTGCCTGATGGTTTTACGCTACAGGAGGGGGACCTGTTTAGTGCCGGTTGATTAGTGCCAGGTGCCCGATATAGCGCCGGTAAAATCTCTGGACACAGGCGGTGCTCTCAATAGTGCCAGACTGGCACTGTTGAGAGCTTGCCCGGTATAGTGCCGGTTCGGCGCCGCTGTCACCTCCAATAGTGCCGGTTACCCCGCGCGCGCGAACACACACACACACACACACCAGGCAGAGAAGACAGACTCCACACAGAGAAATAGGGTACACGTGCTGCTGCAGACCCGAACAACTCTGCGCAGGGGCGTACCATGCCATGTGCGGAAGGTGAACTGTGCGCTCAACCAGACTCAACGCCACAAGACCCTCATGGCCACGGCTGCCAGGGAGGATGTGGCGGGCGGCTGCACGGCATTTGCGGCAGCATGTTTGATGATGACAACGAAAATCACCATGTTCTAGCGGAGGGTAGATCTTGATGGTAAGTTGCCCCCGATCATCCACTAGATCACCGTGAGAAGAACAGCCGTCCATCAGAAGCAGCACAGGTTCGGTACTGCAGTGAAGCGCGTTAATGGGAGGAAGACTTCACACCACCACTTGCGGAACGTCGCGGTGTCGGACCACGCGTTGGCCTGCGAGAAGTACTTGAGAGGTGAAGCCGTGTTCTTGAAGCAGCGGGGTTCCTTTGCCTTCCCGATGATGGTCATGTCAACCTTCGCAGTGCCGTCGGCATTGGCGCACATGAAGGCAGACAGTCGATCCTTGTGTTTTTTTGCTTTTTCTTGCAACATCGAAGCGGGTGCGCCAGGCAGACAGGAGAGAATTTGTCCCGACGTAGTGAGGGCGGGGATTACAGTGTTTTTTTTTGTGTCTTTGGTGCGCTTTTCTTTTTTTGGAGTATTTTCTTCATTTTCATTCTGCAACATCGAAGTAGGCAACGAGCAGTGATATTTTGTACGAACGAGAGCTTCACAAGCAGTTTGTGCCGTCACAGCTTACTCGAGTACATGACGTGTCTTCTTTCGCCGTCGACTAGTCCTGGTGAGGCTGTAGCCCGAAACTTCTGTATCTTTTTTTGCAACAAACTCTTGTGGGCTCCACAGGTTCGAACCACACGTGTCGCAGGAAAGAAAGTCTGCCCACGCCGACGCTGGAACTTCACTCAACAGTAGTGTTTCGTACTCTGTTGACCCTGCAAGCGTGGGCGCTACACCATGTAAGTCGAACACAAACTCATTAGTGCCAGACTGGCACTAATGAGGGATTGGCCAGCCCTTGACATATTTCAAACTCGCGTTCCCGGTTCCTTGATATTTATTTGGCTATTGTTGTCCCGAACCATGGTTCAGGAATCTCCGTGGAAATCCAG
This sequence comes from Ectocarpus siliculosus, assembly GCA_000310025.1. Taxonomy (NCBI): domain Eukaryota; class Phaeophyceae; order Ectocarpales; family Ectocarpaceae; genus Ectocarpus; species Ectocarpus siliculosus. The sequence continues at coordinate 3,596 of FN649740.1, read as the reverse complement.
TTTCTATTTCAAACTCGTGGGGTAGACTACATATCTTTGAACGGGGAGGCCTTGATATATGGCTGTTTCGACGTTAATATTAATATTCCAAAAAATGACGTGTAATAATCCGAAACTCCGTCCGTGTGCGCACACCTTGCTGCCACACATATGTACTACGCTGCAGCAGTATACAGCAGTACGTTGGAGAGAGAGACCAACTTGGAGAGACGGGAGACTTTCATAACTGCTACGCTGCTGTCAGCGATCTACGTAGAATGAATACGCACACGCCTGTGTTGAGTATGTGGTTGGGATGTGTTTCAAGAGAGAGACAGAGCGACACCACGCAGCGAGATGCGATTTTCCCTCTCTCTCCGGCTGGGCAGCTGGCTGAAATATCGCATGCATGCATGATGAACACGATGATGAACACAGCAACAGACAACTACGGCTCGTTGCCAACACGAGTCACACACACCAGACACGCACACCCTAGCCACTCGTGCCCCAGTTACTTATCCATGCACCTTTCAGGAAGGCAATCTCACGGTTGATGGTTATGATGTTTGCATACTTATGTCACCAAGCGGAGAAGAGCCTTTGGAAAGAAAAAACACACCGCAACCGATTCTGGAGCGACGACAGCAGAGGATCGATGCATAGACTAACTGGATGAGAGATTTATGAAGCTGTGCATACCTACATGTGAATACATCATCTGTGATATATCTCAAACAGGAGGACGGAGGGGTGGAACAGCCTCCAAGGTAGAAGCCACGCTGGCTAGCAAGCTTGCACGGTGGTAGCTGTTCGAGTGGTAGCAGTCGGTGTTCGTGCGGTTGTTACCGTCGTGCGAGCTGTTCCTCCCTTCCGTCACGGGCGGAGTTACAAAAAGCTAAAGATCCTTCCTGAACAAATTTAAAAGGGAAATAGACACAAGTGGGTATACCCACCCCTTTCTCGGACAAAAGTGGGTACTCGAAAATCCAGCGCGCGCGCACTCCATAGGCGACCCCCAAACGACTCAAAACCCCTTTGTGACACCTGGCCGACACAGCCAGGGACCATACACAGCACGGGAATCGATTTTTTCCCACTTTTATGCACACCTTTGGCCCTAATACCGCCGACGCGCGCAAGGCCTCACCAGAGTGCCCACTTATGTCCGACATCGCGGTGGGTATACCCACCGGCGTCAACTAATTTTTTCATGTACCCACTTGTGTCTGTATTTTGACCCACTTTTGTCCAAATTGTACCCACTTATGTCCACTTACGGACGGCGAAAATCGAGCGGAAATCGACCTCCACGTCACCGCACGGCAGAACATCGAATAGACTCAGAACGTCTCAGAACCTCCCAAAACCGTATCCATAGCATACTTCCTATCCATGGCTTCCGACTGCGGACCGACCACGGAGGAACATGTCAGAAACACATGCCAGACCCCTTCGGTACCGGCACGGGAAGATACCCGCGGCAAGCCCGGCAAGCAGCGCACTTACGACACGCCACAAATAAATGCGTGACACACAACGGACAACACAACCAACGGGTCGCGCATACAGAACAAAAAGACGCGCAAACAGCAACAACACACACACACAAATACACCAACCACCACGAGGAGTGCACACCGACCCGTCACCGCAGCAGTCGGCTTGCCGCGGGTATCTTCCCGTGCCTGGTATCTTCCCGTGCCGGTACCGAACGGGTCTGGCATGTTTCTGACATGTTCCTCCGTGGTCGGTCCGCAGTCGGAAGCCATGGATAGGAAGTATGCTATGGATACGGTTTTGGGAGGTTCTGAGACGTTCTGAGTCTATTCGATGTTCTGCCGTGCGGTGACGTGGAGGTCGATTTCCGCTCGATTTTCGCCGTCCGTAAGTGGACAAAAGTGGGTACAATTTGGACAAAAGTGGGTCAAAATACAGACACAAGTGGGTACATGAAAAAATTAGTTGACGCCGGTGGGTATACCCACCGCGATGTCGGACATAAGTGGGCACTCTGGTGAGGCCTTGCGCGCGTCGGCGGTAATAGGGCCAAAGGTGTGCATAAAAGTGGGAAAAAATCGATGCCCGTGCTGTGTATGGTCCCTGGCTGTGTCGACCAGGTGTCAGAATGGGGTTTTGAGTCGTTTGGGGGTCGCCTATGGAGTGCGCGCGCGCTGGATTTTCGAGTACCCACTTTTGTCCGAGAAAGGGGTGGGTATACCCACTTGTGTCTATTTCCCAATTTAAAATCGGGCCAACACACCCCTCTGAATGATTATTCGGGAACAAAGATCCAGCCGGAAATTCCCGACCCATGGTTCGGGAATCTCCGCGCGGTATTTCAAACTCGAATTCTCGGGAATCCCGACAATCCAGTCAAATAATCCAGGAATCTCGAGTTTGAAATATGTCACCTCAATCGTAGTGCCGTTTTGGCACTACATGTATTCGCAATAGTGCCGGGTGCCCGGTTTAGTGCCGGTGAAATCTCTAGACACGTACAACCGGCACTAAACAGGTCCCCCTACTGTACTCACTTGGACCTGGGATGGAGCGCGGAATTGATGCCATTAACGTCATTGCGGCATCGTACTACACGCCACTACTATTGCTGCACTCCGTACCTTCTCGGTGTCGAAATCAAGCAGAAACCGACCCGCTCCGCAGCAACTGTTGGATGTACTCACAGCATCAACAGATTATTGCGAGCAAGAATTTCCCGAGCAGATGGAGCGGGGAGTTTGGGGGTTCAATGGTTGCTATGGATTAGATTTGGTGGTACCAACTTTATCACATATTGCAGGTTTGAGGGTATGGGTGTCTACAACGGAATTTGTGTGCGTGGCTTGTGGTTCCTCACTTCCTTTTTCTGTGTATAATCAAGTCCTTTTTCCGGCTCTCACGCCAACCCCGGCTTCCACGCCCATACTCCGGCTATCACGCCAACCCGGCTTCCACGCCTTCAGGACTCCCACGTCCCTACATATACCTTTACATCAGGGCCACCACGCCACCCGGCTTCCACGCCACAACTATATTATACACGAGCTTCCACGCTCCACCACGTAGAAGGGCTTTCACGCCCGCGGATAGTTTCTACATTTTGACCGTTGGCAGTACCCAGCTGCTGGCACCTTTTGTTTCCCACTACGGGACCCCGCGCCGAGGCACCCACGCACAAAGCTACTCAACACGCTAGCGTTTCGATCAAGAGAGTGGCCGCTGTGTCTACGCGCGCAAGATGCCGGATGGAGACGGACGACAGCCTCCGGGGGGACAAGGTCATGGTGATCCTTCCCCGGGAGAAGGCACCGGCGATGGAGGAACCAACTATTCGTTCACCGCCGATGCAGAAGAACAAGACAATCTGGGAGGGAGAGCGGCGGCGGGGGGAGATCAGCAAGACTCGATGCGTCAGCTGGTCGACCTTCTCAAGCATGCTTTCACGGCAAACTCCCAGGACCAGGGGCATCGTGCCCATTCAGGCACGTCTAGCGCCCAGACAGTAGAGTTGAAACAGCGGGACAAAGTCGAGGTCCCTGTTTGGAGTGATGATTTCCTCAAAAATCGATCGATGGAGGTTGCGTTGCGGATTTTCACGAGTGCGTTTGAAGCGT
>FN649739.1:3603507-3614499 GCA_000310025.1 Ectocarpus siliculosus | reverse complement strand
CCTATAATACACGAGGTGCAACGCGCACAGCAGGTGCACAACCGATCTGGGTCAGCAGCCCATCATTTGTGGGGTTGCCAAATATCAATTGTACTATACTTACTTGATTCCTCAGACGCTTCGCTGTGACCTGCCCCCCCGAGCTCCTCTCGGCTGCCTTTGAGAAATCTACATCCCCGATCCAGCGGGAGTGGTGGTACCCGCAGAGTCCGGGGTGCTGCTGAGCTGCGGTCCTCCTTGCTGCCAGGTCCCTTATGTCTGGGAGGGGCTGGGGCTCGTTGTCCCCGTGGCAGCAGAACCGCTTCCCAACCGCCCTGGCTGCAGCAGATGTCGCCTCGGGCAGGAGCTGGGGTGTTGTGTCCGCGATGAGAACCAGCTCGTCCCACACAACTAGGGGAGCATTCACTGGGTCCCACTCAGCCGCTTTGGCCTCCCAGAACTGAGCGATGTCCTCTGGGTCCATGGTGGTGATGTTGGTACTGCTGTACTGCTGTTGTTGCTGCTGTTGTGCTGGCAGGCTGTGGCGGAGTGACAAAGTGTCAAAAAGAGACACCCGCCCCCGTGCCTTCGCGTTTTTGAGAGGGTTTTCGTGACTACAGGCACGATAGGAGGCATGATAAAACCTGTCTTTATCTGGTACGATAAAGCATGCTCTCGCTGTTGACTTGTGTGCCTTCTTCCTTGCCTTCGGAATGTGGTTGCAGAACTGAAGGCCAAGCTTACGAGGCCTCTCCCCGAGTTCTCCTGCGCGCGTGTGTGTTCGAGTGTATTCCTTGTCCGTCTTCAACCAACCGCCACCACAAGGCATAGTTTATCTCTCGCGCGGCTCGTGCTTGCTGCTGCTGCTGCGGCGGGCTGCTGCTGCTGCTGCTGGGTGCTTTTTCATTTCGTTTCGCATGCATGCATCCAACAAACAAACCGCGTGCGTGTGTGCTTCTTGTCTCCGCTGGATTTACCACCCAACCAAGTGGCATTGGAGGCGGTGCCATGCCTTGCGCCAGTGTGCTGCATCGGCGGCGGGGTAGAACTGCTGTGCATGCGATGTATCTCTACTGCTGCTGCTGTATCCATGTAGACTATCACCATGTAATCGTGTTTGGGGTAAAGAAATACGGCGCCCTCTCCTCTCTCTCTCCTCCGGTTTCCGACAGCACCTACATACAGCAGTACAGCAGTCAGTGTAGTTATCGGTCACTCATCACATTCTTCACGTGAGGGTTACGCTGCTGTTGGGCACTAAACCTTTGTGGCACCATGGGGTGCGTGCGGTTGACCCATGTGGGAACCTGTTGGTGCGCAAACAAACGTGCAAACGTTCAAGTGCAGGTGTCGTGTGTGTGTGTCTCATGACTCATCGGTCTATTCGGTCCCGGCAGAACAAAAAAAAACGCGGAAGATCCAGAAAGAACCCAGTCACGAAAGGGTTAAGCTGAAAAGTAGCCTCACCACGTCTGTCTGCCGTTCGTTCTTGTTACTGCTGCATGACTTCGATCTACCTATCTAGACTATTAATGATGCGCGAGACGTGTGCTGTATTCACAGGGAGGGGCCGAGATCTATCAATTATTTAGATTAGCCAGCTATTTTTTCTAGTCACCGAAGAACGGACCATCTACATCTACTACTGTACATACAGTACATCGATCATGTGTCCTTTCTTCCCTAATTACTTTTGAACACGGTGAACAGCGCATGATAATGCGGTATGTATGCATCCATCCTCAACTTGTATCTGTTTCGTAGCCAGAAGCGACCTAGCCGGGGCTGCTGTTGTCGTTGTTACTGCTAAATGATATCTCTCCATCTATCTACATGTATGTCTATCCTGGTTGTGGGGGGCATGTGCTGTGTACAGCAATAGACTATTAGTAGTTCACCGAGAGAACGGATCTTTCTCCCTGCATCAATGCCTGCACATGAATGATGACTCCATCTATCCTAATGTAGATTATGTGTGGGAGGCATGTCATGTGCTGTGTAGGGACACACCGAGAGACCAGACACATGAAAACCTTTTCGGCGAATCTTTTTCAGTTTTCAAAACATGAACTCTTCTTGTTGTGTAGCCAACGCGGCCTCGTGGGTCTGCTGTTGCTTATGTGTACTACTGCTGTACGCTGTTTGAATCCTCTCTACACTGTGCTGTAGACTACCACTATTTTATGATTTGGCAGGAATAAATACACGCAACAATCCGTCGGGAAGCCACACCTACCTACCTCACAGCAACCCATTTATATTGAAACGAAGGGACTACGTACAGCAGCAGCCAGAGTATACTCTGCAGTACAGTATACTGCTGCTGCTGCGCTGCTGGTGCTGCTGATGATGGTGATGCTGCTGGTGCTGCTGTGCTGCTGCTGGATGATGTTCAGCTTATTGTCATGTAGCTTCCAGCACAGCAGTATAGCCTCGCAGCTGTGCTGGCAGCGTGAACTACAACCTACAGAGTTTTAGATATACATGTACAGGGCACAACAAAATTCAGAACAGGCACAGGCAGAGGTAGGTACAGAGCACGCTGCTTTTCGTAGGATATGCATATGCATACAGCAGTGCATACATGTCACCTTTCCTTCTGCTTTCAACGGATGGACTTTTTGTTTTTTGTGCACCCTCCTACTAATAAACAATCTTTTCACGTTTATTTGCCGCGTACAAACATACTGGTGTTGTTGCATACTTTTCTGCGAACATCCCCCTCACTGCTACTGCTGCTGTGTCACTCATGCGCCACAACCGCGGCCGCTCTGGGCGCAAGACAGGGCGTGCCGCACCTTGCGTGCCTCGGTCTCTCTCCGCGCGAAAGGAGAGCGCTAGATTGGTAGCCGTGAGGTTGTTCTGAGACAGAGGCCTCAACGGCACAGCACAGCAGCAGCAGCAACACCCCCCCAAAAAAACCGTAGAGTTCACCTTTTTTTTTGTGTACCGCAGAGAGAGGCGGTTGCGGCGCCACCCCCGCAGACTCACCGCGCCATGACCGCGGCCGCGCTGGGCGCGAGACGCGACGGGCACTGTCTTTTGTGCCTCGGTCTCCCTCGACGCGAAAGGAAAAAACACTGGATTGATTCGTGGTCGTGAGGTTTCTATAACAGACAGACCACAGCAGCTGCACACAGCAGCAGCCCCCCGAAAAAAACAACCATTTTACCTAATTTTTTTATTGTGTACCGCAGCCGGTTGCGCCGCCACCTCCTCACGCACAATGCGCCACCGTCACGGCAGCGCTACGCGCTGGGCGCGAGACACGACACGCAGGACCTTGTGTGCCTTGGTTTCCCTCCTCGCAAAAAGAGCCGGAGGCTGAAACATAAACATCGAACAGCACGTTTTTGAAAAGGGACGACGACAACAACAACAACAACAACAACAACAACAACAACGGCGGCCTACAAAGTTTTGTTTTATTATTGTATGGTAGGCAGTTTAGAATACTGGTATGTACATGTAGTCCTCGCGCATCCTACAACTAACTTCAGGATACCCCAAATCACTTCAAAGTAATACGGCACGCTGACTGCAACACAAACTGGTTGAACGGTCGTCTTGTTTCCAAAACATCGGGAGCGACTGATAGCAATAGAGAGCGAGCGAGAGAGAGAGAGAGAGAGAGAGAGAGAGAGAGAGAGAGAGAACAATACATATATTTAGTCTACAACATACATACGAGGAGCATGATGTACGTTGTATTCTGTTCGATTTTTCTCCCCGGGCGGGTGTGGTTCGTATATTATATGCAGCATGTTTGTGTAGTCATCACACATATTCCTGTGCAATCAATGTGGTCCTTGGTGGTGGTACGCGTAGTAGGAATTTTTGCACTGCCCGCCCCACTCAAAACTGCTGTAGTACCGTACAAAACAGCGCGGGATCCCATGGGCAGCACCCAAACTGCCTGTCTCCACAACAACAGGTCTTCGCCTCTCCAACAATAACAACAGCTAGCTGATGATGGTGGTGCCACAAAAGTATATGCATACAATATGCAACCCTTTTGACTGATGACTGATGGTGAATGCATACTTTGTATGCATTTTATGTATGTATACATACGCAGTAGTATCTCTTCCTCGTGGAGACTTCTTTTGTGCGTGTGTGTGTTGCTGCTGCTGTCCCTATCTATGTATTATGTATGGATGTATATATGCAATAGACTACATATACATGTATGTATGTATGTATGTCATGTAGTAGGATTGATTATTATATTATGTTACGCTTAAATTCGCGTACGTCTGTATCATATCGGGGGCATCCTTCAAAGCGCAGCAGACACACCTGCACATGCGCAAGTTGCACAACAAGCGCAAGCAATGCTGCAGCCAGTCGATGCAGCCTTTCTTTATATTTAGAGTCCACTTGACTTTGACTGAACCATCATATCGCTACAAACAAACGCATGGTAACAACGTACAGGGGACACACCGGCCCCTTTTCTTTTTTTATTGTCTCTTGGTCTCTTCCACAGAGGAGCAGCAACAACTTGCCAGTACTTTTTTTTTATAGGCGGCACCAGAAAATAATGTGGTTGAAAGGTTCATGTTTCATTTTTTTATGGCAAAGTTTCAACCGGCTGTGGACATATTATTCCACCACATATTATTCCACCACGCACGTGCCCCCTCAAAGAGCCTGCCTCTCTTCCCCCCCCTCTCTCTTTCTCTCTCTCTCTCTATCTATCTCTCTCTCTCACGCGCCCGCCCCCCGCCGCGTTCCACACCGTTCTCACTGTATTTCGCAACCCGGATCCGACCAAGGAAGCAAGAGGATCAACTGCCTCATCCACCTGCCGTTGGTAAGTGACATTATCCTGCAGTACCCGTCATAATCTATTTTGATAACAAACGCTCGACTCGCCAACTCGGCGGGTGTCGGGTGTAACCTCTGTCGTCGTACCCTCGTAACCGCTGCTCGTTCTCATTCTACCGTCTCTCTGTGTTGTATCCGCGGTTTTTTGCTGTAGTGGACAGAGTTTCATGCTGCGTTTGGAGGTAGCATGCCGCGGTTGGATCTGGGAATGCACCGAGTGCCATCCTGCGACGCGTCCATGCGGTTTAGTACATCATCATCAGTCTACAGGCTACAAGATAGAGTGCTACAATCAATTTTTATATCAGACACGACCTTCTGCGGCATGTACTGTATGTAGGAGTCCCCAACATCAACACCTGTATGTATCAGGAGAGACCAGGAGCATCGCTTGATGGAGCAGGGACTTTCGTGTTGGCACTCCTACCTAGATCTGTTGCTGAGCCGCTGCGGGGTCGAAAGGCGACGCATGAAACTCCCCCTGCGAAGCGCTACAATAGGCGGTTCAAGGTGGTTGGTTATATACATTTTATTATTTTATTGTAAGAAGGGGTGACATCAAGCTCGGTGACATCATCAGCTGAAAAGGATATGAAGCCTAGTCAAAAAGCCTGCTGAACCGATTTCCAAAGCTCGGTTACTCTACATCAGCAGAGAGAGTGGCAGCTACAAAGGGCAGTGTTGGAACCATCTCGTCTAGATAGAGCTTCCGTACATGGTACCGTTTAGGCATAGATAGTCAGTACTGTAGTCGAGCTTTGAAAATCGGTTCAGAAACGGGAGGACACGAGACGATGCGTGATGATGCGTGGCGTATGTGTATATTCGTCGCCCACACTGCTTGCTGCTGTATGGAGGCTATGGATGATGCTGTGCGCGCAGTCACAGACCTAGTCTCCTGGGCTGCGGAGATGAGCAGTAGGTGGCACCACTAGTTGCCTTGGACGACCAGTCAGCCCGGGGGGTTGGTTTGGTTTCGTGACTCCGCGTGCTAGACTGCATGTATGCATGTAGTTGGCAGTGGATCGTGCGTGATCGTGAACGGTCGTGGGCACTAAAAAACTACAGTAGGTGCCGGTCATGGTGCGCGTCTGTCTTGCATATTCGACGCAAAAGCCCTACCACAGCTGACATTTTCATGTGTAAAAACAGACATAAAACATATAAACGTGTGTAAATTAGTTGCTACACAACGAATCCATCTCTATCATAGAAAAGAGTCAGAAACAGATTACAAGCAATGAATTCATGGCGTCAGAAAAAGCTACCTGTATGTCTACGATTCCCAGACAGCATAGTCTGTAGGGACATTATTGACAGGAATCATTTTTTTTTTTTTTTCTTAATATGACACCACGAAACCATCTCCATCATAGAAAAGAGTCTGAGACAGATTAGCAATGGATTCATAGCGTCAGAAAAGTACCTGTATGTCTACGATTTCCCAGACAGCATATAGGGACATCTCCCCTGCGGGTAATAGGCTCAACAAGACAGTTTGGTGGTTGTCTTGTGTGTCTCATATATGTTTTGTTGGGAAGGTGCAGATGATATATATGTGTTAGGTACTGGTCGGGCGTTTTGTGTGTGGCACCCTTTTAGCCATATGGAATGCAATCTTCCTCGGTTTTCAAACGTATGTTCAATGTGGTACGCGTATGTACCGGGTATTTGGGTATGTATACAATATGTGTGGGTACATTTCGGGGTATGTGCGGACACACGGGCGTGGTCTCACCATTTTCTTACCTTTTTACCTTTTTGTGACCTTTTTGTGTAATTTCGTGTAATTTCGTGCTATTAAATCTGCAAATGTGCAAATGGCACGGGAGAACATTTTTTTCCTTTTTTCGGCATTGCCTCCTGACGTGGTCGCCGATAGAGGCATGTAGTTGAGGTTTCTACACCGACATACATGTGGGTGTGTGTTAGATGCAGTGGGTATGACCCCCTATCTCACCCGTTTGTAGGCAGAAGGTATGGCTACCTCTCTCTCCTATTAGTAGGCAGCGTGGACCACAGGTAAAGACAGGATCGATCATTTCATGTATGTTATATCGTCATTTGTATTTGGCATGGGAGGAAAAAGAGAGGTTCTAGCTATTTTGACTATTTTGACGGTGTATGGGCAGGGGGAGTACTTCCTGTGTCCATGTTGTACCCAGGTGTCGTCGTATCAGTTGTCGCATCAGTTGGCAGCACGTGTCATGGACAGGTAGACGTGGAATGGCGGCGACAGGTGAAGGCAGCTTCAGTATGTTATGCATGGTGTAGTCCATCCTTAGACCACACAGAAAGGAGCGCAGTCCATCCTTCCACCACACATAAAGGAGTTTGTTCGTACCTGTGGGGATTTTCGAAGTCCTGGGTCAGCCAAGAGCAGCAGCAAGGAGCAGACGCAGTGCAGTATGCTACTACAGCTTTACAGTCCGTCCTCCTCAAGTCCTATCGGAGATGATTAGTATCGCACAACGGCTGGATCCGAAATGCCGGCTAGCTCCGCAATCCAAGAGAGGTAGGTAGCTGAGCTAAAAACGGAATGACTGCATGCATGCGTGCTCCTCTCAGCAGATAGATGTGGCTGGCTGGCTCTTTGAAGTGCAGATTTCTGGTTCAGCGGAATTTGTCGGAATTCCCAGTTTTTCCGTTGTCACCTGGGTGTATGTTTTGCATGAAAGGTGCACAGAAATCGATTATCTTAATTGCAAGGGACACGTTTCATTTTCAGTGTTCCCCCTTGCGGTTTCGACGGTCAAATATGCGGTTGCCCACAGATTTTCGCATCGCTATAAGCTATAAAGCTCCTAATAAAGTAGTGTGTGCAGGTTTGTTAGCACAAAAAGTAAATTAAACGGGAATTTGACGTCGTTAATTACACACCAGACCACCAGCGTCCTTCATATATACATCACGGTGTAAGAACACAACATAACAATATTTCAGGCATTGTTGAACAACAAAATGAAACACGTTTTAATACAGCGAAACGTATTCAAAACAAACACAATACAAGATAACACGCAAGCTGATCTAACAAGTAAAGTCCTCCGTATCTAATCGCTTGCAAATACCAAGTTCCACTTTCTTCCAGTATGAATTCCGCACCGTAGGTACATTTATACCGACAATGTTTGCAGTCACTGGCGAGGTACGAAAAAATGTATACATGAAATTGTGTAAAGTATTACGTACAAGTCGACTAGAATAGTGACGTGCAAGCATATCCGCCATCAGTCTGGCTGTAGCTGCTTGAAAGAATCGAATGTCAGTACATCTAATAGCAAATCGGCATAATATTTGACAGTGTAACGTCGACATTTTACACCTAGTAGATAACACTGTTTCCCAATGTGGAAATGCCCGATATTTCTTCAGCGTAGCCATATGTTGGCGTTTATTGTACATACCAATACAAGTCTTACCAGGAATGTCTTGCCCTATTTGCATATCTAGAAAGTGCGATGATTCCCCACACTGTTCTAGTGTAATGCGAACAGGATTTTCTATCTCATCACCATCCATATCTAGCACCATCGTAGGGTACATACCACCATACTGATTACCCTCCTTATATATAATATCTTCAAATGTTGGTCCAGTCTGGTTACCATATCTCACTGTAAAAATGTCATCTACATACCGTTTTGTACCAATGCTATACTGCTCAATAAATTCAAATGGGTACAACGGTGTAGTCCCAGCTTGTTTAGCACTTAAATACTCCTCCACCATCTCCTTCAGAAAATCAAATTCATGTATAAACGCAAAAATATTCGCTAGTTCGGGGGCTGGTGCCGTTCCCATAAAGATACCAGAGGCTTGTTGGTATGCCATTCCCAAATTGTACAAATCCTTCATCCAAAATAAAATCTATCCATTTACAGACCCGTTCCCATCCAATGTGATTCGGTCGACCTCTACTAGACGTTACGTTACTTGGGTTTTCCTTAGACCAACCGATGTCCCTAACAAATGGGGTCTTATTATCAGGCCCAATGCCCCATCGCAACTGCATAGATTTGAACCCACGTCTCTCAGTTTGGTGTTCAAATGACAATTTTAAAGCTTCCCTCAATTTTGCCTTCAATGGAAAAAAGTGCATGTGGTCGAAAACATCCGTGACACATCAGCTCAGAAGCGTTATAGTTGTCGTATTGGCTGCAACCCTCGTTCGTGAAACATTTTGGACCCATGGACTAGATGGAGACCAGCAGACAGCAGAGAGTACACCAAAGCTGTCTGGTCTGGTGTCTGGTAGCTGGTAGGGGTATCGTGTATCGTGGAGCAGGAGGGTGAATGGCAGGGGCGCAGCGGCCATTCGTTTTGGATTTTTATTTATTTTTGGCGGGGGACCCGCAGGATTGTGCGCCGAAATTCCGGCAAGAGTGGATATTTTCTTCGGCGGCCGGCCTATCTGCGTTGTTGGCGGCTTTGTTTGCCCCGAAATCGAAGCTGAAAAAGAAACGTCACGGCAGAAACAACCCTTGGCCACCACAAGCACACACACGTACGTGCTCTCGCTCGCCCCCGGTAAACACGGCGAAGCGAGTAGACTGAAAACAGGAACCAACACGTTCGTCCGCTTCCTGCTTTCTGATTGGCCAACGGTTTATTTCTGCCTCTTCTCACAAAACGCAGATTTCCCTTACTTCCGTCAGTCAATCTTTCGCATACCTATACCGCAATTTATTTTCGGCGTTTGTGTGATTTTCGGCGCAGCCCCGAAGCCCCTGGTTGCGGCTCCGTTTCAGTCAAAATTCCTCTTTTCTTTCCTCCCTTTCTCTCTTTCTCTCTTCTCTCTTTTTTCTCTCTCAGCTCCTCTCAGCTCCTCTCAGCTCCTCGCTACTGGCCGTTCCCAGGCAAATGAACGAACGGGCGAGGCGAAAGAAAGGGAGGCGAACGAGGCTGTTGGCTGTTTACTACACTACTCCAAGAAAAAAAAATCTTGTGAAGTTATCTTGTGTACAGCAGTATGAACACGCCGGGCACACGCGCACGTGGTTGAGATTCCTCAACCGTCCATCCATCCATCCAGATCCATGCGAATCGTTATGTACCCACAAAAAAATCTGAAGACGAAAACACCGAAAACTATCAGATAATACCGTCAACTACGGAGTTTTCCCCCCAGGGAGGGGATCGGTTTTTTTGTGAAACCACACCTCCCGGGGGGTAATTGACGTGTACCGGGGGGGATGGTCCACACACCACACACACACAGATTGGCGAAACTGAGATGGATGAGGTTTTTGTCGGGTCGCACGAGTGGTACCATTCATTGCCTAAGCTCATGCACAAGAATTCGCAGTTTGTCCGCAGGAATAAGCTATTTTTTTTATGGTTCGGTTTTACCTTGAGTTACAATGAGATCCAAAAATGAATACGATTATTTGTTCCCTTTGTGCGCAAGGTTTCGTTAGCATCCTGTTGTACGTTTCAGCTGATTCCAGGGATGATAAATGCAAGAAATAGACAGGAAAACGAGAGCATTTCACCCGCAAAACAACTGCGAGGGCCAAGTGACAAACGGTACACACACCTGAATCTCGCTCGAAGTCAGATCTGCAAATGAATTTTCAGTCCCATATCATGCTTTTGTGCTCCGCCATGCAACAAAATCGACTCAGAAAATAAGGGAAATACATCGCCCCCGGGGGAACTCGTGGGAAACTGGTACCCTGGGGGGAAATTGACATAGTATATACCCGGGGGGATCTTTCTTTGTTTGGTCGAAAACGATCTACCCCGGGACTAAATCAACGAAACGATGCTTCCAGGCCGAAAAGGTAATGGAGGGGGGGGGGGGGGGGGTACCCCTTTTTTGCTTGCCCTAATCATTTTACCCTTGACCCCCCCTCCCTTTCCAAACGGAACATGGGGGGGGGGGAAACTTTGCTAGGGGGGGAAAAATTCCTAATTTTAGTTTCGGGAAAAGTTTACCTACTGGGGTAAAAATGGGTTTGCCTCCCAAAATTTCCCGGGGGGGTTTTTTCCCCAAAAAATAAAAAAATTTGCCCCCCTTCCTTTTTTTTTTTCCCCCCCCGGGTTTTTTTTCTTTCCTTTTTTTTTTTAGAAAAATAAAAAAACCCCCCTAAAAAAACCTTTGGGTTGTCTCAAAAACTTTTTTTTTAAAAAAAAAGGATTCCTTTTTTCCTGTTTAAAAAAAAAAATTAAAAAAATTTA
>FN649739.1:3437721-3603407 GCA_000310025.1 Ectocarpus siliculosus | reverse complement strand
GGGGGGGGGGGAATCTGTGCTAGGGGGGGAAAATTCCGTAGTTTAGGTTACGGTAGATGTATACGTACTGCTGTAGACATGCGTCTGCATCGCATACTTGCCTGCGGCTGTATTTGCACGAACGAGTAGAAGATGTAGCGCACGTACGTATATATATCTCAACCACAGGCATTGTGTACGTACGTAATTCTATTAGGAAACATAAACAAACGCCGCTAAACAACGCTATGGTCTGTCTCAAGACTCTTTTCTATGATAGAGATGGATTCGTTGTGTCATGTTAAGAAAAAAATATAATAATAATATACGCAAACACGGAAAGACTTAACTCATTCTATTGTATGTAGAAAGAATCGCACGACATACTGCTAGATCTATCTATCTCTCTCAGAACACAGACTTTACGTAATGGTGGCCAAATGCTCTTCAATCATGTGGAATTATTTCACGCACACCGAAAACAAAAGCATTGTGGTATAGTCTACGTACAATATATATGGTACGTACATGAAGTTCCCTTTTTTTCAAAGTTTGTGGTTGTTGTTGTTGTCTTCACATTTAAGAACCGTTCCCTTCTCTCTGCCCAGTACCCTCTTCTGTCCGTACTCCGTACTAGTCTTCTAACGCTTGACGGGGTCGATTCCCGTGGTCACAGGCTAAGTTACCCAAAAAAAGGTAAACCAAAACAATAAAATGGACCCGAAGCGTCCGCAAGCAAGTCAAAAGAAGTCCACGACAGATAGTATAGGCCAGTCCGCTCGCCTCTACAACTACACGCTAGCGAGGTGGTAGCCCTATAGGTAGGCTGGAAAAAGAACGAAAGAGGAAAAGAAGAGAGCAGATGGAGAGAAAAGAGGAAGAGGAGGAGAAAGACACACGCCGTAGTAGCGAAACAACAAACAGAACAACGCAAGACAACACAAAACAACACAAAGCGGGCCACCCGAGCAAGCAAATGTACGTCCTCGTTCGTGGGGGATTGTTTTAATGGTGCAGTGTTAGGGGGGGGGCTGGGGGGGAGTACTCATAGTCGTGCATGCCGTTGTCGTTTGACCATTGACCTCGCATCCCTACAAAGCCGGGACTTAGCACGCCGGGCTCTCACCGGACGAGGCTCTCACATCACCAAGCGCGAAGCGCCGTGAGGTATTCGGCGAGTCGCATGAAGGGTGCGCTGCATCCTGCTAAGGGTGTTCGGCATCTTGTGCTTACTTCCTTGCGTACGGCTGACAGCTGCGTATGATTTAATTTATTTTCTGGTGCTTCCACTTCCAGAGACAGTTGTAAGCGCTGTGTAACTGCCTCTAGGGTGGTTGACCAATTTAACACAACGTGCGATTATCCCCTTTGCGCGGAGTGAGGGTTCTCGACCCCGCACAACATAACCTACTCGACCACCATTCGCGGTTATCGCAAAAAAAAAAACAAAGGCAAAAAAAATAACGGTAACCTGGTTGCTGAGCTCACGAAGTGATCGGCTTGTTTTACAACATCCCTGCCAAGCGGTGGGGGGGGGGGGGGGGGGGCAAGTCAAGCAAGGGGTGCAATCCGGCACAGTATGTCGCGACACTCGGTCCGCATCTTCGCGTTTCCTGTCTTCCCGCGTCGTCTCATCCGCCTGCTGTACCCCTTCCGCCCCAGTGGTTGTTCGACCCTGTTATTGATAGGAACAAAAAGTGTAGCATGACGGGCCGCTGGCGTCTGTTATTGCTCAAGTTTTCAAGGTTGTTCATCTTTCCGTTCATTGTAAAGAGGTCAGGATATGGAGATTCAGGAAGCACACAGACACACGTACGCAAAAGAGTAGGATCTAAGGGATATGTGATACTGTTCTTCCCAAAGAGTCCATGGCTCTTGCGGTTCCCAACAGCTGTGCCAATGGTTGATGAATCTTTTGAGGATGGGAAAATGAGTCCACGAAGGCTCGCCCACTCTCCCCACCACCCTACATAGCTTGACTGAGCTCGCTCCCAGAGTAGAGGGTTCCATATCATTAATAGTCGCTTTGGTGAACACCATGCTGTACACCTCACCCACCAACCCATCCATGCGCGCGGTCTGTCATAGAGGTTGCTGCCAGCAGTGGGAGGCCTCCTTCCTGCTTCGGCGCCGACAAAGGTTCAGATGTATGTGTCATACGACTCTTCTCACGCGCGCATTGGATCTAGTGCTGGCTCTGCTTTTCACACATATAGCGCAGCAGCAGTGGTGCGACTACAGTCTTCATCGATTGCCCAAGACCGAACAAGATGTGGTGTAGCATGGTCCACAACAACTTAGGCCATCTTGCTGCCTAATGCGTGGTTGGCTCTTGCTTGGTGGTTGGCGGGATACGTCGATCGTCGCGAGCGAGCGACGCGCGTGCGTGTGGGGTGTGCTTCGTTGCACACCCTGTCTGGGTGCACATGCATTCGAGCCAAAAAACGTCGTGCCTCTCTCAGGAGGCGCTCACAACGCTGCACTCAGACCCATCTCGGTTGGCGGCAAGGTACCCCCGAGCTGTGGAACCTGCGGTGTCGAAGGTTTCACCCGGATGCGAGCATCTTCTTTAGAAAATTTGGTGACTTCGTCGCTGGTCATGCGGATCATATCCCTGATGGTACAAGGCCTTGACTGCCTCGCGGGGTATCAGGGCGAATTCCTTCACCCCGCCCTCGCCCGGGATTCCTTCCATTCATTTCTCATGATATGTTTTTCCATGAATCGTTTCAACCTGGATATATATGGGTGCTGCTGTCCGTGGTGTTTGTTTATTGGTCCCACGAGTTCAGAAATACTGCGTTGGACCACATGGCTATGTCTAAAATGCATGCCAAACTACCGATGAAGCGTACAATTGAACTATTGTACACACAATCCACAAAAGAGTCCCACAACAAGATACAACACGCAGATCACATTGTTTGATATTCGGAGTACAAACTGCCGTGTGTAAGCTACCTGTGCACTATAATAGTTGACATATGTCCGTCTCATGGATGAAGCGACATGCTCGTTCGCGTTTTGATGCAGCATCAGAACATCCACCATCGTAATTTTTCTTACGCTGTTGATGCCTCCAGACTTTGTGGATTGATATGTAGAACGCATATAACTGCATCCAATACCGCGCGACATATCCAAATTAGGACCACCGCCCACCCCTCGGCTGCTCGCCCCACCTCGCTCCCCAACAACGAAGAACTTGTTTTGAACCAGATAAGAGCAAGATGAAGATCTCCGCTATCCTTCTCGTTGCCGGTGCTGCTCTGTTGGCCTTCACCGCCGCGGAAGAGTCGTCGCCCAACGAACGCCAGTTGAGCGGCAGGGGCAGGGGCAAGCGCAACCGCGATTCTTCATCTTCTGATTCGTCGTCTGATTCATCTGACGATGGCTGCGCGGACCCGGCACAGGCCATCCTTGACCTGTTCGATTGCTTTGAGGCCGAGGATGTTCCTTGCGTGGTTGCTGGCTACGGCCCAGGGTTCGAGACTTACCACAACGAGAACTTGGCCGCCACAGACCTCCAATGTAAGAAGAGGCTGTCTCTTGCCATCATATCTATCGACACAGGGGCCGTGCCTCTTACTTTCTACGTAGAGCTTGCCCGGCGGTGCACCTGGTACGCTGAGCCGAAAAGGGCAGAGGTACACGACCGCGCTAACCTGCTGAGCAGTGAAGAAACGTCAGTCTCAAGTGTGGTTGGAAACACAAAACACTTGTAAATGCCATGAAGTGGGACCCCGTAAGGGGCGGTCGACGTGCGTGTTTGTTTTCGTCCAATATATTCTGGTGCCGGTTTACAGACCTTTCGGCGTATATACCTGACGTATCAGCCGGAGTAACAAGAGGAAGGTTCACACACTAGCTTTTTTCATCGTATTGGATTGTTTTTGAGTAACCCATATTTCCACTTGCTGCGCTTTCCTCTGTTTTTATCGCGAGAAGGGTCCAGTCATCATATGCCCTCGTCGACCATGAAGCCGATGTGTGGCTACTCGAGACCTACTTGTACATCCCTTTCCACTATTTACGAATTGCTGGATAAATATGTCCCGTAGTGAGTGAGGTGATAGCGGCAGACCGGGTTTAAGGAACTCTTAGTGCCTTGATTCTATTTTTTTTCGTTTGTTTTTCAGGTTGGTTTGCCGCTGACAGCAGGATCCCACTGGTGGCACAATAAAGCCTACAAACATGGTGCACGTTAACCCTATAATCTACGCGGAATCCCGGCCTCCATCGCTTCATCTGAGCCTCAAGTAGCCCTGTTTTCCTTGACGCCCCCCCTCCCATCGACCCCTATCCGTCCGTCCTCTTCACAGTTACCGAGGAGTTTTGGACCCTCAGTCTCTTGGTGCTGGACTTTGACTTCGACGTGAAGTTCTACAAGAACCTTGGCTCTAATCAAGCGACGGTACGCTACGTTCAGACCGTGACGACCACTGACGGGGTGAGCGTGGGAGCGCCGTCGTCTACCGAATACCCTTTCAGCTATGCCCGCGACCAGCACGAGCATGTTATTGCGACGCTCAACGACGACTGCCAGGTGGAAAAATGGGACCAGTATGGCGACAACCAGGAACAAAACGACGTGTTCGACGCAACCAACGCTGTGATCTGCGTTATCGGTGCCTCCGGTCTCCCCATCGAGGATTGTGACGTCACTCCCCCGGATGAACCCGAGGTCGCCCAGTGAGGTGATCGCTCAGAGCCGGACTGAACTATCTGCTTTGACGCACGCACTCATAAGGGCCGTTTGTCTGACAGTATCTGGAGGCCAGACAGGTTCAGCTGAGATGACTTTCGAGATTTGACATTGTACAATTTTTTGTTGACGGCGGTCTCGACTACCAAGCCTGACGACGCGCTTTCTGAGCAGTAGCCGCCGCGTACTTGAGATGGCCTCGGATTGCTTATATGATATGATGTACCAGACTTATTCTGTTGCATACGGTTTTGTTTTTAAGAGTACTTGATATGACCTCGGATTGCTTCCATGACAGTGCTAGAGGTGATGTACGAGACTTGTTCTGTTGCATTTTGTTTTTAAGAGGAACAATATAAAGAGTCGCCGTTTCGAAGCGGGGCACAAATAAGTGCTGTTAGTTCGCGATGGCCGATCCGCAGTGTCGTGTGGGGATCGTTGATGCGATCATCAATAGAGAGTAGTGCCGTCTCGAAGCGGGACATGAATGACATTTGTGCGTGAAATGGCCGATCCGCAGTCAGTCTCGTGTGGGCATTGTTGTTCCTGATTTTCACTTGCAGTAGGTGCCAGGTGTTTCAGACTATCGGTAGTCGTGATCGTACTTCCCAATAGACGACGCCGTTCGTGTAGAGAAAAGAGATATCGAGATTTGCTTTAACGGAGTTGTTGCATGTATTTGTGGGTTTCGCTTAGCGGTGTTTTCAGAGCAAGGGACATGGCATGGTTGGCTTGTTGACAAGAGAGTAAAGTGCGTCCAAAGGCGCGGGCGGTTAAACTTGAGAAACGGTTCTGTTTGTCGAGAGTTACATGTTGGGCGACGATGACCCGATGACCCGCCACCTTCCTCCTGTGTACGATAGCACCCGATTCCATATTATAGGGCGATGCCCTGCGTTGAGCAATTTGACCATTGACCAAGTTTGATGTAGTGATCCGAATGTAACAAGTTCCCTCCGTGGAGGGCCAACCCAACTTTGTCCTCTGCTGGTGAAAGATCAACCGCTAGCTTTTGTTTAGGTCCAGCGATCAACTTAATAAACGACGCTCGGTCTAGGCATTCCGAAAAGTGAACGCAATCACCTTGTGTCAACCGTGTGTCAACCGTTGGTTGTAGGTGTGAGGTGAGCAGCTCGACCGGGTAAAATCTATTAGACATGAAGAGCAGCTTCCCGCGCGAGTTTCGGGAAAGAGATCACCCGGAGGGATCTCATCGTAGGAGGGACGCATATATGCATCAAGCCCGTTCAAATGTACCCGCTTGGCCAACAGGAGCAAACCAACAATGGCGGAAATATTCTCCCTTTGAAGGCGGGACGTCAATCCCAGGCTTGCTTTCATTCCGAGCCTGGTCAATCGGAAACAAAAACGAACTTGATTGTTGAACCATTCAACTTGCATGTGCCCGCTTGCTCGACCCGTGACCGCTCGCTCAAACTATCATCTAAATCCGTAAGCCTTCCCCCACGAGAAAAAGGGATTCGCGAAACTTGTTTTCGTTTACCAAAAGCAATTCGGCCAAAGCTTGTTGCTGCATGCCCTCTGCCCTCCCCATCCTCCATCGGTGGAGAAGATTGTTCCATTCAATATGCCTACCAGAACATTTCGTGCAAATCAACCAGCGGCCACTCAAATTTATGCGGCCACCAATGCTAGACACAGATAATTTATGTACACGTTGGTACGAGACACAGACACCAAGGTTGGTACAATACGGTGTGTTGAACCCTACCCTACAACCCGTTCGTTCGTCGTGCCGACATGTGCACGCGCACTCCTTCGTTGAACTTTATTTGTCTATGCGAGGCGAATCCGAATCGGAAACTTTTCCTGGGCTCCCCTCCACTCTTTGGCGTTTGACACCAACATCGCCTCCGTCGCGGGGAGTTCCATGTCGCTCTCGTACTTCTTGGCAAAGACCTCTGACGTCAGCAGCCGCCGGTCTTCCCCGCCCTCTTGGAGATGCCTGCACACGACGAAATCCATTCGAGGAGTTCTTCAAGAGTGTCCCCGTGTCAATCAGCACGTTTGTTTGGTATTGATTGGTGACTATCACATGTCGCGGATTGCCACCGGTCATGGTCTGCCCCACGGTTAAGCCGATTGCGTTGCGTCTAGTCTATAGAGGGGCTGGCGTGTTTCACGTGTGTCATCAGGCCATACAGGCCATGACCGTGTCACAATATAATCCCACAGGCCAGGCTAGACCTATCAGTGTCCTGTGGTGAACAGCACAGGCCTGGTGGCCTGACATGATCTAAAATGATCTAACCTGGTGTGTGCTGGTCTATGTGAAGCCCTGACCAACGAAAATGCCAGATTTGCTCTTTTTCGACGAGACACATGGTTTGCGAAAAAGTCGTCGTTGGTACTATTATATTGGGGAGGACACTGCATGACGGTGGCATACGCATATCGCAGTTGATCGCAGCTGATACATGATTGCGCAATTTGGAGTACTCCCGTGTACTCGTGGTTTGTACGAGTAGTCAACACCACTCTATATCCTGCCTCTGGCAGGATTTTGGTGGTCTTCTTCCTCTGTCGGGCGGGCTAACGGAAGGCTCTACCGAACCGAGTCCTGTGTCATTTGATTCAGTTCAATAGTTGGACAAAAACCATGTTCGTTCCTGATAGCGAATGAACTGGCAAGAAGCAGGAGCTGGGGTTAACACCAAGGACGCGAGCCGAAACTGCACCAGCAACTCCGACGACCGACCTTTCGAAGAAGCGTAGCAAGTCCTCCTCCTGAACCTTTCTCAGCGCCTCCACTTCTTCCCTCCTACGGTCGAACTTTAGCTGCCCGGTGACGATCTCTCCCCAATTCCTGTTTACCTCGGAGGATAGGCGGTGGTCCGGCTCGAGCTTACGGCTCACCAGCCCCTGAACAAAATCGCTGGGTACGACATACAGGAAAGCGGGTGGGGCATTTGACGATGATTTTGCTGGCGTAGTTTAAAGACATATCCCCGACGTCACTTGAGATACCATGCACTGCGATCTCTGTTCGAGCAGACGGGAGTTCGAACCCCTCCTATGCCAGGATTTCCGGTGTCATCAGCGGGTCGGGAAATTGAGAGAGCCCGTCTTGATTGGTGCTGGCGAAGGTTTTAAAGCTTTGGGTATCGCTGACTACTGTAGCGGCACTTTGGGACTCGAACCTCGCACTGACGTATAGAGCTAATCAGCGGGTGGCTGCCAGAGGCAGAGGAGGGTGGCACGAGTGAAACGGAAAGTGGCACGCAGTTCTCTGAGTAGTTAAAAGGGCATGCATAGCGGGGTTCAATCGCCGCAATGTGTTCCATGGGTAAAACGGTTTCAAGCCCACACGCTTCGAGTGTAAATGCTACCTGAGCTTGCCGGGGGTTAGATCCACCAGCTGCTGCCTGAATTCTTGCACGAATTCCAAACATCGGTCCGTGAGATAGGGAGCGCTCCGCTCGGCCGATTGCACGGTCAGGTACATGAAACTGTGCATGAGGTGTGGAAACGACAACATAAGCGAAGGAACGGGACGGCATGAGTCAACCAATTCGCAAAGCATTGAGCAACACGCGAGGCAGCAAAAAGGCGGCGATCTGATTGCTCGAGACACTGGGTGGAGGGAACACATGTTCCGCATAAAGAATATTTCCACATAATTTCTGCCGCCAGTTTGAAGATAATTCTCCCCGGCGTTGCCAAGGAAGAGCCAAAACCCGAAATTCAGCACGCGGTCGCCCGGCATGCATGACAACGTGCCTCAGGCTCTGCTGTTGCATAGCTCAGTCCTTCAGATTCCTGCCGCTATGTTCGAGTGTCGGCACCGAGGAGGGTCTTACCGCACTCCCTCAACGCGAGAAACACCCGAAAACACCATGTATCCAAGCTGCTGCTTGGTCCTCAAGGAGTTGTAGAACGGCTCTTCGATGGTCGCCATCAGCACCTCCGCCAACATTTGCGACTCGAGACTGCGGTCTGAAACCTGTTCGAAACAAGGAGCGGGAGTGGCGGAAGGGAGAGGCATAGTCGTTTCGTGAGAGGTAGAGAGGGAGTGGGAGCTAATTGTGTGAGGAGGTTCAAGCGATGGGTATGTTGGTGCCTGGACACGAACAACAGCTGGTGGCCTCATACCAGAACTTAAAATTTCTTTCGTGTTCTTCACGGCAAAACAATGAATCGGAAAGGCGGCGGAGGGGTTTCGCTTCTCTGCCTGAGCGAGGCACTGGAGAGTCATGGCCGTGTACATCTTGCGAGACAAACAAGGCGAAAAAGTCGAAAGGCAGAACCCAAAAGCAGTGCACAACAGGTGATGAGAGTGATATTCGTCTCGCCTTCAGCACACACATCAAGTGCAAACTTCTGCGCTACTATATACAGTACAACAGAAGAACAGCAAGGATCACGTCAGACGGAACTCAGCACAGGTTTCATATATTTTGCCGTGGTTTAGGAAAGCCGATGACCACGAAAGTCCGGTCAACATTGCCTTCAAGAGCAACTACCAACAAAAAAGGAGATGCTGAATCAAGGCCATATGTTTTTCGAAGGGGACATAGCGATAATTCAAACCATCAACAACAACAGAGGCATACAAGACCACCCCCCCCCCATGAGGGAAGAGACCGAGAAATCACGCAAGGCACAAGAGACTGGTTGGTTGTACCCTCCCGCAGTACCTGAAACAGCAGTTGCACGGCGGAATTGTCGTTAGATTCGTCTTCCTCGGGCCTACGGAGCAAGCTCCCGCACCCCTTCGGCGTCTGCGGCAACCTCACGATCTTCGTCTCCGGGCGCTTGTCTTCCGGTAGAGGGGTCGGTTTTAACCAACGGCGAACGCCTTCCATGTACCTGATCAACAAAAAACGAAAACGTCGTGAGCCAAAACAGGCCGCCTTCTTGCAGAAGATAGCAGTTGGAGCTGATTGCTTTGGTTTGGTTTGGGCTGGGTTGGATTCGACCTACAAGGCAAAGTACGCCGTGTTTCGTTGAAAATTGGAACGAGCTACCTGCATTTTGTAGCATTGGAATTCTGGGGGCCAGGTTGGGTTAGAACGACAACCCACGCCCCTCAAATATACTACGGAGGCGTTCGGCGCTAGAACCACGATACGTTGGGATGTAGAATAAATTGCTGACATTGTGACCATTGCCTTCATGGAGAAAACAGTAGTGGACAGTGGCAGAGGAACGGAATATACCTCACCTCTTGTGCCGTGTAGTTCTCGGCGGCAACTTCGAAACATCCCGAGCTTCGAACCTCCCCCCCTATGCATACACTACAGCAGAAAAGACAGTTTTCACTGGTACATTACGTTATTGTTTTGATTTCCCTTCCTACTACTACTGTCTGCACGCTAATCGCACCTAGGGACGTCTTCCTTCTGAAGGTTGCCCTGCATGAGGCACACTCCCTCCGCTTCCGCCAGTACTCGAGACGCCAAGGGTCGGAGATCAGCCAGCTCGATCGAGTCCAGCGTTGCTCCGATCTCTCGCAAGGTATATCTGCGCGCGCGGGAGGGGGGAGATAACGGGGGCACCGGTGCATGTTGGGTTGTTACTGCTACATACCTGCACGAGGGGGTCTCTACTTTGCTAGGCAGGCCTGTTCGAAATGTGACAGGGAAGCCGACGCTTGGAGAACATGCGAGGGGTGTGGGGGGTAAGGGCCATGGGCGTGTGTGTGTGTGTGGGTGTACACAGAGAGACGTGGCATCGGCAGGGGAAAACTAAGGCATCTCTGTTGATATTATGCGTAACACCAATCAGAGTCGGTCCGGGCTAGAGAGAGAGGGCTGCTTGAGTGTCCGTATCCTCGCGTGAGAACAGTTGGACCGATGTTAGCATGATCGGACTAACCTCTAACGACCGGATCCCGTATTTTTACCTATGCATGAGCGATATCCATAGTCCCCATTTTCAGAGCTCACGCTTCGGTCGCTGCCCGGTTGCCTTGACGCTAAGACTAATTGATTTCTCCAGTTCTTACCTAACCGATGACGCATGACACCACCACGAGGGTCAAACAACCAAACAGACCGACACACCAATAAAAAAAGTTGGCCGTCAAAGCAACTGCCATCACATGGATTGCTCACGTCGGGTCCTCCGTTGCCTCGTCCGCGTTGGCCATGGCGTGCCGGTAGGGCTGTTCATTGTCGAAGCTAGAACACCGCCGCCGCAGCTGCACCAGTTACAACGTACCACGTTTTCGGGTTGAACGATCACCCGCAACAGGCGGATCATGGGTGCCAAATGCGTCGGTCGGCATTACAACTATTTCCGTCGTATTTTCGTCACTTCGTTCCGGTGAGGTTACAGCAGCGTTTGGGATCGAAAGCGGAAAGGGCTTTAGTTCACATCAGAAATTAACACAACATCGGAAAAAAACAGGTCCGACGACGACGACCAATAGCGTAGGCAACACGAATATCCGGGAAGCAGCAGCATCGGCAGACAACAACCACCCACCACGTCCCGCAGGCGTTCGAACTCGACCGGATCGCTGGGGGTATACGTCGCCACCGCCTCCGCGACCTTGTCGATGAACTCGGGCATCTTGTCCCCGTACCCTTGGAAGGAGAGTCCGATCCCCCTCGTGTTCACGCTAAGGTTGAAGCTCAGGCCTGCTGTCTGGAGCAAGTAGCACGGCAACAGTGAAGGAAACCACACAAGAAAACAGCAGTGAGGTATGGTAGGTGGAAGGGTAGCGTTTGACCGCGAACACCATGTGGAGTAGTCTATGCTACCAAGCCACCAAATGAAACGCGTTTGGTATGCTCGCTGCAGGCACGAAGTCGCCCGCCCTACCCCTGCCAAGTTCGCAGCCGATATGGCTGGTTCCTTTATGCGCGCAAATAAGCTGTTCCCTAAAGCCCGTAATAAATCGACCTACCAGCGCGTCGTAGGTGTACTCGGTGAGGTGCTCGTTGAGGCAACTGTCGAAGAGGTCCAGGGCAGCCCAGGTGCGGGGACTCTCGAAGGCTGCGGGGCTGACCAGTTGGAACTTGCAGCGGGCCTTGGGCTGCGCGAAGATGTCGTCGAGCTTGTGCCTCACCTGTTGTCGTGATTGTTGACGTTTGCGACGAGGGACGTGGGCGACCGGAAGCAATTTGATTCAACACCCGAAAGGGAGAGCAAGCATTACGAGCTGAACTGCAGGTGACCACTCGCGTTCTGCAATGAAAAATCAGGACGGCCAAGAAGGAGCGTGAAAATCCCAGGACCAGCCAAATGTACAGAACGCATCGAGATCCCGTCTTTCTCACTTGTGCAAAATCCGTGCACCCTGCGGTGTCCCAGGACATCACAGACAAGCTCCCCAGTGTGTGTGGTAATAGTACGATGCCACGGAATGCTACGATGGTAGAGCACTCTTCTGTGTCACCTTCCACACGCCATCGTTCGGGAGGTTTTCCACCACCGTGGGCGGATCAATCGCTTCTCCCGGCTTTGGGAGCTTTCCCTCCGGCACGACCACCCGCACATCTTCGGGAATGAACGGATTGGGACCCGGGAGCTTGAACTCCGGAATTGCCGGAGGTGCTTTCCATTCCTCGGTGTACGCTTCAAGGCTCTCCACCTGCTCGTTGGCCATGAGAGAGAGGGTGTTCATGTCATTCGACCAATAAAGGCAAGCATATCATTGCTGCTTCACAGATGGCGTTGCTGCTCCGCAGAGGAAATGCCCGTTTCGGGCGCTCTTGGCTTCTTGCAAAACGAAGTTGGTTGTCCTTTGTCGTCCCTCAATAAATTGAGTAACTTGTTCGGCCATTTCAACTTACCCCTACTCTTCAAGCGCTTCCTGTGTGTTGGAAACAAAGCAGAGGGATGAATGGTCGGGGCAGGGAGGCACGCAGAATCGCACACACGCAGGGCACTACCATACAAAGCCGTCATGGCAACCTCGAACAGAACAACAGCGACCTCCAAGACAGACAAAAATGTAGTAGAGTAGACAGCCACATGGAACAAATACTAGAGAAACCTGCCTGGTGAGGGACGTCAAACCACTTCTCCCTCTCCGTGGCAGCTTCTTCGAAGTCTTTGGCCGTTACTGTGACCCGGGGACGGGACAAAGACGACCCCGCTGGCGGGTCCGACCTCAGGGAGTTCAACAGGGTGTGTATGAAGCTCTCGTCGTATCGCTGCAGCCGACACGGCCCGCTGTTGTTCCGCAAGGTTTTGAAGTCGACGCGAAAACAGAGCAAAACAAAATATGCCATAATGAACGGGATCTGTCCGGGGCATACTTCTTGATGGACACACAACCACGGCTTTTTTGTTTGTGTTTCGCAACCCTCTTGAGTTCTTTGATTCCAATGCATGCAATCAAGCGGATGAAATCCGGCAATCCTCGTCAGCCGCCTTTCGTCACATGTCTGACAACGAGGAGTAGCGCAACACAAGGTCGAATTGCGCCAAAATATTTTGACACCGCTGCTACCAAAAACGTATGGATATGACACTATTTAGCGTTAACAAGGATATCAGATAGCTGCTGCCAGGAATGGCCACTGCTGGGCAGGTTTCGGATTCAAACGTACAAGTGGCGGGAAATGAAACGAGAAGGGACTGGTCCCGGAACGCCATCAGCAAGAATACACCGCATGAATGAAGAACATACAACATTCCCTTTGAAGAGAAACAGCTGCCGTCGACAAACAACCCCCTGCCTGTTATGGTCATGTTTTCTAAAAGTAGGCAACACAGACGTTTTGAGGAGGGTGTGTCCAGGCGTCAAGCTAGCCACACGGCCTCTACGGGTATTCTTCACAAGGTACTGGTGAACGCGGTGCAAACGTTAGGAAGGGATCGAACCGATACTCGCAAATCTGCATCAGCCCTCCCATCAACGGCAAATAGTGGAAATGGTGTGTCCCGCCGATCCCAATTTACTCTAGGTTGCGGTCTGTGCCACCGACTGTTGCTGGAACACGCCAGCAAGAATTCCATGGCTCTGACCTTATCGCGGTTTCCATGCTGTAGTTCTGCATGTTGGGTGCTAGCCAGTTGACCAATGCGTCCGCTTCGATCTTGTCCTGGAAACGCCACCCAAGGTCAACCAATCTGAAGACAACTATTGTGGATTCAGACAATTCTGATGGAACCGCGGCCTCAGATAAAGAATGGCGTGGCATGCAGGCATATCTAATGGCATCGACGCTGAAGAACCAGGTAGAACGAGCAATCCATGGCGACGAACGTCATTGTATACATACGCCGAAACGTCAAGGTGGAGACACGGAACGCGACGTTCGACAACCCCGCCCATTGTTGAGAAAGAACGCCTCCTAACGCTTGCAGCCAAACTCCGCCAAAAACAAACCAGACGTCCTCGACCACTACTAGCCAGTCACAGAACGAAGAAGCAGCGGACACGCCCGCCTACGCTTCAAAACGGCGATGCCAAACTTCGACATGCAGCGCCACCGACGGGTATCGATCCCAGCTACGGTCTCGATCTCCCGGACACAGTTCGGCCTCCACATAACAAGGCAGGTAGACATTGCACGTCACCCAAGGACAAAAAAAAAAAACTCAGCGTCGAAGGCTACGTCCAAGCAGACGATTGACGTCGGAGCCCGGTGGGGACATTCTGGCCATGCAGGTGAACAGCTGCAAAAACAGTTTGGGTTGTACAGGCGCAACATTTTTCCTACCATGCCTCACGGCGTATCCTAACCCTACCCTTTTCTACGGTATCTCGCATCCCGTCATGGCGTGTGAATTCCTGCTCATCCTCTGTTGCACAATCTCGTCGTGAGCTCCGGTACCTCACCTGGAACTGCCAGCCCAGGTCGGACATTACCCGGAGCTCGGGAGCCAGGGACCGCGGGATGCCTTCCTTCTGCATGAGGTCCAGGTAGCTGAAAATCGCCGTAAGGACATGGAAGCGGTTCAGCAGGCCCTCCGGCGTCAGATCGACTGAGATCTGGCCAGCAAAAAAAACAAAACGATGGCGGCATGAGCGGGGGTCAAGTAGCCGCAGGGATGGTGCAACTCTCGTGTAAAGCAGCAGGGAGGGGGGTGTAATCATACAGTAGCCGTGCATGCCGTAGTCGTTAGACCATTGACTTCGCACCCCTACAAAAGCCGGGACGGAGCATGCCTGGTTCTCACCGGGCCAGGCTATCAGGGGTGGGGTCATTCAAAGGGCATTCCCGCTGCACCTTTCGTTGAGCAAAATAGGCTGGACTGTTGAGTAGATAAACAAAGGGGCGACGGTGCGCTGTGCCATGCACCCATAGGCCGCACCTCGAAATTGGTGAAGTCGTCGTTCGAGGCCGAGCACCCGGCGTTAAGCGCGTTGGCCCAGCCCTTGCCCTTTAGGTACGACAGGAGCGATCCAGGACCCTCGTACTCCTTAGCGGTGCAACACACAAGGCACACGCACACAAAATCATGAGCAGGCACGCGAGGTGAAGGGCAGCAACCCGACTAGCGGTGTCCATGATTTTCGTGATAAGCAGCGCAAGAGTGTCGCGTGAGCCCTCAACCTCGAGAAACGATGTTCTGCGGGAGGGATGCATTTCAGAAGGGGGTCGAGAAATCTGGCAGCTATAAAGACAGTAGATTCGAAACCAATGTGGCCTCGACTAGCGTCGAGACGAAAGCATGCACAAGCTTCGATCGTGCGGGTAGAACCCCTGACGGCCTACAACAACAGTCCAGTGACTGCAGGTAGCGATGCTACGCCCAACGTCAATGACATCCTGTAGTTAATGCGGGCCTGCCGCAAGGAGCCCAGCCACGACCACTGTTGCGGCCAAGACCCAAAGGCTCGCCGTTTCGCTCCACAACCCGAAGTCTCCAGTAGCTAAATGGAACATATATTAATATTTCCCCTTGCTCGAGGTACCTGGCGGCCCTTAAAAATCTTGTCATGACATCGAGATTCAACGCGTTGTTGCACCAAAAGTACCCTAGACCTCCTCGAACGAAGTATCTAGGTCGCTTCCTCCCTCTCACCACGACGTACGCAATGTAGCTGAACGGCGCCGCGTCGAGGTATTCCTTTCTTTCTTCGTAGGTGTCGAAAGTCAGCGTCCACGAAACCTCCAATGAGCGCAAGTCCTATCAAAGCACGAAATGGCAGCATGCAGGCAAGCGGTGAAGAAATATGCCAATCAAAGGCACAACAATGCTGCATTTCACAGCACCTTTGTCAACTGTACATACAGACACGAAAGGGGGCATACGTCACCAAGAGCAATCTAAACCCACCTCCGAGCTGAGAAACAAGTAACGAGGCAAGGAAGACAGACACGTCAATAAGAACAACAACAACAACAACAACAACAGCGGTGCACCTACCCACCTTAACCGGGACCACATTGAAAGCCTGCAACGGTTTCGCCCGGTCGTCGAGAAACGGTTTCACTTTTCCGATCCACGCCGAGGACGGCCGGAGCCCGCAGCCGCGCTTGGGCACAGCAGAAAACTTCTCCTCGACAGCCTGCTGCAGCTCCGACAACGATTCCTTGCCCAGTACGACAAGAGTCATCTGGTTCGCGGCGTAATGCCTGTAGACAGCAGTCCCGACCGAGAGGAAATCAGGTTCTGTCATAGAAAAAACGTTTTACTACCATGGCAAACGTCAGGTGTCTTGGACCCTTCCCGGATTGAGGCCTCCTTTCCTGGATGCCTGGAGCAACCCGCTTTGCAGAGTCAATCAAGTCTACAAGGTGGTGTTGTTGCTTCCGACACAACGCCATGGCAAGTCAGGCTACGCGAGCGATTCGGTTCGACGGGGTTTGTCGGTCGTAGCCGACAGAACAGGTGGGAAAATCGTTCGCCGTTGTCGCTCAAACCACAGCCTGTTCAGACAAGCGAAGTACCGGAGAAGGTGCTCCCGTACCGTGTGAGAAATTGTGTGGAACGAAACATAGCTATGCGCGAAAAGAGGGGTCAGCATCTGTTCAAAACACGTGGGGGCAAGGGCGACGACTGCATCCTCAATGCCATCGGTGGCGGTAAACAAGCGAGAGCAGCCAAGGCGCGATGGAGTTGACCGAACCCTCATTTGATAACGATCACCCAGCACGCTGTCAAGCAGTTGCAAGCCAGGAAGCAGGGGCAGAGTCTGCCCGAAAAGCGTCAACAAGAAAATTGTCTACTGAATCATGAAAGTGGACTACTCACGCATAAAAGAAGGGCAACAGGGCTTCCCGGGCATTCTTTCCCTTCGCTGCCGGGTCTTCCAGCAAGCTCTTGCGGTTGCCCGCACCGAATTTGGAGTAAGGGTGCTTAGGGTTAGCCCTGGAGCATAACAATCAAGCGAAAGCACCAAATGCAAACGAACGTGGATCAGATAGGTTGCTGGGCCAGCAAGGCAGACGAGGCGAAAAGCAAGGTGGATTTCCGCGCGGAATAGCTAAAAATCAGTGGTATACGAAACGTGTTCCTAAAGCACGCCAAATATCGATCCGAACTCTCGTTCAGCACGAAAGGGCTTAACGGAAGCTGAGTGTGTCTAGTTCCCCACTATGAGCTCGGAGAAATAAAGCCGTTGAGATATTGAGATTTCTCCCAGCTGGGAATGTATGCGAATGACAGTAACGTCTCACGCAGGTGGCCGCACAGGTAACGGACAACAGGCGAACGGCGCGTTGACCAAGTAGTCGTGATTCTCTACTCACTATCCGATCGTGAAGAGTGGGTGGTCGGAGGTTCCTTACAACGGCACAGGAGATGAGGGATAGGGGGCGGCGTGCGTAGCCATGTAGACACCTATAATCGCACTACCTCACAATGCGCACTCTGGGTATTGTTTGATACCAGTCGGGCCAGACGAACTCTTCACCACATCAAACAACCTATCCACAAGGCAAGCGAGAGCAGGACACTCAAACAACCTACGCGTATGCGCAGCGCTGACGACAGCGTCTACGAAAGCGGCCGTGCCCAACTTCTTTTGCTACCAGGCCGGCCTTGGAAGAAAGGCGATTGGATAAAAAGAAGGAGATGAGACGCTGTGAAGCCATTGCCAAATTGCGGGGCACTGCTGCAAAATTTAACGGAGCGGTGTCGTCTTCAACACGGGACAGGGGGCACCAACAGTCATAACATGGGTTCCTGGGTTTTGTCACGTACACCAATACTTCTTGCCGTTTGATAATAGCC
Organism: Ectocarpus siliculosus; assembly: GCA_000310025.1. Lineage (NCBI taxonomy): Eukaryota > Phaeophyceae > Ectocarpales > Ectocarpaceae > Ectocarpus > Ectocarpus siliculosus. The sequence continues at coordinate 3,585,619 of FN649739.1, read as the reverse complement.
GCCAGTTCGTTTCTCTACGGCCAAACTCAGTTCTTGGAGTACGGGTGAAGGTATGCAACCCCAAGCGCATACCTGGAATTCTCTATGAGCAGGAGCCGCCAGTAGTCACAGGTCTGATCTTTCGCGTTCTCCGATTCGATGGCGTTTAGCTCCCTCTCCGTGGCGGACTCGGTGAACTTCACGTAGAATCCACCAAAAAAACGGTTTTTGAGCCCCCTTGTGAGTCCTCAGAATATGTCAGTCAGTGATACTTGTTGCTGGTTGTAAAGAAGGGAGAATGTTATTGTTAGTGCTGCCCACCTCATCGCAGTCCCTTCCCTGCGCAGAAAGCAGGAGATCTCACAGGATAACCAAAACCGCGTCATGGCTCTATCGCCAGAGGTGGCGTTCTACTCTTGCAGGAACCAAACGGTGTTAACTCAAAATCCCTGCGGACATGCATAGTCTGGTGTTGAACCGAACGAGGGTTGGTGACAAACAAGAAGGGCCCTTCCAACCCCCCTATCGATCTCCTTCTGCACCCTTTGCCCGTCCCTACCTCCAAAACTACGCTTTGTCGCAGTCTCGTCTCTCTTTATTGGCGGTACAATACATATACGAGGTTGTACGACTGCTGCACAACTTGCGGCGGTTGAATGCTTCAATGTACCATTCCTCGCAAAACCTTCGACAAAAGGTTCAGATCCGAGCGCTGCCCCCCCCCGCCCCCCGCCCCTCAACCTCCCCGCTACGTGAGCGACAATTTGCATCAAAAATAGTCCAGAGAGGGAAGGAGCACCCGGATACAAAGAGGGGTGTCACTAATTTCCGGCAGTGTCGGCGGTGCTCCGTCTCGAAAAGGATGCGGAGTCAAATGACTGAGGGGGCATAAAACATGAGTACATCCCCTCGGTCGAGAACTGCGGGGGCCCCCACCCCCCACCTGTGGTGCGATGAAGAATTGGGCGAAGCGGTCTAGCGCTCCGTCGGGCCCGGCGAGATGGTCCGAGGCTACGTTGAAGTAGTACACTGTGTCTTCGGAAGCCGTGTAGGCGTTCGACGACCCTCCGTGGGACTTGAGGTGCGCCTCGTAGCTGAAGACCAACCGTGAACAGCAACGGACACGCAACAGTGGTAGCATCCGCAACAGCAACAGCAACAGCATCTGAAAAACAACGATAAAAAAGCATCAACAGCAACAGCACCAGCACCAGCAACGGAGAAACAACAGTAGCACCCACAACAGCACCAGCAACCCACGCCATCGACACAACCATCAACCATGAGAACGGCAATAACGTTATCCGGAGAACAAATATTTCGGGCTGGCAATGACATCGGACGCCAAGAATACCTACCTGCATTCTAGGAAACGTTATGCCCAGGCCTGCCGAAAGTATCGGCAAGGCGACCGCGATGTTGCAAGCTGGGACCCAACTAAAGGTTGAAGGAAATTTAATTTGCTGTGCCGTTCAACACAGGTAAAGCAAAAAGACAAACCTGGAGGAGAGGATGTTTTCTTTCCCTCGGAAGCAGAATGCAGTCGAAAACACAGAATGTTCGTGCGTGTGGACGATGTTTCAACACTAAAAGAAAAAGGCTGATGGTTTGGGTCTCATGGCAGACGAGAAACAATGCAGAGCGGTTCGCCCGCGCAAGATGTTCTCCTAAGCCGGGACATCACCCACGACGGCGGGGCATCTCGCAAAACTGCTTGTGTGTGCCACGGCCGACAGATAGGCAGGAAATTTCCAAAAAAAAGTAAACTTGCCTCGACTCGTCCGGGTACTTGTCGGTGCCAAGGAACAGGAGGTGTTCGCAAAAATGAGCCAGGCCTGGCAAATCATCTGTCGTTCATGGTCGGAATACACGGGACCGGCGGGCGGGGGGTTTTATCGGTGTAGGTGCAACGCCGCCGTAACGTACGTGTCCCATCCTGTTCGGAAATATAGGGACCATTGTGGTATTCGCCCTTGAATCCGAATGTCCCTTGTATTTCGTAGCAGCTCCAAGGACCATTGTGATACCATGTACCAGGCTACTCTACGTGGAGGAAAGAGAGACGGATAAGGTTTAGGAAGTCCCATTGGTATACCGCCCGCTGTGTTGAGAACAATCGAAGCAGGGCTGGTCAAACAAAAGCCTCGGCACACCCAGCACGCAGTCACAACCCAAAAAAGTATCCGCGGGCACAAGCAAGCCCAGTCAAAGCAATGTTTCGAAGACGGATAAAATGACAATACTTGTTTTTCCTGGACTGCCTACGCAAAGAAAGTAAGTTCAGCACAACAAAGACCAGGCAGGGAGCACATAGACCCTCACCCTATCCACAACCCCAGCTTAGCCGATTCTAACTTTATCCAGTACATTCTGTTTGCTTGCTTAGAAAACCCTGCGTCGACTACTGGCTTACCTGGGTCAGAGAAATAGCCAACGTGAACGTCCATCGCCGCGGCGGAGATCTTGGTGTCCGGGTCCGAGACAACGATAGCCTGGACAACCACATCCACCACAAAAGCAGGCGGTGATTGAAAAAAAACGGGGGACGGGTGCTGTGCAGTGAGCTGTCTCCATGAGTGTCTTCTCGGAGCTACATGCGGTATCGTGCGACGTCGGGGGTCGCCACCCGCTGGTTGGCATGAAATGAGACGTGGACGTGCAGTGCTGCAAGCATTGGCCAGGACGGTCCTTAAATCGGGAATTTTGTCGGCGAAGTCGGCAAGTCGACGATTATAACACCACGTGCGGCATGATGGTGGAGACGAACCAACTCGCAAAAAAACAAGTGTTCTCCGGGGTCTTGGCAGCGGTTTCTAGTTGTACACAGGGACGAAGGGCGTCAGGGGGGGAAACCACGAATTCAGCTCGTAAACGTCTTCCATCAATATGGAAAAAAGTCGCGACCCGCAGGAGGAGAAAATGTGGTAATAGCCGAGCGTCAGGTGTGGTATTGGCCGAGAGGGAAGCGATCCCATGCGTTGGTTGTAATGACGTGTAGTAGTGTAAGCAGTAGGTTTTGTCCACCCAGCGGCCATATTCTAGACAGACAGTCAGACAACAGAGATTTGGGGCGCTTGACCATCGAACGACGACGGGACATCACACAACACTGTCGGAGGCGGTAGGCAACAACAGTGCTTCCTGGATGTCCGCGTGCTTAGTCGTGCTGCGCTTCACCCGCTTCTCACCGTAATGCCGCTTGGTAGCTCCATCGCACGGTAGGCCCGCTCGTCGTTCGGGCTCTTCTCCACCTGCACCGTCGCCCGAAACAGATGCAACAAGAGTCCATGTCAACGTCTGTTCCAGTCTGCCCGACACCAGCATGGTGTGCTCAAACACGCAAGAGATCAAAGCGTTACGCATGACACAGCAAGTATGGTTGGCTGTGTTCAACTCCGTGGCACATCGCGACAATTTGACATCGCTAGGAAGATCGGCATCTCGGCTGAACGAGAGAGCCCACCTTGAAGCTTTGGTATTCTGTACATGGCACCCTCTCTCTCACGGCAGGTACGCCAAAGACGGTCGCGTTAGCCCTAGACGCATGCGGATGAGTCGTTCGTGAAAGTGATGAGTCACTAGGCTAGATTGGCTCGCGTACCGGTAGCAGATCGTATCCACCCACTCTTATCGCTGCTGACGTGCCGCGTGCTTCAGCTTCTTGTTTTCGACGCCTTCGGCCGACTGAATGAAACACCTTCTCATCTCACTTTCTCCCCCAATCATCCTTCATCGACAGACTTGCTTGTTGGTACGAGTCTCGCTTCCCGCCCTTTGTGTCCGAATACAACAACACTGCATGTCCCCGCTGACATGCGGTAAAGTGAGCTTGGATACTCGTCCTTCAACCTCGCAAAAATGGAAGGTCGCCCGTGGCGTACAAAATATTTGTTAAATTACATCATGCTATGTAGTCCCTACATTCTTACACTAGGTCTCTCGAAAATACCCTGGCAATGGTTTCATTGTCTATCGGTTGCTCACCTGTATTTCAGATGTTCTTTCGGTGGCCACGTCTGGGGGAGCAACCTTTTCACGCCCTTGCTCTGCAACGGGTGGTATGCTGTTGGCTTGCTGGTGGGCGGTGGCAGATAAACAGAACAGCAGCAACACGGGCAGTGTGCAAGAGGCGGGGAGGCACTGCTGTTGGAGAGAGATTGACATGTAGGAAAACATACATTTTTTTCGGAGTTTTCCGTTTTCGCTTCACTTGTACAATTCTTTGTTCCTCGATAACAGAACCCCACACAAAAATCAACATTGCAGCCATTTTTGGCCTGGTCTTAGGAACTGAGAACCCAGCCTAGGCTAAAACTAGAGGTAGTGTGGGCGCTAACAGCTGTACCGTGCCCCGTCAAGTGACCAAAATAGAGCAATATTCTTCGGATCAAAGGCCACCGCTACTCACAAGCAGTTGTTGTCGCAATCTTCATTTCCATCCCTCTTCATACCAGGCCCGCATTCCGTGCTCACGAGTAGAGAGTCAGAACCGTTACGGGGGTTGGAATCCTGACTACTATTATCGGTACGGCACATCGTCCGTACAACGAAAATACGAAAATACAGTAGTTAGGCGCCCGCACTCAACAACCTCTGCTTACTACTGCTGCATTTAGTTTTGGTCGAGACTGGAGTTTCTTATTTGCTTTGCTCGGGTTCTACTACAAATGGCCGTTACATAGCTTTTAGCGGAAGGGTTCTACTGTAATTCGAGCTCAAACATGGTGCGCAAGCCTCATAGATTGTGAGTTTTTCGGGCCAAGGTCATATCTGCGCGCGTTTTTTTACAATAATAACTAAAAAAAAAAATCCATGCACCGCTCATACCACGCTCATATGCATGTAGTCTATAGTCTATTTAGCACTCATACAATTACAGACGAATACACCCGAAAGCTGTCTACGAGTATGTACAACCGCTGAGGCGTGTGTAGTCGCTTGACGTGGCGTGTCAGTGAGTTTTTTTTCTTCTACAGACACGTCCCAGCCCACACGTCCGGTCGAACTTGGCAAATCGGTGGGAGACTGCAATGCTATGACTCCAGAGTGCGTAATGCAGATTGATTGCCCGCGGGGAAGGATACACCGTAATACCGTTGTTGATATCGGAGAGGTGGGGATCTTGCACGACTCGGCACGGCCTCCAACAAGCAAACAAGACACCAGCACCCGCAGCAGGCCGCTCGGGTTATTGCCGCTCGGGTTATGCATTAAGAAGGAGGAGCAGAATCAGAGCGGTTTCACAAAGCACCCAACACTCTTCTTCTTGACGACGTGCCCGAAAAAAACTGTTCTTCGATCTTCGAATTGTGTTTGTCCGCATTGATTGTTGGTAATCCTCCTGGGACCCAGGCAGGAGCCGAACAGCAGCAGCAGCAGCAGCAGAAAGAAGGCATGCAGAAAACTACTACCACTGCTGTATACGGCTGCATCACAATTAAATGCGTTGCTTACCGGAGTTGCCGCAGCAGCCATGTCCTCGGTGCAAGCCATGGTTGCAACAATCGAGCGAGTGTGGAAGAGCTGGTGTAGACGACGGCGGCGGTAGTGATGTCGAACCGGACGGAATGATGATGGTGGATGCTGCTGCTGCCAATCTACCGACAGATGACAGCAGAGGATAGCAGCAGAAGAAGCAGATGGGCGGAGCAGCACAACGAGGTGCATCGAGTAGTGTGAGCAAGGTGGATTTGTGTGTACACGTTGCGGAGAAATAAATATCTAATGCAAAAGCTAAAGCCCACAGCCGGCGCGCACGCGCCCGGACTCACCCATGATCGATTGCTATCTGCAGCGTACTTTAATTTCTAGTCGAAAGCGGTTACTTGTCCCATCACGTGTGGGTTGTGACTCAATACAACCACCACGCGGGAACACTTTTTTTTTCTTTCGTACCCAGAGAAGTAGGGCAGGTTGCACACAATCTATGCAGAGCCTTGAGCAGAGCAGTCCCCCGTTCGTTGTGCACAATCTATGCCGTGTACCCCGCAGTCTACGCTTGTTGCGCGTGGCTTTCGGATGCTGGACAAAAGGAAAAGCGTTCTATGCGCCGGTCCTCAAATTCTCCGGCCCCATCTCCACCATGATCTCTCATGTCTCTCATGCAACAACCGTCCGCATATATATATGCAGATACAACACACATAACCTGTCTGTGGACATAATATATATGTGGTTGATGGCCGACTTGCCGCCCACATCTACGTAGCGGTAAACATACCGGGGGGTAGAAGCTAGATCCCTCCTATGCCCTCTCTCTCTCTCTGTTTGCCGTGAGCCCCTTGTGTCTCCAAGTACGCCTTTTAGTGCTCGTGATGGCTGGTGAGCGCTATGTGCCACGTACTTCAACCTACAGGTCAAGATCTCCGCGATCTGCTGGCTGTGCTCTTTCACTTGCAAATTGAAAATGGGGGCTCCGTCCACTTGATGATATCCCGCTCGCACATTCCCCACTCATATTACGTGTTGATCACCCGGTGCCCCTCCTGTGTGCACTTGGCGGTCTTGTGCGCGCTTGTTTTGTTTTGGTGTTGCTGTGACCTGTACAGTGCAACCAGCGGTGTGTGTGTTGAGTCAACCACCTCTTGTGCCTTGGAGCTGGGAAGAACCGCAACGGCAACCATGAAGGCGACGTGCTTGATGTTTTTGGGGCTCGCGGGGAGAGCGGCCGGCGCGGCCTCGGACTCCGTAAGCGCCTACCACATGAGCTGCCACGGGGTGAGTTTGCGACAGTCTGCTGCTGCTGCTGCTGCTGCTTCCATCATGCGGCAGGGCCGAGCGACAGATGGTCTGCATGCGGCAAGCGCGTGGCTGTATTGCAGTGTTGGTAGCGGGTCCCTTGTCTTGGCGGGCGTCACCGATAGCGTCTCCCTCTCTGTCGCTGCCTGTAGAAACTGGAAAACAGTTTTTTTGACACGTGCTGCAGCGAGCGGCTCTGCGTGAAGCAACCGCTGCCTCCTATTAATGCTACCTGCTGCTGCCGTGGTACATGCCATATGCCTAAGATGACCCCTGTGGGCTGTGGGAAGCGCATGTAGGTGTTGTGGGTCCTTGTTGTGGAATGTCAACGTAAGCTGCTGAAGGTTGGGTAGAAAGTCCGAGAGCTTTGTTGACGTTGGTGGTGGTGGTCATGCAAAGCGGAACAGCGGTTGTATGTGACACTGCAGCTCAAGTACAGCACCAGCAACTTGGCCAAATCGTTGGGAGAGCGGGTGTTCCCTCTGTCCCTCTGATTCTACCAACTCTCTTGAGGTTTAGGAGGGCTAGCATTCTTAGGACGTTTAGATTGTCCTGGACATCTATGCTGCTCTACTTGTACCGTATCGGCTGCAAACCGCGGATCTCGAACGTTGGTGTATGTAGGCACGGAGAGTCGTCTCATCTGAGCGTTGCTTGCGACAAAGGCGGTGATGCTTGTTGTCGTACGCAGAGGAGTTGATGGGTAACCTGCGAAGCAGCGGGTACTGTAAGGAGCACATGCATGAGCCCCGGCACACGGTTTTCGATCGAAAACCCTTGCGATGTGTTGTTGCCCTCGTCAACAAATGCAACTTTCAATGTTCCCACCCATACAGGCTTGCCGCACGAACGAAACCAAACCGCAAACCGCGTGAACAGTGCCGGCTTGCGCTTTGTTTGGCCATATTTCTGTTTTCCTCAATGGAGACGCTGCTGGACTATGGCCCTGATCCCACAGCACTGCCAATACCTGATAGCACTAGCTCTATAAGAAGTAAAGCAACCGCCGAAGGCCCTTCTTTTGGCACACAGCATACCGTAGCTTGCACAGCAGTTCGTTAACGAGCTTGTTGAACGCGCCAGAGGTGGGCACGACAAACCGACGCTTTAGAGTGGGGGGGGGGGTCCAAAGTTTGTCGTCGGGTCAACAAGCGGTTTTCGAACAGCAGCAGCAGTTTTTTTCCAGGGTTGAAACCCTTTTTATGGTCCTGGTTACTGCTACCTTGAGATTTCCAACAGCTGCGCCCCATTTACGGCGAAACTGTGCGTTTCGGGGCTGGCACAGCCGCCCCCCCCCCCCCCCAACCAGGGCACCCGCCACTCTAGATCCATTGCCGGAGCCATGCTTCACCGATGAAAGTTGCGTCGATTATCGATGCAGCTTGTATCGTCGGTGTATTCGCGCTGACTAACTGTTGCTCTCAAGAGGCGGCTGCCCTAGGCGGCGTCTACTCGAAGCAACCGGTCCACGGTGTTGTCGGTCTCAAGACAAGGGCTCGGTCGCGGCCATTGCTCCTTGGGCGGAGGCGTAGAATAACGGCCCACCTTCTCTTCTGCCGCCGCCTGTGGAATAATCGTGTCATTTTTATTGTTTTATTTTGTTCTGTCGTCACGTCGTTCTTCCTGTCCGAGGTGACCCACGAACGTCGACCTCTCCCTTGTCTCCTTACGCAGCAAAAGCAGCAGCGTGGTCCGCGTGCGGGAGGCTCGGGTACCACTGACTGACACTGCTGGGTGGCGCTCTCCTGTGAAAGCACGTCGAGTACTGCACGCCTCTGGTTAAACTGCTGTGTTACTGTCTGTTTTGTGCCCGCAGGTGTACAACAAGATCGCACGGCAAGCGATGGGCGACATCAAGGAGTTGCAGACCAGGGTGGACTCGGGAGAGGCGTGTCCGGCGCTGGGGGAGAAGGCGGACAGCATCTGCAACCAGGCACGTGCAAGTGATATAGAGTATAGGGAAGGCGGGCGGCAGCAGCACCTTGTGGTCACTGGCCAAGGAGGCCGCTGGTTCTGCTTCTTGGTGTTGGTAGATTCAACCGGCCGGTTAGGGTCATCTATTATTGAACCTAGAAGCTGTTTCAAACACCGGCCTACAACGTATCTTCAAACATTGCTGCTGTCTATCATATTCTGAAATTCACCTGATCTTTTGGCAACGGTGCCGAGTAATTGCGATGTTTGTCGGGAGCGCGCTGTTCGACTCTAGATGAATCGCCCTTGGAGGTGACATTGGTTGCAGGGTGTTTGTTATCTGGTTGTTCCTGCTCTGGTGATACCTGCTCTTCGTTTACCGGCCTCTTGGTCCCTCACGTGATGTCGCGCGCGCTTGTCGTCGTGCCTGCTTTGCCTGCTTGTCACGCTTGGTGCTGCAGGCCTTGGAGCAATTTAGCACGGATGCCGCGGACACCGAGAACGATCCCACAAAGGAATCCATCTTTGACGAGAAGGTATGTTGCTTGTCACAAGTACAGGGGGATGGCCATCACAGCAGCAAGTACCTGCTGTTGGCGTTTGGCTGTAGTCTACTGCTGTTGCGGTTGTACACACAAGGGGTCATTTTCAGCCATCTGGTCGCAAGCGTAGCTGACAGTAGTGCTCGCAAATTTGTGCGCTTTTGGGCGGGCGGCTGTGCAGTTGCAGCTGCGGCAGTGCAGACATGATCTCTTCGTGCTGATGCGTCCCCTAACATACTCCAACCGAAACTGACGTCGTAACGCCACCTAACAAACAAGCCGGAAACTCTCCCTACCCCGTGTGGTTCATTCTTAAATGTAGGACCTGGGATAATCCTTGCCATTCTCCCTCACACTTCTGTTTGTCCATTTGTATGAGTTACATCCTTCAGGACCTGGCGAGATCCTTGCCATTTTCCCTCACGCTTGTGTTTGTCCATTTGCATGTGTTACTTCTTCAGCTGAGGGACAAGGAGACGATTAGCGAACCTGTGCCTATCGCCTAACCGAACTCTCAACCTTGATTGACCCTTGCATGACGCTTGATACCACCCCCCGGACGTACCCGTGTTGGTTATTTTCAGGTGGAGGAGCTTGAGACGTCTTTGGATCTTCCCCTGCAGCTGGTGTACATGAAGCAGCTAACGTTGCTCCGCGAGAAGGCTCTGCAGAGGTATAAGACACTCGCGAAAGGGAGCGAGACAAGCGACTACCAGGCAAGCGAAAACATTCATGTATGGATACCATGGTAGATGAGTACTTTTTTTTTTTTTCGTGCTGTACGTCGGGCTTTAACACGATTCGGTGCAATCGTTGGACGGACGTACCTGCCGGGGTGGCACAGGAGAAAGCAAGCCCGCACACTATATTTGGAAACGAAACACACCAAAGAAAAGTACTTGGTACGATGTTTTCCATTGACGGCTTGAAGACGTCATACAAAACGCTTTCCTGACGGCAACACAGTTGCATGTGCATACGCCTATTTACAGCCTTATTTTAGGAAAGGCCTTCTGCTCTGTCATCATGAAATTGAACAATGCAACCCTTAACCCTGAGCTTCAGCTAAACCCAACAACACATCCTTGTCAATTTCATTTCGTTTGGCAACATGTGTTTCGATCCCATAGAAATTCAGAAGTCAGGTCTTGATATCTATCGGTTAGTTCGTTCTTTTGGGAATCTGTCGATGCTGTTGCTGTTGATATGCCAGGCGGCCTTTCCCGCGTTGTCGTCGGTTGCTGCTAAACTGGCACTATTCCACGCCGTCGCCGTATTCGTGGCTCGGAGTTTTGCTTTGCTGGCCTTTTATCCCGTTCCGCCAACCTATGTACACCTTTTGTAGATAGATCCACGAGGTCACGGCGGGCTAGCTTAGACCTGGAGCTTCCAGCTATATCTAGCTCCTGTATACGCTTCTCGTTTTAGGCTTGTCACGATTGTTACTGGCATCTAGCATCCCACCCCCACGCGGTACATGCCGCACCCGTTACGAACACCCTCGTGTTGGTTTCGTCCGTCCGTGCGTTCGTTCGTTCTTCCAGGCTATGGTGGCGGCCGACCAGTGGTTCGTGAAGGAGGCGGAGGCCAGCACTCGTGCCGGGTCGTCATGGGAATTCTCCGCCGTGCGGAACAGCCTGCAGGTACCTACATCTATGGTAGCCGTTCCCACCACGAAGGACTTTCATAACGGTGTTTGTTGGAGGATGCCTTTGCTAGCCCTACCGCTAACTTTTGCATACCCTGTCCCTAATATTTTGTATGCTAAAATTTAGTATTGTATGCATTCCGTCCTATTGTTTTGTGTCCTTCGGCAGGGCAACGTACCACTGGAAAACCTTACTATGCTAAAACTTAGTATGGTATGCATACCCTCCTACTATTTTTTTCTCTGTCGGCGAAGCAACCTGCTACTGGAAACATGAGGTTCTTGAAGCGGGGAGTGTCCTCAATTAATGTTCTTGTCCTTGCAGTGGGGGCTTGTGCTGTACATGCGGTTTACCCCTTGCACCGGACTAGCAAGCGATACGGCGATTCCGCGTTCTAGTCCAGTTGATGGAATTTTGTGGTTGTCAAGCCGTTCGCCACTTGAGAATGGTGGTATCGTAATTTGGGATTGAGGGGATGAGCGATGAACTCTGTCACTTTTCTCGTTTGTGTGTCCCATTCGGTTATTGGGGGGATTCATTTCAAAGCCATACACACCGGCATGTGGTGTTTGAATTGGCCCAAGACTTTTGAATCGTCGCACTTGACTGATTTCCACGAAAGCGTGCGTTTACCGCGAAAGTCGCCCTTCCCTCATTTGAGGTTTCGACGAGAAATGGGCACAGGACGGGGGTCGGTGTGGATGGCACTGCTGTTGTAAATGTTCACAGAATATCTCTCTTATGGTCACCATTATCATGGCTCCCGTGCTACTTATGTCAAATGTTCACATGAAGTCCTTTCTATGGTCACCTTCATCAGGTTCCTCTTGCTCCTTACTTCAAATTAGGGCTCGCTGCTGTCGCAACAGTTATGCCGGGTATCGTAGGGTCCTCCAATCCGTGTTCACACAGAACGGGTCCTCTCCCAGCATTAGTGCAACGTGAAGTAGTGATGTACAAGAGTATTCGCCAACATTACGCAACGGAAATGTTAACATACATAAGCACCGGCCGGCATGATCGCAGACGGCGATGAACGAGATGGCGCAGAGGGGCAAGAAGGCAACGGACGCGGCGGTACGAGCGGCGCAGCAGACGAGCACGGCCATGCAGTACTTGCAAATGCAGCAGCAACAGCTTGCGGTGAGCACAAAATTGTTGTCATGTGTGTACGTAGATACCTCTCATTAAGGGTTTGATGCACTGGGTTTCCCTCTGAGTTGTCTCCGTAGCACCATGTTGGACCAATCTTGATGTAGCAATTGATATCGCGTGTTGGATCTGGCACCTTAGTGCATGCTGGGAAACCGCTACTATACCATATGCACATGGGGGGGATTGCCCCCAAAGCCGTCAGCTCGCACGGTATGACGTTTTTTTTTTTAATGTTTTTTTCGCTGTTTCCTTGCCATCAAGTGCCAAGTAGGTGAGTTTCTTACCAGTCAGCTCTATCGGGGGAAGCCTGACTCCCTTTTCGTTAACAAACGGTTTCGTTTCATGTCGGTTGCTTTTTACTCCTATTTCCGGATTTTTGTTTTTTTTTTCAGGCATTGCAGAATCAGCTGTACGGGGGCCAGCCTTCCCCATGGAACTTCGGTGCTGCGTACCGTATCCCCGACTCCAACATCAACCTCTCCGGAACGTACCAGCAGGGCAAAGCGAACCTCCAGGCACGTCTTTGTTTCTTTTCTTTTCTTGTTCTTTTGTTAGAACGCAAAACAAGTCCATCTTTATCCATAAAGGCACGTCGTTCTTTATTTCGTTTTCTGTTTCTTTCTTACAACTCGAATAAAACCATCTTTTATCCATAAATGAAGGGTCTAGCATAAATTGGTGGCGGGTTCGTTGCGTCAGCCGAGCACTATCAAACCCGTCTTCTACGGTTCCCTTTTTTGTGTTTCTGCAGTTGTGCGTGATGTTTCGGTATGCCAGACCCTGGGTTGTCGAGAGTGTTATAGCGGAGACACGGCCCCCCTTTGCGCATTATGCTTGGCCGGCCCAAGTGTTGATGCTCATTTTCCAGGAATGGACATTTCCTCGCCGCATTTCTAGCAAGTAATCACGAACAGACGTCTGTAAATCTGGTTTGGAGACATTCCGCTGTATTTTTCTTCATCACACAGATGCTACGGGTGCTGCAAGCTTGTTGCTTGTCGTCGAAATGTTGTCGGTGTCTCCACCCCGTCCGGAGAAGTTGAAGGAAGCGAGCGCTTGGTGCCTGTCAGGGCCCGATTTTTCTCTCGTTTCTTTTTTGATGGTTGGCGCTTTGGCGTGCATGCGGCCGCGGTGGTGAAACCACAAGGTTCTGCTGTCGTCTTTTAACTCGAAGGCTTTTTTACCAAGGCGCGCACCAACAAAATATATATCCCGACTCTTATACTACCATAGCTCACAGGGTGGTATGTATCGTTCTGTTCTAATAAGACTCATTGCAGATTTGTACTTGTTTGTTTTTAGTTCGATGAGGTTCGCTGGGCTCTTCGAGTACAAAGCACGTCATCATCTTTGTGTGGGTTGTTAGAGCTTGCGAAACCTCACACCACGGCCAGCAGGCAGCCAGCTATGAGTTGGTCCTGCTGCTTGCTTTTTTTTCATCTTGCTACACCCCTTAATGACACTGCTGTGCTCTCATTAGCAAGCCTGCTCTGCTCCGGAGGTATCACTTGTGGGTATGTATATTGACGTTCGTTCATTGTGTTTTCTCTTGTTGCGTTCCGTTCCTTCTCTGCCGTCTCGTCTAGCAGATGACCTGTGTACCGGACGAGTACAGCTCCATGTTGGGAGCGCAAGGGTTCACGCATGGGGTCGGCCCGGGCAACCTCGGCCTCTCTGTCAACCTCAGCATTTAGTGCAACCGTAAGCATTTAGTGCAACCATCCGACAGACCGTAGTAGACGGGAGTTGACCTTTTCTTCGCCCGACTGGGTGCAACGAGCAGCCTGTTTTTGTTCGGAGCAGTCGAAGCATTGATCGGGTGAGGGCGTTGGTGCTTCCTGTCAAGTTGGAGAATCTGACTTTTTTCGGCACGGCAACCAAGGGTCGACGCTACTGCAGAACCGGCCTTGTGAGAGTGGGAACGTCGCGCGTTGCTATCGCTCTTTCCCTCGATGGGGGTTGTCGTCTAGATCGGGGAATCGGCGGGCGAGATGGCGGTTAGCAATCGTCGCTAGAGAGCATTGCCATCCGACCCTCAGGCGCATTATTTGACACTCGAACGTACGATACCCGATGCCATGTTGTCGATGCATGAAAAGCAGTGGAGATAGTGATGAACTCCAAGCATCAATGAGGTGAAATGGGGGCGAGTGTACCCCACACACTGACGCTGTTTGCATGAGCTTGGTGATATCCTGTCTTGTCTTCTCCCGTGCCTCGTTCTTGCGGCGATCGTTCTTCCGTCCGTACTGATTTTTTTAGTTTTAACGCTTGCCCGCCGGCGCTCGGGAAAATATAGAGCGAGAAAGCACTGCACCATGCTGTCCCGTTTGAAAGGAGCGGATGCCCGATCTCTGTTGTTCAGTAGTCGGCGCGCGATGTCTTTCGTTTGTGCTGTGATATTATATTAGATGCGATTGGGAAGAAGGCCGCTGTCAAAGTCACTACCCCATGCAGGTTGGTTCTGCGTTGTTTCTCTCTTTGCGGGTGTCGTGTGTTGTGCACGTTGTTTGGCGATGGGAACCGAATCGACACGTGTGCATCCTGAGGGTCAAGTTTCGCCCTTTGCGACCGGCCGCTTGGGTGTTCGCCTGGCCAGGCATGACAGCAACAGAGTTGGCAACGACTGGCTTGGTCCAGGGGTCTTGCTGTCCTCGAGCAACCCCGATTGAAGGCGTTTTGTAACGTGACGCGAGGGAAATCAATGGAAAACAGGTACCTTGTGATTGATATATCCGCAAATGTTGTTTGTCTGGGCATGCTTACGCCCGATCCAGAGCCGAGCGCAATCAAGGCCAAGATGTTTCTCGCAATCCACCAGAGACCTTACCGAGCGGCAATCGCAATCCAGAGTCACCACACTCCCGCCTCGATGAACGGGTTAATCGAGAAGGCAATCCAGAACGACTTGACTTCCGTAAATCTTCCTGTACACATGTACTGTAGTTGGCCTGCCCCTAAGAAGCCCTAAGAGGAGTCGCCGGCCGTACTCAGGGTCATTCATGGCCCTCGTTGTTGCAGTGACAAGTTTCGCCTACAAGAATAATAATATCAACTTCGCCAATGTAGTCTTCGCTGCAAAGCTTCGGCTTCCGAGTCGAATCTACGGTATGCGCATAAGCAAAACATGCAACGCAGGTCTAAATCCCCCATTTTTAAGCACGCATACTCCAGCTCCTACGGACAACGTCAAAGAAAGACCAATGCGAACCCCCTACGCACAAAGGGTCTACCTGTCCCTGACTTAACGTTGCATGCGACTGTCCGGGCGTACTGATGCCCATCCCTCATCATCGTGTCACCAATTCGTTGTGGTGCTATACACGTGTAGGCAATCCCATTGCACCGCGCAAAACTCCCGCGGGCAACGACGGCAAATGAATATGCACACCGGCCGCGAACGCGAACCTCGTGGCTTGTCGATCACACTGTTGGCCACGAAAATCACCGTAGTCTCGGCCTTCTTCCGTTCGGTTACAAGGTAGCGCTGAAGTCGATCGGGACCTGCTCGTTCGAGACGGCCTCCCCCTCTTGCTGTGGCGCTTTGTTTCGCCGGCCAGCAATGCCCCTGGCGCGGGAACGCGGGGACCGGCTGGCGGAATTCTGTCGGTTCATTGCTCTCGGTTTGGTGGACTTTGGAGACCGGGGAGGGCTCGTTGAAAATCGATCGGGTTTGGCAAACTCGTAGGCTAGTCGGGCGGCCGAGTTCAGGAGCCTTCGTGCCGCGCTCTGGGACTTATGCTCGAGCTTTACTTGGGTGTCTTCGAGGCATTCGCGAAGCTGCGCGTGCACCAGCTGAGACACGTCGTTGGGGGTGGGACAAAGGTTTAAACGTCAGGGGCACGCTTGCCCGCACAGTAGAACATCATGGAAACTGCAAGACGTACATGGTCTTGCGTGCTAATTCACCCAGCATGAAGGAGTAGGGTTGGGTGAACTGTGCAAGGTTCACCCGCTCAAAGGAAGACGTCTACTGACGTCCGGTCGTGAGGATGGAATGTTTGGGGCTTGCTAACGGTAGATGCCAGCGTGAACGGGTTTGACAGTCGGGGTTTTAGCAACTGCCTCCATCGTTTCATGAGTGCCCGCACATAATATAAGCGCGACAAAAGTGCAAAATTATTTGCTTCTAGAGCCGGTTAACTTGTCGCACGATTCCTTGTCGGAGGTCGGTTCTACTAAGCGATGACGAGTATCAACGCAAGCGATTCGTCCATTGGCTTGTGCTCCGGTACGAAATGTTCCTCGTACGGTATCTCTCAAGACAACGGGCAGTTGACATTCTGTTCACCTTGAGGCCCACAAGTTGCCTCGTGACTCCCTGGCACTGCAAGTCGGCTTCCAAGTGGTCCTGTCTTGCCGTTGCCGCTTCCACGGTCGCGCGTACGAGTACGACCTCCAACTCCTCGGCGTACTTCTCCATGGTCAACCCTTCCACCAATCCAGTGCTCGCGAATGTTGCGAGTCCCGTCTCTCCGCCGCCGACTTTCAGACCAGCCGCCCCGGCGCCGACGGCCAATGCGCGGAGGTCAGAGACTCTTTGCTGCAGGGAACGGGAAGCGGCGGGAGACAGGTTGGCGCTGTCGCCGTTGTCATCCGTGGAGGCCGAAGCTACGGCCGCCTCTCGCCGAGCGACGAAGCCCTGCAACTGCGCCACACGACTGCGGTGCCCGGCCAATTCCTGCTCGTTGGAGCCCACCGAAGCCTTTAGCATCTCGTCCAACGCCTCCGCGCGGGTCTCAAGCTCGTTGGCGGAAGCTTGTGCGTCCGCGGCGGCCGTCTGCGCAGCTTCAACCTTCACTTCTAGCTCTTCGACTACCTTCTTGCTGCTCTCCTCCGACCTCTCTATTGCGACGCGGTGGGCCTCCTCGAGAGCGTCGACGGCAAGCCGATGTTCCGATTGGAGACTTTCGCGGAGATTGTTGATTTCTGTTGCCGCAGCTTCTCGCTCCGCCTCGTGCTGTTCGCTGATGGCGGAGAGCGCCGCTGCGTGAGAGGACCGTTCCACTTGAAGGGAGTCTTCGAGCTTCCTTTCGTGGACCGCGTCCGCTTCTGCGATGGTGTCGGCGAGGCCCTTGGCGTGGGCGTTGCTCTCGGCCTCCCGCGCTTCGGCGATCTTCCCCTGCAGGTCGTCTCGGTGCTGCTCCTCGAGCCTGGCAATTTCCGATTTCAGCTCGGACGTCGTCGACGCGAGCGTGTCCTGCGCCGCCTCGAACTCTGCCTTTCTGGCCTCCTCTGCTGACGCAGCCGCCGCCTGCAGGTCGCGCAGATGGGCCGCCTTTGCCTCGTCCAACTCCGAGGCTGCCTTAAGCTGCTGCGCCGCGCTTCGCTCTTCGGCCTCTCGGGAAGCGCGCTGGAGTTCGGCAACACCGGCCTCTTTAACCTTGCGCATCTCGAGCAAGTGCTTCGAAACGAACTCTGCCTTTTGTTCGGCCATCTCCACGCGGATGGTGTCCGCGGAAGTTCTGTAAGTACTTTCAGCGTCGGAAAGTTCTGCAGCATGACGTTTTTCGGCTTCGCCTACCGCCGCGGTGTGCCATTCGCTGAGTCTGATGAGCTCCTCCTTGTGCGCCTCTTTCAGTTCGACCATCTTCTCGCTTAATGCTGCGATACGCTGCTCCGCCGATTCCGACACCTCTTTGGTCTTCTCTTCCCCCTGGGCGACTTCTTGGCGGAGGGCGGCGAGATTGGCCTCCCTCCGGTTCTCAGCCGCAGTGGCGGCTCGAAGTGCTTCGGCTTCGAACCCTTCTTGAACTTTGCGCAGTTCGTCTCGCTGCCGTGCGTCTTGAGCTGCGGTGGTCGCCTCCGTTTCCGACTTGATCGCTGACAGCGCCGACACAAGCTTTTCCTCTGCTTTGCGCGCGGCTGCCTCTGCCTCTCTCTGGGCGTCAGCGGCTAAGCTATCCATCGCCTGCCTGTGCGTCGCATCACGAACGGCCAACGCTTCTCTGTGTTGTGCGTCTAGAGCCTCCATCGCTGCTCGATGCCCGTTCTCAGTCTGCACCAAGGAGCGGGACAGCCTGTCCTCTGCATCAGCCACCAAGCGGGCCACCTCATCTTCGTGCGTTGCTTCGGATAGAGCCAGCGCTTCTCTATGTTGGGTATCCAACGCCGCTATCGCGCCCGCCCGCTCGTTCTGAGCGTCGGACAAAGAGCGGGACAACAAGTTATCAGCGGCTGCGAGATCTGTTGCTCGCTTTTCCTCCGCTGCAGCTCGGACAGCCTCGGCATTCGCCTCGTGCTGCTTTTCTATCCGGCGCATCTCATCTCGGCTCTTCTCTTGATCAGCAGCAAGCGTCGCTGCTGCTTGAGTTTGAAGCTTCGCGAAAGCCTCCGAGGCTCGAAGTTCGGCGGCTTCGACGTCCGCCGTCCTTTTCTTTTCTGCGGCCACGGCTGCAGCTTCGGCGGCATCTCGCCAGCGTTCCTCGGCAGCCGCAAGAGCACCTTCGTGCCTAGCTTTGGCCTCAGCCGCCGAGGTCTCATTCTCCGCCGTGAGTGCCTCAACGGACTCCCTCTCTCTGAGCTCACTGTCATCGACAAGGGCTTTGATTTCCGCCTCGAGTCGTTCCTCCACCGCACGGATCTCCTCCCGGTGCTCGTGCTCCGCAACGGCTCTCGCCTCGTCCGCCTCAGCCCTGAGCGCCTCGGTCGCGTCCGCTTGTTCCACCTTAGCCTTGGACCTCTCCTCGTCCACGGCTCGCTTCAGCCTTGAGTCGTACTCTCGGTTCGCTGTGGCGAGCTCCTCGATGTGGGAGTCTTTCAGGGCTTGGAGGGTCCTCGCGGATTCCGCCTGCATCACGGAGGCATCCTCGGCGGCTTCTCGCACGCGCGCCGCGAGTTTAGCGTCGGCATCGCGCTGGCCCTTCTCAAGGGCGGCCTCGCTGGCCAGCCTCAGCGCGTCTAGCTCGGATTCATAACGTTGGTTGAGAGCTTCCGCGTCAGCGGCGTGTGTCTTCTCCGACAGCCTGGCCTCCTCCAGGCGCGATTCTTTGAGGGTGGTATCTGCGGCGGATCGTGCGGCCGCCATTTCGTTCTCGTGCTCGACGCGCAGGCGCTCCGTGGCCTCCTCGACCGCAGCCTTGACGGCCACGGCGTGTACCTTGCTCAGTTCTTCGAAAGATCTGTCGTTCTGGTCACGCAACTCCTGAATGGCGGCTTCTCTAGCCTTGTTCGCAGCAGCGGTAGCTGTGGCTATTCTCTCCTGCATCTCCGTGTCCCGTGCTGCCTCCTCCGCGAGTCTTGCTTCGTTCGTCGCTGTTTTCATGCTTTCCTTCTCCCGGTCGAATTCTTCGCGCAGGCGCTGAATTTCTTGGGCTTGCCGTGCCTCTGCCGCCGCAGTACTATCGGCAACGTCGATGGCATGTTTCGCCCGTAACTCTGACAGTTCAGTGGCGGCGGATTCGGCGGCATGGGCTGCAGCATCGACCGACTCCTGTGACTGTCTCTCGATCTCGGTCCTGTGCTGTTTTAAAATCCCCTCTATCTCCTCCTGGTGAGATTTCGCCACCGCTAGGTGTTCTGCTTTCGCCGCTTCTTCGCACTCTGCTCGCAAGCTTTCCCGTTCTTTGACAGCTTGGTCTTTGGCTAGACCCACCTCGCACGCCAGCATCTGCGCGGCTTCTTCTCGGGCCCTATTCGGCCACACACAACATTCATCCGCAGATGCACAAGTAGTTTAGATTCGTCTCCCAGCGCGGGGTACTTGTCAAGGTGTTTTTCGTAAAAGCTTGGACCACTTTGTGAGGTCACGCGAATAACACAACTGGCAAGCTCACCTACCCTATGCATCCTAAAACCCATGACATGATGTGAAAGTCGACGAGTTTGGCCGAGGGAAGCAAGCTTTGCTGATCGTTTTCTCGTTCTATCCACTATCATAATTGGGATCCTCTTCTTGCTGGTCGCTTCAGACCCTTCCCGGGAATGACCAGGATTCCCTTTTCATTCCTAACCCGTAATGCTTGCCTCTACAGATCTAGGAGGAGTAATACGGGCAACCTAGAGCACAGTACAACGACGTCACTCGTAGATGATACTCAAACGAGCATATTGATTTGTCCGTTGGCCAGCTAACGTTCATTCATATTCTGTTGTTGTTCACCTGCTCATCTCCTCCTCGTGTTGCTTCTGGCTTGCCTCGAAGTCTGCCGCGTGGCGACCCGCCTGCTGTTGGAGCTCTCTTGCGTGCTTCCGCTCCTGGCTCCGAGCCTGCTTCGCCGACGCTGCTTCGAGGCTCTCTTTGTCTTTCCTCTCGGCCTGAAGGGCGGCTTGGAGGTCGTCGGCGTCCGCCAGTGCTCGCAGAACTTTGTCGTCGTCGCCCTCACGTGCTCTGTGGGGCAGGTTGGTTAATGGAGGTGGAAGAGACGGTGGGTGTGTCCGCCTCTGCTCTGTACAGCGAAAAAATCTTGCCTTACTGCAGCAGAGAGTTATTGCGGAAGCAACGAATAGATGTTTATTTTTCGCGATATATCTGTCTTTGCCAGCCTGGAAGACGCTTCGAACACATTCCGTATCAGTCAATAATTCCTGCATCAATATTGCCACGGTGAACTAAACGCGCTCTAGGTTTGAAGTGGATCTTGGTCGTACTTTACGGCAGAAGCAAGGCGTTAAAAAACTCCCGTCGAGACGACGTGTTTGTGGTGGACGTCCCGGAGTTGTAGTAGGTGAGGGTAGCGACGCCGGGAAAAGAAGACAACGATAGAATAGTTGGAATGCTTTCTGGGTGTGTGTATGTGGGCGAAGGGTGAGATTGAGGCCTGGTATTGCTACGCGTACACTTGCCACTTGCGCGACTTCAACGCTAGGAAACAGGGCGACCATTTGAGGGCAAACTACTCTAGTCATGGCGTGATGTGATGAGGTTCATATCTTCAAAATTCGTTTTCTGCCTCGAAAGCCATTTGCAGCGGGGACATGTTTCACTCTGAAGCACGACATATTCATGTACAGCAATACTGTAATAATCCTTGTTCGGCAGCCGTTGCTCACCTTTCAAGCGCCGCGGTGAGCATAGCCTCTTTCGCCTGTGGGCATCGATCGACGTGATATGATCATCGTTCCGGCATTGCAACACGGGCAGACGAAGTACGAGCGGGGCAGTTTAAGCTTCGTAAAAAAACCAAATCCTGGGAAAAATACTCGCAAGGACCATGATCTGAGGTGTTGCCTGCTCCAGAGCTCCAGAGCTCCGGTGTCGTAGGCCACGAGTGCTACATTTCTGACACAAAACGTTAGCTGGAACAGAGAGAGTGAGGGATGTTCTTCGTCGTTCTTCGAACCGGGTGTTGGTCATGAAAGAAAGCGAGGCCACACCGCACGGGGATCATTCGTTAGTGAAGTACAGTACACGGGAAATGCCGGAGCTATCCGAGTTGCGTGCGATAGTACTTGTACCAGGCATAACATCGTTACCGATTTCCGTGTTTCGCAAACCGTCAAAGTGCCCACCTTGTGCTCAGCGATGCCCACTTCCTTCTCCTCGAGCAGCTCCTGCAACGCACGAACTTCCTCCCTCAGTTTTCCAACCAACGGGTTGGCGTTGGCGTCGTTTATGGCGATGGAATTGACGATGTCCTTTGCCCGCTCGACGTACCTTTTTCATTTGCGTATTCGTTGGGCGGCCCAATCGATTTGGGGCAAGGGCAGGGGAATCGAATAGCGAGAGAAATACTAATTGCCTTCGTGGAGTAGCGATGAATTCCGAACGAATGCACGCTTTTGGAAGGCGTAGAAAGTGGTTTTCAGTAAGCGATTTTTTGTCTCCATTCCCGTCAACGCCTCGAGTAACCCCTGACAAGAACCAAACACACCTATCCCCCACGTGAAGGGGGTAGAGAGACAAAGCAGTGACAAACGCAGTTCGCCGACCCGAGCGCATTCTGGTGGGGAGGGAACGTGGTGGAAGATGGAGGCAGGTACCTGAGGGTGCTCATGGTCTCCTGGTAGGCCTCTGCCACAGGGGAAATCGCGGCGAGCATGACCGTCTTCGAGTTTCCTCCGATGCTGTCCTTGAGGAGCCATGTTAACATCGAGTTCCTGGACGAACAGGCAATAGGGCATTTGTATTCCTTTCTAACTCATATGTAGCCAACACTCTCCCTGAGATGGACAGAAATATAGGTGTACCTCTAACATATCCCACAAACACTCCAGGGAGAGAACGCTACGGCAGACTGGCGGTTTTGGCGGGCTCCGCCGACCGTTGAGTAAGGCAAATATACATTCGATTCCCATCGTCTTGGCGTGTCTCGTACACTGGAGACACCCCGACCTGTCCCTCTTAACTCAAAGAATGTTTCAAAGAATGTTTCCCTTTGGAGAAAGAGGCCGTGTTCCGGAAGGAGTGGGTCTACGAATGACTAATCTCCTTGACGCCCTTCTCTTGGGACTTCTATGTGTCTTACTTACAAATACAATAGCTGGGGGTGAAACGGAAGTAAGTTCTGTTTACATGCGTGGTTTTCAAGGAAACCACATCATCGAAGGACCACTTTTCTGAGATTGCAATATGGGTATATTGAAGGTACGCGCTGAGTGCAGAAGCCGAAGGCATGACGTGTGGGTTCTCAAACATGTTAAGATGTTGTCGGCGACCCGCATGGTGTTTGGAGGAAAGGTCTGGTGGATGGTAGGCTAGCCGCACGACACATCAACGAGTGTTCTGGACCACAGCTCAAGCTTGTGCAGCAGGTAAGCGGAGGAACAACGCTGTAGGCTGGAAGATAGACTGCTTGAAGATCTTCAGCGTCGAAATCCTCTGTAGCTTGTTCGTTACCGATGCTGCCACGCCGCTGCGATTTGCCCGAGTGGCTCACCGGTACGGAATAAAACTCTCGCTGTTGCTGCTGTTGTTGCTGCTCGCTCCTCCGCCTCCACTTCCCCGCCCGGAATCTGCCTTCTTTGCCAGCGCTTTGATTACCTGGATCACGGGGCATCGAAGAACGAACGACCCTATTTTACCCGCAACGAATTGAAACCGGTTTCAGTGGCATTGAGTTTTAGGTCAGACACAGAGATGCTTCAAGAGACTGTGCATCGCGGATGTAGGTGATTAACGCGAATGCGGACGTCCTACAAGGTGAAGCCGCACTATCACCAGGTCGCATTTGAATGATAATGCGCCGCCGGATTCTAGGATGCTGTTGCCATTCTCTCCCTTTTCGCAAAAAAGGTACGGCACTACGGAATGCTTGATGACCTCTACCATGACGGCTTTCAGTATGTAACGCTCACGTCGCCCAGCGTTGAGAGGCTCTTGTTGATGTTAGCCGCTTCCCGAAGCCTGTCGCCCTTAGCCCCCGTCGCATTGGCCCTCTCAGATCCGGCGAGGTCAACCAGGCAGATCTTGCTACTCCGAGAGCTGTTGGGAAAGAAAAAAGTGACACGCTTAGTCGGAAGTGCGCTCGTTCCTTGTATCCTGGTTTGTTGCTCGTAGCAGGTCTAATGCATGTGCGTTGTCTACGCAAACAAACCAAGAATGACGTCCATGTTTTGGAGAATATTTACTCCACAACGGGCATGAGATGGGGCCAGTCCTACTCTTAAGGAATTGGCTCTCTTCGTAAGTGTCAGTCGAAACCGTTCTGAATTTTCGCCATCCGTCGATACGTTCGCGCGGCGCAGCCTACGACAATGCACGTCTTGTCTTCCCCTTGCCACACCCCTCAAGATAGATATGGCCCGGCGGTTTCTTCCCCTCGTTAAATTGAAATAGCCAAGTGCACGCGCCTTTTTAACTGCATAGAACGGTGTAGCACGAGAAACCTTTCCCACCTGACGTCGTCTTCGGCATCTCCTTCCTCGGCTCCTCCCTTGCCTTCCCTTTCGCCATGAGAGAGCTTGGTGGTGAACGTGACCGTGATGTGGATGGTGAAGATTGCGTGTGAGCGAGAAGATACTTCGTTCATCGCCGTCGCCGCAGTGGCTCTGGAGAACAGAGGGTAACACAACTCGACGCGTGATGACAAGTCGAGGGAGGTTCAAGAATTGGATAGGTTGTCTACCAACCGAGTTTCATGTCACAATCACGCACGGGATATTATATACGCTGTAGTCTTGCGTTGCGTTCTCGGTTTGAACGCATCGTGGTACGTTGATCTTTTCGGTAGGTTCGAACAGCACCGTTTGTTGACTTAGGGCCATATTACAGCAGCCCTCAAGGTCGAGCAACAAACGCTCGCAGCGTCGCATGGCAGCATTCGAAAGCAATCACCTGGCGGACATGCCGTCCTCGAGCAGCTGCTGCACCTGCTGGTAGCACACCACCGGCCTCGCCGAGAGCCCCTCAACGAACGCTCCTTTCGTGGGGTGCTCGCGCACCCTCAAACCGTGCCCGCTACCTCCCTCGGCGAAGAGATCCCGAACCTGCTCGTTGTATATCTGCCAAACCACCAAAACACAAGGGACATGCAAAGTCATGTAGTGTTTGCCTCCAGAGTATTTGTGTGCCTGCCGGGCGTGAAGAGTACGTACAGTGGTGGCCCCGATATACCGCGGTTATAGTCGCTTGATTGTCACGCGATTTTGGCTACCACACTAAAAGCAATATTTCCCGGACACTGACTAGTGTGGTTCTCGATATACCGCGGTCATCATTGCCTGTCACTACACCGCGGTATATCGGGACTACGACTGAAACAAGTGCCAAACACGCAGCACTTGTGCCACGAGTTGGCTGCGACAAAGATTCGCTTGTGGGAGTTCAGGACAAAGTAAAACACCACTCGCAGGACACCGTCGAAGAGTCTAACGTAGAGAAACACCTTCCTCTCTGGGCGGCAGTCCCACCGACAGCTACCTCACCTCGCAAAAGGAGACTTGGATCGATGCCTGACCGCTCTTTCGGAAGGCATTCTCAGCGGCACCCCGACAGTCCGCTTCCCGACTGTTGGAGAGCCCAAATCGCTCAAACAACTCAACGCAGATGCGAGGGATAAGGCCTGCCGTTCCTTCCCCGGCAGCCGAAGTTAGGTCCGAGCTGTCACCAAGCATGGTGTATGTCTTCCCGGAACCGGTTTGTCCTGGTGATGGTTTCGCCGGCGATCCGTGCGTGTGGACGGTATTGGCTAAATCTTCGAGCGAAATAGCTTTGTCCTAGGACAACCGTCAGGTACGTGTTCCGCTAAAAACAATCACACAGAATAGGCTAGGGTAGCGCCAGGTTCCGCGCACCTCATGAACCATAGTCGATAGTACCTCACAGGACAAGAGCCAGGTGTTAATTGCAGCAACAGCCGGCATTCACCTACCGTAGGCGAAAAGGGAGCAGTTGAATCCTCGACAGGCGTTGTCTAACAAAAATATCCCTAGAGCTTGATGCACGTCCGCCTGGCTAGAGAAACGCCCCCCACCCAACCCCCGCCCCGCAGAAGAGTGGCTCCAAAAGCTGTGGTCAAAGTTGAACGTCCGCTCCCTGCATGGTTAGTTCAAAGAAGCACAAAACGTGTGCAGCAGAAAGCGTGTGCCACAAGTTTCAAGGCGATCGACACATGTGTGTGCCCTTTAAAACACGTGTATTCAACGTGAGGACGTCGGGTCTTACTGGACGTATGTCGGTCATCGCCCGGTTGCACGCGGGCTCCCAGCTTTGAACCGCAAAAGCGTTGTTCATGCACCGTGTTCAATTATTGGTTCTCAGCTCGTCTCTCATCAACAGCCCGGGAACAGTGAACGTGGAAGGATTCCAACTGGCTGATACAGTACCCCACATGGAACTACATAGTCGAAATCGGTTGATGGAAAGTTCGACGACAACAAGAAAGTGGTTTGTCCGTGGCACTTTCTTGCATCATACAACATGGCCTATGTGATTGATACAGGCTAACATACACACTCTTACCACATGCTGCGGTCGCCCGGGCTGGAGGAACCGTCTTCTGAGTCAAAGAAGGCCGGGTCCAAGATCTTGGTCTGGTTGGCGGCCATGCTAATCACACAACGTTTTCCCGCTAGCTTTTCCTTCTCGGAAAAGGGGCGGACCTGTGCGATGGCCATGAAAAGAATATTGCAGACATGACATCGTGACGCTGGCATCCAATACAGACTAGGTGGTTGGAGTCTCCGTACACTCAACGGCGATGTGGATATGCATGTAGACTGCGGTATGTTGTTGTTGTTGTTGTTGTTGTTGTCTTCACGGTATGCAATATACTTATGTAGTACAGCAGAATAGTCTCTATCGTACGTCAACCGTACATTCGCGGCCATACTCGGGGTCTCGTTGAGCGTCTTGCGCCGGTTCGTTACGTGAAGCTCTGATTGCGGATAACCGAAGCACCCATATCTGTATCGTTTGACATACAGATGTCACGAGACTGCTTACGAAGCACGAAGGAGAATATGTGCCTCGCGCATCACATGTAAGTAGTCTATATGGACTATGTAGCTTGCAGCGGATGAGCACGAGAGCCAACGGGGTACAATATGCTCTCACCCGCACTGCAACTCGTATCCGCCCAGAATCCTCGCCACCCTCCTCTCTCGCTCCCCCGCCACAGTCGCTTTCGATACTTTTTCTACCTCTGCTACCGGCCGATCCTGAACTATTTCGCCCGCTAATATCGGTGATTGTACCACGTAATCCATGCTGGTCCCTGGCGGACGAACCTCTCGAGCTGCCGCTGCCAGGCGGCGGAGGGTATGATTGCGGGGATGATACCGGTGTTACTCCTCGCCTACTAGTGATATCGGAGAATTGACCTTGATTGCTACCGCTGCCATGAGCCCCGCCCCACCGAGGAGACCCGGGATTCGATCTACCGTCGACGTTCCTACTGAACGCGGAAGAAGTGGGTCTTGGCATGGTGTACCGGGTGGACAGCCTGGGTCTCAGATATTGCGTTGGTGCCCTCTCGGGGCGGAAATAACACCTCGCGGGGGCTAGAGGACTGTAGAGCTGCAAGGGTGTGTGGACAGTACCTTGCAGACCTGCTGTAGGTAAGATACGATACATAACACTCACGTGCGTGCGCACAACTGCCTTGAAGATTGCGGTGGGATTGGTATCGTTTCGATTCCCGGTGTCCACTACCTGCGTAAGATACCACACCTAAGTATTCCATCTCTTCATCTAGTACTCATCCAAGCAAAGGGGTGGTCTATGCCAACATTCCTGCTAGACGCTTGGCAGAACGGTTGCCTAGGTCATCTGTCAAGCAAGGCCAGGCAGCTGGTAGCTGTATATCGATATCCCACTCATCACGATTCGATTCGCTGACCAAGCCGGTGCAGCCTGACCAGAAAGATATTGAGACGCCCGTTGAGATCCTGGCACAGCTGGCGCGTATCGGCGAAAGAATCATCAACAGGAGAGCTTTTGAACACGACGCCACTAGCAGTACCCACTGTGAGGGTTGCCACGGCGACCGAGTTCTGAGAGAATTGGCAACCGCTATCCGTCCACCGCCAGTTTTTTTCTGCCTTGCCCGCCTAAGCGATGAGTGACCTAGGCGGGCAAGGCAGGGCAGACGTGGTGGACCTCACCCCTACCGAGGCGGCCAACAATGGATCACCGTCTCGGAGAGGGTCCGCGGCCTCTGTTGCAGCAGATCCGAAGCAACCTTCAGCGGACAATGATGCCGACCTTCTGGCCGAGCAACGACGGGAGTCTACATCTTCGTTCGCGGCACCCTCGTCAGGGGGGAATGATTCCATGGGATCTTTGCCCAGGGATGGAGAAATCGGCGGGGTGAGCTCAACAGCAGGTGCCCCTCGAAAAGAATCCTCGGTTAGCTTTACAGCTGTAGCCGTGGTAGAGGGTGAGGCGGAAAGCTACATGGATGTGGTGGCGTGGATAAAGGAGCATTTGGTCCTGCCGGAGTTTGTACCAGAAAAGCACTGGCGCCAAGAACACGACGAGGTTAGTCCGTCAAAAGTACATATTCTACACTTTGAGTGTTTGTAGCCTTAGCATGCAACAGCGGCTTGCAGTAGAACCAAATGGGGGTTTATCCACAATATGAAATGCTGCGGAGTAAAGAGGCCGTAGCTTCGGTGGAAACAACTGTTCCGAAAAACACTGACTATTGTTCTGCTCTAACGGGGTATAGGTGGAGAATATCAAGGCTTTATAGTACAATCTCCAATTCCTATGCCTTTGCTTTTTGCTTTCCACCGGCTCGTAAGGAGCCTCCGCCCTTGATGCATGAGAAACGAACGTGCACAATGATTGGGTGCAACTAAGCAATACCTGTGGTGATATTGTAGCACGAAGTATAACATCCACCCTCGCGCTGTCGCCTCCGGCCAGATTGTGATCGCCTTTGCAAAGGGCGAGTCTGGCTTTCGTCTGTTTGCCGCCATTGTGGGGGACGAACTCGTGGTGGCCAGCAACCCGGCCAAATTCACTTCCCCGGTGAGTGAGGGAACGCCGGCCTACCCTGACGTGTTGGAAACCATTCCAAGTCTAGCATGCACCTGCTAGCGCTGCACATCGTATACAACAAGTGTTTAACACCTACCAGTACTACAGACGAGTGTTATGTCTCGTGGCGAACATGTAGTGCTGAGGAGAAGAAAAACCCAAGTTTATTTTGTTTTCTTTCGAATTGCTTCATTATTTCTTCGGTTTCTAGGCTACGTGTTGGGGAGAGAGACGCACGAAACGCTCATCGTCTCTCCGGCCGCGTTAGCTGCAAAGGCCGGCGTCAACTCTTACAAATCCATCTCTCTCCCCACAAATACTAGCCGGGGGACTACGACTGCAAACGCAGGAGTCCCAAAACTGCCCAAGTCCTCAAATGGTACACACCATTCTACAACACCTGACTAGATACCGAATATTCCCGAACTTATGCCCCCACCTTCGAAAGAAAAGGGATGGGAGGGCGGGATTTTCTAAACTGCCGCCGCTACTGCGTTAGGCGGCTGCTGCTGTCCTTCCGTTGCTTCACGCGCTCTGTAGCTGTCACACGTTACCCGACTTTGCTACAGCCCCTGCGTGGACTCGATCACGGAATGACACCCCCAACTATAGACTAATAATTCCAAACACCGTGACCCTGGGTTTCCGGTAGAAAATGAAGCCAAATTCTAATTCGACTGTTACAAAATAAACACCAGTTTATTCTATCTGCTTCGACGAACAAACCTTCCTTTTATTTTGTTTTCTTTCGAATTGCTTCATTATTTCTTCGGTTTCTAGGCTACGTGTTGGGGAGAGAGACGCACGAAACGCTCATCGTCTCTCCGGCCGCGTTAGCTGCAAAGGCCGGCGTCAACTCTTACAAATCCATCTCTCTCCCCACAAATACTAGCCGGGGGACTACGACTGCAAACGCAGGAGTCCCAAAACTGCCCAAGTCCTCAAATGGTACACACCATTCTACAACACCCACATCGAGGTCAGTTTCTGGACGACTACCGAATAAGTCAACTATCCGTTCCCCCAGACGGTCCCCTCCCCCGGCTGTCTCGGTACGATCCTACTGCCGTCTGTAAGTTTCCGTGACACTCGCCGCGAATCCTCTACATTGTTTCGCGCGTACGGCTTGTATGCATCCGACCTCCACTTCCCTTCTCTCTGAATCACTCGTTCTGCGATGTCTCCGCCCGATGCAAGAGCCGTCGCGCCTCCAATTCGCAACGAGTGCAACGCGTACTCCTGGGGGTTACGCCCCGACTTCGCTACCACTTCTCTGAGTGCACGGAGGGCAGCAGTATACCTCACTACTCTCACTGCTCTTCCACTACGGTACGAAGCCAACGGTGCGGAGTCAGGGAACGTGGCATGACACGATAACAGCTCCACCACAAGAGCCACCGCGCCGCCGCGTGCTCTCACACCTGACTGCGGTCCGGTGACTTCGTCTCGCGTACGAACCCGTATGTTTCCTTTCTGCTCTTGATCGGCCTTGTGCCCTCTAAACCTCATTTCGACACGGTCTGCTCTACGATAGTGACTAAAGACTAATTGCGTCTCGCCAGCAAACAATGCTACGTCCGCCCTCGTAAGACAGTGTGCCTCATGCACCCTGCCCGCATCATTCGCGAACACCTCATCAGACCGTGTGATAAAGAGATAGGACAAGCACAGACACAGCCACATCACTCTGCCCCCTTCCCCCCAGTTCTGGCTTGCGCTTTCCCCGTCCAGCAGCATACGCCAAGACACAGGCAGGCGCACACGGCGTACCGTCCCCACAGCCACGTGGTTCCTCGCAATCCCCCTTAGCGCACATTTCAACATCGGAGACGACAAGTCTAGCTCGACAGAAGCTTCCAGCCTATGAAAATGTTGTACAGCCGTGAGTTTTCCGGATATTGTACTCGCTAGATTACCCTCAGACTCGAAACACCAGGCTACGAAGTCTATCAACTCCCACACATGAAGGTCCCCGGCACGTTGCCCTAGGAACTTGGGGCTTCTCCGTCAGCCTGCGAAACGTGCACCAAGAGTTGAAGCCTGACGTGTAAGTCCTTCTAGACGAAGACGCAACTGAGTGCTCGACGAGCTGCATGCCAAGACGTCGGTAACAAAGTCCCGTCCTGCCTGTCCCAGGTCCTGAACCTGCTGATAGCCCTGGAGCCAACCTCGTGTAGACCGGCGTGCTGCCGTTCGATTTAGCCGCAGGTGCGCTGCCATCCGAGGTAGGCCCCCCCGCTACGCGGGAGAGCCCGCACCCCTATTTGTCTTTCCCGTGGGTGAAGAAGCCAGCGGCCTTGGGTCTCGCGCCGCCCTCGCCAGCGGCGCGCGCCTCTCCTCCGCGCCCTCCCCCGTTGCCGTGGCCAACGCCGCGCGCGCCGGTTGCCGGAGTTTCGGACGCTCCGCGCCTAGCGTGGGAAGGGTTCTGGGTGTGGATGTGTGGGCAGTTACGATCATGGCAACCGGACGACGAGTTGAAGGCGAAGCAGTAACCACGAGCGTGTCGAGCGATGCCGCCACTTTCTCTGTCACCAGGACGCCTTTGCGAAGCAAGGATTGCCACTCCATCTGCGACAGTTTTGAAACTGCCGGAGGCCGCCCCAGGATGAGCCACGCTTTTACACGGCGGAGGTCCCCCCACATCCGCGCTCTATCCTTTGCCGTAGCCTTAGACGCCTCGGCGCTGGGTGTAGCGGGGGCCCGAGAGGCCGATGGTGGGGCGGTTGTGCCCACCAGTTGCACCCTCCCCCCGGAAGGCCAGGTCCTGCTGCTTGGGTGGCGATCAGGTCGTCGATCGTTGCTTGAAGCTGCTGGCGATCGCCGGCAGCCTCATCGCGCTTCCGCTGCAGCTCCTCCCTCAGGCCGTCCACCAGCCCGCGGAGAGAAGCGAGCTCAGTCTCATCAGCGGGGGGGTCGCCGCGGGTGCCTGTCCCTGGCGCTCGCGAGGAGGATACCGCTCGACGCCTCGCGGGAGTACGTGATCCGCTGCGCGTCGAGGGGCGAGCCGTCGAGCTCGCCACCGATCGCGCGGTAGACCTCCTCGTGCGTGGTGTCGAAGGTGTCGCCGCCCGACCTCTCCCTGCTTGCCCAGCCGCTGCCCTGCCGCTCCGCGTGGAGGCCCGTGTCGGCATCTGGTCGCGGTTGGAGTCGTATAAGCAGCGGACCGGCGGCAGGCGGCGGGCGAGCGTCAGGGCGGCGTTGCGGGAACACTTCTTTTCCTCTTCATCGTGGGCGTAGTCGATCGCGCGCCTGGATCTGCAGTTAGAATGGTCTACAAATCCTATCTTCGGGCGAAACTATCTGACGTGGGTTTTCGTCGGGCCCAGAACGACGCGTTGTTATATCGCGAGCTCGCGTTAGTTCGTTCTCGACGCCTGTGGATTGAATGGAGTGATTATTGCTGCTGACGCTACGGTCACCGGACGTCGACCAATCCCGAATATTTCTCTCTTTTGAACACTAGCGATGGTTTCTCTTTTTTTTTTTTATATATATATTTTCTTGGATTCGGTGAACCCCGGTTCGCCATCGGCACGGGTGCTTCCACTCATTGGCGCGTCCCGTGCTGATACGTGTTTTTTTTTTTTTTTTTTCGATGCGTTGGATACGGTGAACTCCACTTGCCAACAGCGCGGGTGCTTCCACTCATTGGCGCGTCCCTCGCTGAAACTGACAACACATATGCAGCACGGGTGCTTCCACTCATTGGCGCGACCCGTACTGATACTTGTACGCAGCGCGGGTGCTTCCACTCATTGGCGCGTCCCTTGCTGAAACTGACAACACATATGAGCACGGGTGCTTCCACTCATTGGCGCGTCCCGTACTGATACGTGTATGACTTCGTTTTCGATGCGTGGAGATCGGTTAATTCTACTCGCCAACAGCACGGGTGCGTCCACTCATTGGCGCGTCCCGTACTGATACGTGTACGGCGTTTTTGTTCTTTCTTTTTGAGATCGGTTAACTCTACTCGCCAACAGCACTCATTGGCGCGTCCCTTGCTGAAACTGACAACACATATGCAGCACGGGTGCTTCCACTCATTGGCGCGTCCCGTACTGATACGTGTACGACTTCGTTTTCGATGCGTTGAATTCGGTTAACTCTACTCGCCAACAGCACGGGTGCGTCCACTCATTGGCGCGTCCCGTGCTGATACGTGTACGGCGTTTTGTTCTTTCTTTTTGAGATCGGTTAACTCTACTCGCCAACAGCACGAGTGCTTCCACTCGTTGGCGCGTCCCGTGCTGAGGCTGACAACACATATGCAGCACGGGTGCTTCCACTCATTGGCGCGTCCCGTACTGATGCATGATTTGTGGTATTTCCTACCGCTGCGTTGAATTCGGTTAACTCTACTCGCCAACAGCGCGGGTGCGTCCACTCATTGGCGCGTCCCGTGCTGATACGTGTACGGCGTTTTGTTCTTTCTTTTTGAGATCGGTTAACTCTACTCGCCAACAGCACGAGTGCTTCCACTCGTTGGCGCGTCCCGTGCTGAGGCTGACAACACATATGCAGCACGGGTGCTTCCACTCATTGGCGCGTCCCGTACTGATGCATGATTTGTGGTATTTTCTACCGCTGCGTTGAATTCGGTTAACTCTACTCGCCAACAGCGCGGGTGCTTCCACTCATTGGCGCGTCCCGTGCTGATACATGTACGGCGTTTTGTTCTTTCTTTTTGAGATCGCTTAACTCTACTCACCAACAGCACGAGTGCTTCCACTATTGGCGCGTCCCGTGCTGAGGCTGACATCACATATGCAGCACGGGTGCTTCCACTCATTGGCGCGTCCCGTACTGATGCATGATTTGTGGTATTTTCTACCGCTGCGTTGAATTCGGTTAACTTTACTCGCCAACAGCGCGGGTGCGTCCACTCATTGGCGCGTCCCGTGCTGATACGTGTACGGCGTTTTGTTCTTTCTTTTTGAGATCGGTTAACTCTACTCGCCAACAGCACGAGTGCTTCCACTCGTTGGCGCGTCCCGTGCTGAGGCTGACAACACATATGCAGCACGGGTGCTTCCACTCATTGGCGCGTCCCGTACTGATGCATGATTTGTGGTATTTTTCTACCGCTGCGTTGAATTCGGTTAACTCTACTCGCCAACAGCGCGGGTGCTTCCACTCATTGGCGCGTCCCGTGCTGATACATGTACGGCGTTTTGTTCTTTCTTTTTGAGATCGCTTAACTCTACTCACCAACAGCACGAGTGCTTCCACTATTGGCGCGTCCCGTGCTGAGGCTGACATCACATGTGCAGCACGGGTGCTTCCACTCATTGGCGCGTCCCGTACTGATGCATGATTTGTGGTATTTTCTACCGCTGCGTTGAATTCGGTTAACTCTACTCGCCAACAGCGCGGGTGCTTCCACTCATTGGCGCGTCCCGTGCTGATACATGTACGGCGTTTTGTTCTTTCTTTTTGAGATCGGTTAACTCTACTCACCAACAGCACGAGTGCTTCCACTCATTGGCGCGTCCCGTGCTGAGGCTGACATCACATATGCAGCACGGGTGCTTCCACTCATTGGCGCGTCCCGTACTGATGCATGATTTGTGGTATTTTTCTACCGCTGCGTTGAATTCGGTTAACTCTACTCGCCAACAGCGCGCGTGCTTCCACTCATTGGCGCATCCCGTGCTGATACATGTATGACTTCGTGTTTCGTTGCGTTGAGATCGGTTAACTTCCACTCGCCAACAGCACGGACGAGTGCTTCCACTATTGGCGCGTCCCGTGCTGGTGCGTGTCCTTGTTTTTTTTTTTCATTGAGATCACTTCCGCATAGACAATCCTACGGCAGGTTGACGAGTTTTTGGCATGCATCAATTGCTGTCCGGGCGTTTTTGGTCGCTTCATCGTCGA
This sequence comes from Ectocarpus siliculosus, assembly GCA_000310025.1. Lineage (NCBI taxonomy): Eukaryota > Phaeophyceae > Ectocarpales > Ectocarpaceae > Ectocarpus > Ectocarpus siliculosus. Next base: position 3,551,399 of record FN649739.1, on the reverse strand, counting down.
TGGACGTGACGTATTCTTATAGAAGGTTTGTGTCACAGCGGCAATAAGTTTGACGTGATGCCCCTCGAGACCGTGATGCACTCACCTACCGCTACCTGACGTTCCTCGCGAGTTCGATCCTCGCGTGTCACTTTCACCTCCCCCCCTATTTTTTTCTCATCTTCTTTTTCCTTATGCATACAGCACGTAGTTCGCTGTCTCGTTTATTTTGTTTTCTTTCGAATTGCTTCATTATTTCTTCGGTTTCTAGGCTACGTGTTGGGGAGAGAGACGCACGAAACGCTCATCGTCTCTCCGGCCGCGTTAGCTGCAAAGGCCGGCGTCAACTCTTACAAATCCATCTCTCTCCCCACAAATACTAGCCGGGGGACTACGACTGCAAACGCAGGAGTCCCAAAACTGACCAAGTCCTCAAATGGTACACACCATTCTACAACACCTGACTAGATACCGAATATTCCCGAACTTATGCCCCCACCTTCGAAAGAAAAGGGATGGGAGGGCGGGATTTTCTAAACTGCCGCCGCTACTGCGTTAGGCGGCTGCTGCTGTCCTTCCGTTGCTTCACGCGCTCTGTAGCTGTCACACGTTACCCGACTTTGCTACAGCCCCTGCGTGGACTCGATCACGGAATGACACCCCCAACTATAGACTAATAATTCCAAACACCGTGACCCTGGGTTTCCGGTAGAAAATGAAGCCAAATTCTAATTCGACTGTTACAAAATAAACACCAGTTTATTCTATCTGCTTCGACGAACAAACCTTCCTTTTTTGTTTCTCGTCTTCTTTGTTTTTCAGTCTTTTTCTTTGAGTCTTTCTCTCGCATGCATGTGTTTTTGCTTTTATCCGTTCCCGTGAATGCTGTTGAATGCACTTTCCGATTACGTATGCGGCCGCTTTGTATGCCATGGGACTTGTCGATACCATCAGTGGGGACTTGTCAATACCATCCGTGGAGACGATTGCTTACGTGAGTGGGCATACTATCGTCGATTCCTTCAGCTATATGCCCCTCTGTGCGCGGCACAGACAAGATTGTACCGGCAAGTAGTCCCTAGTAAGCCGGGGGAAACAGAAAACAAGGCACCTGCCTCATGTGCATACTCGTGACAGCATCATGCCCTACTGCCGCGGGTCGATTGGTTATGTCCGATGCCGCAGGGTTCCTCCACCCCGTGCAGTACAATGGCTGCTATCAACCGCGACAAGTCAGCGTGCGACCATACAACAGGCCCCGCTCTTTCTTTTTGCCGTTGAATTTTTTCTTCAGAGAGAGTACGTCTCGGTTGGGACGAACCGCATTTTTTTTCTTCAGCGAGAGTACGTCTCGGTTGGGATGAACCGCATCCCATGTTTGGGAAGGGACCTATCTGAGCGGCGCGGCGAGCGAGACTGCGGTGGCTTGCCGCCGCTTATCTTACTGCACCCTCCCCCCTCGTGCTAAATGCACGCAGCGGTGAGGTCACAAGAGTAGCGGGACGCGAATAGGAACACGGCCGACACGATGGATGTTGGACACGAGTACACACCTTTATATGGAGAGTCGCGTGCTGGTCACTTCCCCAATGCTTGCGCCGTGTCCCGTCCCGCCCTTTTCTAAACTGCCGCCGCTACTGCGTTAGGCGGCTGCTGCTGTCCTTCCGTTGCTTCACGCGCTTCGACGAACAAACCTTCCTATCACCCCGGAAAAAAATTAAAGTAGTACTTAGCTCACTGTATTCCTTCTGTCCAAGACATGTCCCGAAACAACGTAAATGATGTTGCTACACCTGGGTGTCGTTGCCCGTGGACGACCGATTGCACGAAAACCTCGAATGTTGGGCCCAGTCGCTCTCTTTACTGCTCTTCTTGAACGATTGCCAATGCCACCGAACGTTATGAGTTTGTTCACTGTGCTATTTCTTGCTCGCTTGCAGGAAGGAATTTCCATGCCCAAGGTGGCCAACTACTTTGTTAGGCCAGAAGGAGCGACTCTTACCCCAGCCACTTTGAAGGATGTTCAGTACGGTGAGGAACCCGATTCCACGACAATTCCGAGAGCACGTGTTATCGCCGGCCCTCTTATTGGTCGTTGTTGTTGTTGTTGTTGTTGTTGTCGTCGTTGCTATTGTTGTTGATGCACGGCCGCCTTTAGTGTTTGAGCATCAGTCCCAACTATGTTTCTCTTTGATCCAATCCTTCAACCTTATCCCTAACCCTTGTACATCAGATACCACCGATGAGAATGCTCTCAAGTCGTGTGTAGTTCCTAGCAGTCCAAGGCGGCTCTATTTTCAGGGCACCGATTATAACCATAATAAATGTATTTGAAACTGTACAAATGGTCAGGTCTAGATATACGAGTCCGGACAGCCTAATGGCGGGTGTGGCACTCATGCGGACGACGAGGGTCTCCATACCGCATCGTTGGTGTACAATGGACTCGTTTGTCATGCTTCATAGCAAGCACAACATCTCACACTCCATCCAGACCGACAAGAAATTCACTCCCCCTTCCTCGTTGTGTTTGGCGACCTCCAAGGTCTAATAAGCGGGCAGGCGGTGCACTCTCTGCTGCAGCTTCTCCACGGCGTCTTCTCTCCAAAGTGAGGACTTTCCAACGACAATTACTATCTCCATTTCAAAATCCTTGGAATCCAACTACGTCGTTCCGTCCACACATCGTAAGTAACGACAGTTGTAATCTCTGCGAGTACTACCGTGATGGAACGCGTAGTTCCAACTACTCAACCTTTGCGACCCGCGGAAACATTGAGCGGGTCGCCCCGAGGACAACACGAGAGGGCGGGGGTTGCCTCGAACAAAAAAAACAAGGAAAGGTTTGAGCTATGCTGTTCGCTTTCTTTGGCGGGGCGCGATAAATCGTTTGCAAACATTCAAGACAAGCTCATGTCCGTCGGGGCCATCCTCGTGTGTCTTCATATTGTTCTTGGGGAGGTGAAACCGCGGTCACCTAAGGATTGGTGTGACTGAAAAACTCTTTGAAACGGAAGTCATGAACCCTACATCGATTGTGGAGAGGTTCTTCAGCAGTCTGACCTTCCAGTTATTCCCGGCATCGGCTCTCATGACCCCTGACCCTGCTCTACCCTGCACCCCCGGCGTGCTGAAGCCGACGACCACAAGTACGTTGGGCGATGCTCTATCCACAGAACTCTGAACATCGCATCCAACTCCCCTCTCCCGCCCCTTCTCTCCCGCTTTCAACCTTTCCTCGTCCATCCCGTGCAATCGGTGTATTCGACTATACCCAGAGTGTTCAAGCGGCAAGTGGGTTGGCCGGAGAGCGTGAAGAACGACCTGACGGGTCACTTCCACCGGTTCATGGCATCCCTCGTTGAAATGTCGAACCAGGTCAGGGAGAGCGGATGATGTTTAACAGTGCCGCCGAGAGATGTGACAATGACCGGAATGACAGGGCGGACTAATAAGAGTAGACTGCTTAGCCTAGCTCCAGGTTATGAGGGTGAGAGTACTCTCGGTTTGTCACGATTCACAGGCGTGGCCGGCAGCTTTCAGAGGGTGCAAGATTGGCTGCAAGCGGCAGAGGTATTCACGGTTTTCATCCAATCGTGCACCTCGATGTTCCTATCCCTCCCCCCCCCGGGTGGAAAATACATGACTTCGTCCCATATGCGTGTACGTTGGGGGCATGCCTGAAGGTATTTAGAATTGAGCACTCGAGGGTCTTGCCCGACTTTTTTGTAGACACTCGTCCGCATTCGGCCTGCTTTGAAAAATTTGCCTAATACTGCAGGCGAAAGGGAAGACGGTCATGTACCTCCCGGCGGACATGATGGAGATCGGCGAGATATCGGTGGCAGCAAAGGATAAAGTGAGCTTCAGTGTTGTGTCGCCTCTCTGGGCTCGGGGAGTCTCAATTAGCTTGAACATGCTCTATGCCGCTCTCTTGGTTGGGTGCAAGCCAACATCTCGAAGTGCTCTCTCCGAACACCGCTTTTGCCGCAGTGCGCTACTTCGTGGACCGGGAGACATCCCTCTTGTTGTGTAATTCACGTCCAGGGCCTCGGAATTGCCGCAGTTCGAGAGCAAATGGTCACACGTCCAACCCAAAGGAACATATGACCCTGAACCTAGAAATGATCACACCCGATCGAAACGTCCTGACAACATAAAATGTCATTTATGCGATGCCATTCGTCGCTAACACGATCCATTTCCGCTCATCGCCTGAAGGACCTCGTTCAGCACCTGGAGAGCATCGTGATTCACTGGACGCGCCAAATCAAAGACGTTGTCAACAACCACGACAACGCTCTGAGCGCCGAGATTCTCGGCCCCCTCGAAGAGATAGAGGTAGGGCAACAACAGGCTACAGCGTTGTTTACATGGCCACTATGGAGGAGAAGTGAAGTACTGCTGTAACTTGATGACCCGACCCGACACACGCGCTGTTCATGTTTTGTTGTTATTTTTCAGTGGTCGGTGTCCTCGAGGTGTAGCATCAGATATCAACTCATGCATATTGTAGCTATAGTTGCCTCAACCGAAGCCCGTCACGTTTATGTTTCCATTTGTGCCAGTTTTGGAGATGCCGCATGGTGGACCTGAGCGGCATATCTGAGCAGCTGCTCCGGCCGGACGTCCAGGTGCGACACAAATAGCGTAGTCAGATGGGGTCGTGGGGTGAAGGCACACTGGGTGGACATCAAGATTGGAATGGAAGGGTTCAAGACCATCGATGTTGAAGGTCCCCCGCGGGCCTACATATTATCGTGTATATCGTCGATGTTTCCGTCCTCATGCTACCCACCGTGCACGTTTTCATGACAACGGGTGATAGGGTTTCCGCACTAGCCCATTCCAGGCACTACAATCGCTTTCTCCGAGTCTCACACAAGAAGAAAACAATGCTAATTCTCGGTTTCGGTTGGTCAGGTAGTTGTATCAATCCTTGATACAGCCAACTCGAGCTACTTGGCGCCCTTCAATGTGCTGAGCCAAAGGATCAAGGAGGGGAGCGTGGAGGCCAACAACAACCTCAAGTTTCTCGAAAGCATCACCACCCCTTGTCAGAACGTGAGCGGCTTTGAGTCGCTTCCTTCGAAGATCGATTTATCCGTAGTTCACGCCGAATGGCCACTTGTTGGTTCACGGTACTGGTTTACGTTTGGTTTGCTGACGTGCAAGGTATTACCGGCGATCTCACTAAGTGTTCGTTCGATCTGTGGTCATAATAGTCGAGATTTGTGTTGGTTCAAGCGGCCCGTACCTTCAAGCCAAGGTTAGACCAAAACTGGTCGAGATTGTACTTCTATCTCTGCGTGTCTCGTACGGGCCTCAACGTGCATTTCAATCAAGCGTGTTCAACTGCGTGATGCAGACATCAAAGTTTTTGAGAAGATCGGTCTTCTCTGTCCCTGCGCCCTCTTTCAGAATGCCCCCCCAGCTCACACTTTGAGGAGGAGAGACTAATGGCAGGCAAGCACCATAGCAGAAACGTACCATACGCTGAGCAGGCGGAGCACCATCGGGCGATTAGGTGGAAGAAGTGATAAAAGCTCCTCTTCGAGTAGAAGAACACAATGAGCCGCTCCCCACTCATTTCCATTTTTTCGCCCACGCCTGTCCATTCTGGGGCAGTTGACGATGGCGAAGCCGAAGGAAATTCCGGCTCTACTTCCGGGTCTGTTGAGCTGCATACGCATGATCTGGAACCTCAGCAAGTTCTACAACACCGAGGAGAGGTTGACGGGGCTGCTCAGGAAGATATCAAACGAGGTCAAAGGGTTGTATTGTTGCAGCTGTTGTTATTGTTGTTGTTGTTGTTGTTGTTGTTGTTGTTGATGATGTTGTCGTCTTCGGTGGCCGTCATCGTCGTCAATGTCATGGCCATTATCGCTACCATCGTTGTACTACGTCGGGATTGATGGAAGACCAAAAATAGTTGGATGAGTAGTCAGGCGGTCGCTCAGTCGTATGTCAAAGCGAAATTGGCCGTCAGGAACGAATCACATATCACGAAACGATGGGTAAGCTCCCCGGGTAGCGTGCTGCCTACATCGCCTGGTGCGAATACTTGACCGAATCCTGATGAACCCTTGGCACAATTGTGGTTGGCCTTCGAACGGCAGATAATCCACCGGTGCTGCGCTGAAATCGACCTGGGGGCTATCTTCGACGGCGATATCGACGCGGCCATGACGGTTCTGAACGAGAGTCGCGCGTGTGGTGTTGAATGGAAGGTGTGTTATGAACAACCTGTGCAGTCTTGTGTATCACGCGTTGTCGTCCGTACAACACCGAGGCTGCCTTTCAAGCGTTAACATTATAGTAGGACGGCCTGACTAAAATGACTGTGTTGGTATCTGGGTACCGTCAGTTTTATGGCTGAGTCATGGTGTTTAGGTGCTTACGTTATTCGCACGCTGACACCCGCAGCGATAATGTTCAGAGTCCCTTTGCGAAGTCCGAGCTCTACATCACCAACCGGGAATTTGCATATCCTCGCAGGCGGTGTATCGGCGAACGGCACTGTTGGTTCGAAGAAGCACTCCCGAACCTTCGCGGCACTGGGACTTTGACGAAGCTTCCATTTTCGCACAGGTGACCCCGAAAGTCCGTTCTAGGTCTGTTTGGGTCGTGACACTCATGATAGATGGAACTTGAGGGCTTTAGATTTGTGCTGGCGTGTGTTTTGGGTCTATGAAGAGACCAATCGTATCACAAATATATGAGCCGTGTCTATAGGGCATTTGTGTGTCAATCTCCGCTTGGCACATAACACAACAGCTGCTGCCCAACGTCTCCGCCGCCTATCCTCCTTCCTCCCGTTCATTCAAGAATCCACCCTGAAAAGAACACCGTTCCTTCAACAGCCCTACATGTGTCGACAGTCTTTGAGATAGGATGCAACATATGCTCTTTTCTTGTCATTATAGATCGACGCCTTTGTCCAGCGGTGCTCGGAGCTGCTCGAGGTTTGCGAGAGCCAGATACAGCTGGCGAGGAAAACGATGGGAGAGGGTGGGGAATCCGGAGCACTGCCGGAGTTCGGGGGAACTCGAGGACAAGAGGTACTGATCCCACCCAATCCCGCGTTAGCCCTAACCCTAGCTCTAGCCTGAACGTGGTGTCGAGTAGGTTCGGGATGAAGAGGTGCGGTAAGCTCAGGTCCAGGAGGCACCGTGAAGCCGAGCCGAAGATACCATACCTGCGCCAGATTCGGACGGGCTGAACGATATCGTGTCAGGGAGCTGAGCAGGCATGGACTCTCGGTGTTCCAGATGCCAACAACTCAAACCCCCCGCAGTTGACAGCTACGCGCAATCGTGCCTTCTTTGAGCCCCTTAAGTCTTTCCCTCCTACACCGAAAGCAATGCAGTGCGGCGTAGGGAGGTGCGTTTTATCAGAGCCCGCCACCTAGGGGTTGGCAGTGGGGTGTTACTATTGGACGAGGTTCACGGCATTCGTGGTGTGATGACGCCGGGGGTCATCGCGATATCCTGGGCAGCCCCAGGGGATATGGTGTTCGAACCAACCCGGTGGTAACCTACATAGCTCGGGATCATATCTCCAAACAATCATCGCTTGTGGCATCCGAGAGCGTGGTTTCCGGTGCGACCTACGCTTGCTGGGCATGGACTTTGGTTTTCTTCGAACGAAATTCTCCCACGTGGTAAAATTGGTTGATACTTGGGCGAGCAGATCACGAAGGCCCTCCTCGGCATCCAAGACTCGTTCGAGGCTCAGATCGACAAGCTTCGAAACCTTGACTACACCGTGCTGGACGTGACGACGTCAAGATGGCATGACGACTACAACTCCTTCAAGGATGTCGTCAAGGACTTGGAGGTGAGACTGGGAGGCCGTCGCATCAAGTTTTTCGGTGCGGTGATGCACTACGCTTTTCATGCTGGTACTTCATGGTGTTTGATTTCGGAACCGTACTGAAAAAATTGTATTCGAAATGTGGGTGGACCGGCATCGTGATGGGAAGCCCTTCAAGGACCAGGGTCGTCGACATTACGATTGCGAAACCCAATGTTGAGTAATAACCATTCGAGGAAAATGTGTCCAAACCGCGCGTTCTTGACCATGCCCCCATGATCGGGGAGGGGTTGTTTTGGACTCAAAAGCTAATTGCTGGTGCAACCGCCTTCTTCGTGGTGGGAAGTTCCGATACCTTGCACATGTTCCGGTTGTTTGCAGCCTGTGATTCGTATTTTTTCTATCCCGATTGCGGTCAGTTTGTCAATCGCGATGGACAGTCACAACTTCGCTCGAGAGAATCTACGATGATAAGGGGTGCAATATCTAAGCTTGTGGTGTAATTCTTCAGCGAGTTCCGACGTTCATTTCACATGTTGCTGACGCTTCGATCGCAGGTTAGTTCGACACGCATCAATCAGCGACGAAAGTCATCAACCGTAGGTAAAATTCTAAATCCACACGTACTTGTTGTTTGATGTATGGGTTCCGGGCGTGGATCGTTTCCGCAATGCAGGTCATGTACACGAACGTCATCAACACGGCATTCGAGGGCATCACGAGGATTACCGATGCGGTGGCCTTGCTTGAGATCTTCTACACCCTCGCAAGGCGTGATGCCATCAAGCAGGCTTGCCTCAAGAAGACAGCGTACACCTACATGCTCTTCGTCAGGTGAACGAGAAACGCAGATGATCTGTAGCGAGACACGCATGTCGCGGGATTCGTAGTGTTTGCTCAGGAATGCCTGGCAAAGCACAGGTGGAATCATTGAGGTGTAACGGCGTAGCCTGCCGCTCATGACGAATCTGGGATTTCAGCATTTGCTCCCTAATAAATGGTTGACCGAGGATGCGACGTTCAGGTTGACCTCCGCCACCGGTATACTGTGTGCGGTACGATCATGAATCCAACAAAACACTGAGTACTCCCCCTTCTCCAGATCCCACCGCTCCATGACCTTGATTCTTCGCCGCTCAGTAACCATGATGCAATGCAACTACGTGATTCTCGCTCGGTTATTGTGCGGACGCTACCGCCCTTTGACCAAGGTATGTGGAAGGCCTTCGGCACGAGTTCGACGAGAATCGGCGGCGCCCCCCCCTACGTCCGAACGAGCCTCCCTTTGCCGGCTCGGCGGTGTGGGCGCACTCCCTGGCCCGGGGGGTAGAGGAGGCGTGGTCCCACCTGAAGAACTGCAGACACATGGCCAAGGTTTGTTGCTCTTCCTTCCCATTCCTGCTGGCTGCGATACCTTGCGGTACACATAAGTTTATATTTTTGCGTCACCGCTGCTCTCAACAGCTACATTCGAATATTGGACCGAAACGGCCGACTGTCCATTGCTGGAAAACCTTGGGCAGTCAAAATACAAAGGTTCAGCATTTTTTCCGCAATGCTTGTCGTTCGGAGAGGAATCTATGGTAGCTGGGGCCTTTCAAAATCTGACTACCCATGCTTTGCGGTCTGATGCTGGCCCATCTCTCACTGTACCGTACGTGCAGGATGCTCTTTGCATCGCGAGTTCCCTTGATATGCGAAGTCTACGGGCTTAAGGTATTGGTATTCTTGCAGAGTGGTCACCAACGGCGAGCCATTCTGATGAAAAACGTTCGATTGCATGAACGTGTTTTGATTCTTTTGCTTTCCCAGGCCATGGCGAGCGACGAGGCCGAAGCCGCGCTTTGTTTGGGGGCTTGCAAGGAGGCCCAAGCGGCCTACACGGTCTTCGTTACCGTCATCGGCGACTTCAAGGCCAACAGGTGATTAATTGATTCTGTTGATCGACAAAGAGCTGAGAGAGTTGCAGGGGGGATAGGCAGGCCAGCCCCAAGAAAGATTAGTGTTTTGTTTGTTCATTGGAATCAAGAGTTTATGCCGATGTTTTAAACCGTCGATGAAGCTTTTCGTTTTCGCTGGGCATTTCCAATGCACCCAGCTGGCTCCATACCACGTGATGTGAGCTGACTGCTTGAAGAGCACGATCATAGCAAGACGATCCTATGTTTGTGTGATGTGTGCCCTGTTTTGCCAAGGGCGGTGCCTGCCCTAAGCTTGTATCACCCTCCCACCTACGGCCTTGTCGGCGGCCACCCAATACGCCACTGGTGACCCTGAAACCTCCTACCGGGTACAATATTGCCAGCAAACTCCCCAAACGGGTCCTCTTGAAGGTGATTGTCTGCGCTCATTTAAATTTTATGAACATCCGTCCTTGAGGCAATAGAGCATCTATCCCTTCCACGGAGAGACGAAAATTCCTCAGGACCTTAATTTAAGGGCCCGAGAGAAACTTTACCCCTCACAAGTATCTCGATCGGTAAAACCCACTTTCGAACCTTGTTCCCGGTTTTGTCCTTCTTCCTTTTCTGGATGGTATTCTGTGTCGCAGGTACCAGGCGTGGGTGGACCACCTGAACTCAGTCATCGAAGTCATGCCCCTTGGCGTGAGGTTGGACGTACCTCTCCTGAGAAGGGCAGACACCGACCCAAGGGTTCAGACGCAGCAGCAGAAACAGCTGGCGGCAGGTGAGACTGTCAGAAAACTGTGAGACTGTCAGAAAACTGTACGCCCAGAGAGAAAACTGTTGTTCCGAATACAGGTTGTTTCTTCGTTCACGTCTACTCTTCCGTTACACGATAGACACATCAGTCTCGTCGCGTTGCCGTTTCTATCGAGTTGCCGTCTTCTGAGCTTTCCCCCCCAGAACATGTCTTTGCCCTGCACGAAGTTCATGTGCACGTTCAATCAAGTTGCAAACACACGGTCGCACATGGAACTCAACGGTGAACAGCTGGCAAGGGGCATCAATCCTCGGGCCAGCCCTCCGCAGCGGCGGGGGCCGGAAAAGTCGGTGCCGGAACGGTCACGGCAGCAGTCGGGGGAGGGACGGGAAGGGCTGGCCACCTCCATAACCAGGTATTTCGCTTGTACTGGGGATAGCCTCCAAAACGAGCGGAACGGACTATTCGTCGTATTTCCAGACTTCCAGCAACGGTTGCCGTTGTTCCGGAGCCATCCGTTGGTATACTTCGACGGGTTCGGAAAGATTCATTCCCTGCAACCCTGTCGCGCGAGTTACCCAGTGTAGCCTAGATTCGGATTCAGCTGACTCCATCCCCCGTCCCACGCACGTTCCGCATTGAACCTGCAGCACTTGGTCTGTAATTTCGACCTGGACTTACTCGCACTCTTCTCTGAGGTTAGCCACTGGGAGAAGTTCCAGGTGAGCTGGTCGAATCGTGTCTGGTCGTTGCTGTTGTACGTGTCGGTCGGTATAGTTGTCCAGATTGCAGTGGACGTCGGTGGCGGAAAACCCTCAACAATTCATCATGGTAGCACTGCAAAGAATGTCAGGTGTATCAATCTTCCTCTATCGTGGCTGGAACATGGTTCTCCAAACTCTCATGCATGATGCGGTGCCACCGATTGGCGCGACTCCCTCCGCACGTGACAAGCACAGCAGATACGCCACAGCTTCTCTTCTCCCTGAAACACGCGTGCTCAACTGGGTGCCCGTCTTTCATGCGCTGAAGCATGATTAGTGTTGCCACATGCTTGTATGGCACACAGATCAATGTCAGATGTACGATGCTCATCAGATTGTTGCCGATGCTGACTTCACGCTTCTGCAGGGCGAATTCTCGGTTCCCTACGCGGCCCACGACATTTGCAACCAGAGAGAGAAGCTGCGGGAGCAACGAGAGCACGTCATGCTGGTGGTTCGGGCATACAACAGTGAGCGTTTACACACACCGTGAAGGTTATCGCTAGGGTGGAAATTTGACGCTTATCTAAAGCCTGATTGGTGCGAAACTGGCGAAGTGTCGCTGGGGGAGTCAGTGCTACCTACATCGTGCACGCACGTTTAGTTTCGAATGCCACGATGAAAAGTCACATGGTTGTTGTTTAGTCCTCCTTTTCCTTAGCCCTGTTCTGTGATCGCACAGAACGATAACCGTAATCATTGATCACGACGACGTTGTGCAGGTATTCTGAACGAACTAGACCCGTCTGAGCGCAAGCTATTTTCGGACAACATCCGTCGCCTGGACAAACGGATACACCAAGGAATGACAAAACTTACTTGGAGTTCTAAAGGTGAGGCCTCGTGTATCGTCGCTGTTCCTGTTGCTGCGGTAGCTGTGGTTGCAATGTACTTACGAAGCGTTAGAGGATCCGCAAAGTGGTTGCCAATGTTTCTCTGAGTAGAATCAATAGTAGGTCTGATTTGAAGGTGAGAGGCAGCACGTCCGCAAACCGCGACACGAGGGCACAATGCATGCAAACTCGTCACAACCGCTGGTGCTCCCTACGTTTGTCGCCACCACATAACGAGCGGCAACCGCTTTGCCAGAATCGCGTCGGTTGAAGTTCTTCCCGTTCCGCAGCGTTTGACCTTCTAGTTGACGATGGACTACGGTCGTGCTGCACAAGGCACAAGGGTTCGCTGTTATTTCGAACAGGATCCAGGAACTCGGGAAACTCGCTCTCGGTCACCCCTTTCGCGGGACCCCCCCCCCCCCCCCCGCATTTCGCCTTGTGTACCCCCTCTCTGATCCGTTCACCGCTTCACCGCCGGTTACACCAACAGCAGTTGTTGGCCACATATCCAATTCAAAGCAGCGTCCACGTACCTTCCTCTCGCCACCCCTTGTCGCTGGTACATATGTGTACATAGGCATTGTGGAGTTCTATGTCCGCGACTGCTGCAACCATGCCGCCGAGACGAGAGAGATCGTTAAAGGAGTCCACAAACAGAAGGAGGCCGTCGTCAGGCAGTGCCGCATGCTGGCCGGTCTGCAGCTGACAAGGATAGACAAGAACGCCGTCTACGACGACAGGGAGTTCGCGAAGCAGCAGGCCGATCACTGTGTGGGCGTGCGCCGCAAGGTGCGTGCATAGAATAGGACCTGTGGATGTTTTGTGGTACAGTATGTAGGTTTAGCCACGCGCTACGAAATCACCAGCACGTGACTGGTCGGACGGCAGTCTTATCTATACCGCCGAACTCACGTGCGAATAGTAGTAGTGGCTGACCAAACACAGATACCGGACTGTAAGGATATATAGTCTTTGTACCATGGTGTACAGAATTTGAGGAAAAAATTGCGAACCTTCGAACTCAAATTTAAACGTATGTATTGTAATGTTGGATCACGTGTGGTACTTGTAATACTTCGTTCCGGAAACAGCGAAGACATTCGCGCCTTTACAAGCACACAAGCCGCGCGTACTACAGTACATGTAGCCTATCAGAGACCATTTACACGTAGCAACGTTTGTAGAGTCCGGCCACATAGTTTGTGTGTACACCATAGTTCTACCTCTGCCCGAAAACCAGCTCTCTCGTGAATAAACCGCCTGCACTGAGAACCCTCCACATTCAACACGGTGCACACACGAGCAGATGGAGTGGGCACACGATATGGTGCTAACGTCGATGCGGGAGATCTTCGCCTGCTTCGAGGGCGGTTCGAGCGAGGTCAAGCGGGAACGAAGGGCGCTCATTGCCCAAACTGACAACAACATTGAGGTATGTCGGAAGTAAGTTGCTTGATGAATGCATTCTGACGTTGTTTCATTGTGCCTAAGAAGCAAAGTTTCGCACCTTTTGGCTTACGTCTACCAACCTTTCGCTCTTGTGGCAACCAACAACGCCTCTTTCCAAACAACATGGCGGCCTCAAGGAGTGTTCTTGTGAGGATTTCGTTCAGCGAAGCTGTGCTACTGTGTGTATCGCTACTGCTGTGTGTATCGTATGGTTATAGCATAGCTAAGCTTTCGGACACACGGGCACGACGAAGGAGACGGTTTCAAGATTGCACGTTTCAAGGGTTGACGAGAGGGTGTTGGCAGGTATTCCTCCCTGTTCCGTTCAACACCTTCCTTAGCAAACAGGAAGCATGATCCTAGCTTCATCCGTGCCTGACTGCTCACGGTCTTCCCTCGCGCTGTTTATTGAAATACCCTGCTGAGACTCAAATCGGACGAAATTTACGGTTTTCGTTGTCTTCACGAATCCTGTACGACCTTGCCACTTGAGTATGATGGCACAAGTGTAACTAGCAGGAGCCTACCGGTCGTCATTTCACGTGCGGTGGTCGAACATCCTACACTTGGAATGAGAAACCGTCAGAGCGTCCAACGTGTTCCTGCCGACGCAGCGTTTTGCGTCAGCCTCCCGGCATCTTGCGACGTGTCCATCACTCTATCTGAGTTTGCATGGCCGCTTGTCGTCTGGCCTGTCCGTCCACCTCGTTTCCTGCGTGTTCTGTCTGTGATCCTCAGTTGTCCCTCCGAAACACGGTCAAGAAATCTCTGCAGCAGCTATCGAAGGCTATCAACGGAGACGCCAAGACCGAACCTCAGACTCTCTTCAAGGTAAGCGAACAGGCACGCAGCTTATTTCACTGTCAAGGTTTGAACAGTCGCAGGTTGAGTATAAAGGGGTCGAACGAGACACAACTCGGTGTCCGATCGAGCTCAGTTGACTGACCTTCGTATCGCTGCAGAACGCCAACCAACTCAATTCCCACGGACATGGCCACGCACTACAATATTGCCTGCGTCTGTTTCTTGTGGCTAGTCTACCTTTCTCTTGCGCCTTCAAGATAAGGTGTGCACCAGACGGACAACCTTTGTTCTAGAAATGCATACCTTGGGGCCGCAGGTATTGCTCCGCACCGGACAGGATTATCCGGCACAGACATGAGTCACGCCTGGATTTGGCATTTATTGTCCCAAAATTTGAACCTCGATTCCCATTCCTCCTCCCCCCCTCCTCGGCCCGACCGAACGGCACAGGTAAACATTGTGCTGGAGTCGGCGCAAGTGGACTACCGGCCGACCATGATCAACCTGACCCACGTCATCAACATCGTCACGAAGGAGCTCATGGGCACCATCAAGGCTGTCTCTCGCGTTCGAGACGCCCTGGGCGACAATCCCAACCCAAACGCTACCGGTGTCACTGGCGCGAAGAAACCCACCGCTACAGCTACCGCCGCAATCGCCACTGGCGCTGCCGATGCCGCTAAAGAAGCGCATCCTGTGGTGGAAGGGGAGGGGGGAGCGGATGCACCGGCAGGCGCGGGGCAAGCGGCGGGGGAAGGGGGCGGGGGTGAAGGGGACGCAGCTGTGGCGGCAGGAGCTGCAAGTGCGGGGGGGGACATGCTGCCTGTGGCTCAGGTAAACGACTCATAGGGCATTTCAGATGCTGGAGTTTGGTTGGTTGACGTATGTGCCTGTTGGGCATGGTTTCAGGGCTGTAATAGAGGCCTCTTCTCTTGACCTGCTTCAAACAAAAGGGAAGGACGGGAAAAGGTGGAACTATTTCAGGCGCAGAGGGGAATCTACTTGCCGTCGGCTCGCGCGTGAATTGCCAAGTCCGTACCTGAGGACGAATAAAGCTTACAACATATATCACAAAACAATGTTAGCCCCACCAGGATCTTGTCTGGATCAATGAGGCTGCGAGGGGTATTCGAGAGTCTGTCAGACTCTAAATATCGATATGTGTGGATCCTCTCTTAACCCGCGACACGGCGAAGGTGGTTGTACCCTCTTTCTACAACATCATCAGCAACGACGAGGACATCCTGAAGATCGTGGTACAAGTCATGAACGGCATGAGCGCCAGCGCGGCGGAGCTTCAGAAATACCTGTCCTACTGGGACAAGTACAAGTACATCTGGGAGAACGACAAGGTATGGTATGAAGAGTACTGGTGGTATGCTTACAACGTTGTCGGCGGCATTTCTACATGACGGTTTCCAGCGTACCGGCCGACGCTCAGGTTATCGGTGTCAGACACCACGGTCAGGTGTACGGCGTTCACGTGTTCGAGAAGGAACCTAGCAAAGCTCGGTACGTGTGTCCAGTTCCCCCTTGGCCTTGATATCCAACATTCCCGCCCACTGGGGACGATCGCACAATCTACCTAGCAAAAGGGCATGCCAATTCTACGGTTAGGATCATACAGAGGAAAATTTGTCGGTGGTAGTTTACTGCAGGCTGTCAACATGGGTTGTTTGAAGGGTTGAGAAAGTCTTCCTTTCGATCATCAACAACGAAGACGGTTCTTTTCTTTCATCCACGAACGAGCGCTTTCTATTCGAAAGGACTCTGAGTGCAGGAATTGGATCTCCAAAGGTGTCGAGGGAAAGATCATACCGCAGGGCGTGTTGTAGTTCCTCAGATGCCAGTCATTAAGTACCCCGTCCCTCACGGCTTTGTTGGCACTGCTCGTGTTGTGCACCGAAACCCTTCACGCTGCACATTTCACGTAAAGTTTTATTTGCACACAGGGAGCAGTGCCTCCCTCTGCCCTCTTTCTATCGAAACTCGACATTCCATTCCGTTTTCGTTTTCTTGGACGCAAAGGATGGGTTTATCCGGCGATACGCGAAGGCCAACAGAGGGCTGGCCCAGTTCCAGGCTGACATTGCCAGGCGAGATCTTCGGCATTGTTGTCAAATTCCCTCGAAACCTTGCCATTGGTGGTAGAGAATCAATCATCCAGGCCTTATAAGCTAGCACTGTGTCTCTCAGC
Organism: Ectocarpus siliculosus; assembly: GCA_000310025.1. Lineage (NCBI taxonomy): Eukaryota > Phaeophyceae > Ectocarpales > Ectocarpaceae > Ectocarpus > Ectocarpus siliculosus. The sequence goes on along the minus strand of FN649739.1, from coordinate 3,534,891 downwards.
CAATGACGACCCTTTGATGAGATGTGCGTTATTGCAAATACGCATCTTGAGAACATCTGTGTCTATTCTGCTATGTACAGGGACACCTTGGAGCGAAAGGGTTTCGTTCTTCCTCCTATCTAATTGTAGTTCGGCAGATATCGCAAGCACCGGGATGACGTTGAAGAGACGCCCAGCCTGCGCCCTCCGCCTCCTTCTCTAATAAACCCTCTTCCCGGTAGGCATGCTAGAGAGACGTCGTACTTCTATGTCTACTGAATATTGCCTCCGCCTTTCCTTTTCCCTTCTCAAACCTGCGCACCACGACGTCAGATACCGCGAGCTCCAGGCCGACATCGTGCAGGAGGAGTCGTCCCATATTATCAACTTCATCAAGATCGACTGCACTCAGCTCAAGACTGCCCTGGTTGGCCACTGCTCGCAATGGCAGGGCAAGCTTACTGGCCTTCTCAACCAGGTGACGAGGAAACGTTGAGTGCATGGAACAAATGACAAAGTCGCGAGGTCGACAGGATAATACATGCCGGAAGTAGCGGAGTTGTCGGTCCTGTAACAAATCATTGAAATCCCGCACGAAATACATACGAAAGGCAACGAGTTTCATGCCGCGAGAAAAATTGGTTGCGGTTGATTTGGGATTACAGTGTCTAGTGTGCATGGTGTATTTCGACAACTCCGCCGCAATCAATCCTTGTCAATGGTTGCTTCGACTACGGTAACACATTTTTTTAGACACGATACCCTCAAGTGATCGGCATTCGTTGTTTGAAACCTGCTTGAAATCCAATTCGTAAGCGGCCGTGAAAGCTGTTCACGGTATGCAAAGGACCTAGAGTACCTCAGCTCGAAGAACCGGTCAACAGTTGATTGACAGGTCTGCCAATAATCACCACCCGACTAACCAATGGCCCTGTTCCAGAACGCCATGGTCGAGCTACGTGGGCTGCACGAGCTGTTTGAGACCTCCACCGCTCGATTGAAGGTGCCACCTCTGAACCTTGATCACCTGAGCGAGAGCTGGAATCTGCTGGAGACAATGAAGAAGGACGTCCCGACTATCGAGGCCAAGGTACATTTGCCGTCTACCAGAGAAGCTAGAGATATCGTCCCTTGGGGAACACGTGCGAAAGCAGGCCCTTTCAGACAAGGGTTGGCCAGAAATTTGTTTTGTTGTTACTGCTGTTGTCACTACTGCAGGTGTTGGTTTTATTGGTTCACAAGGTGAGCTTCGACAGCTTGGCTAGAACTTTTGAGATGTACGCTGTCTGTCCGAGGATGATTTGGTTGCGATTTGTATTGTTTTTGGTTCACCCTCATGAGTTTGATGTCTGTTTTCGACATACCAGTTCGGACCTCTGGAGGAGACATACGCGATCCTGGCCAAGTTCGAGGTGTCGGCTTCGGAGGAGGAGCAGACTATGCTGCAAGACCTCCAGCAGGCTGGTGAAGATTTCAAGGAGATGCTGAAGGAAGTCGAGCAGGCAAGATAATCTTGTCATCGAATCCGTCGTCGTTGTTGATGTTGCGGTGATGGTGGTTTGGTGGTGGCGGTGTTGTTCACAATCATGTCATGGTAGTGCCCACGTGTAGTCCCAAACCTTGTCACCACTGCAATCTCAACGCCTGTTTGCCTGCGATGTCTTAACAGATGCTAAACAAGTGCAAGGTCAACATGAAGAGAGACCTGGAGAATAGCATCACCAACTACAACGAGTCCGTTCTAACGGTGCACCAGGTGATCGATCATTGAAAACTGACTACTTGTACGTAAACAAATTCCTCCATACAAGCATCTGAGTTTCCGTACACCGGCTTGTCTCCGGTGACAGCGAAAGCTTGGTACAGCACAACGTCTGTTGCATTGCAAACACGAGAGAGCAGGGGCCTTTGCATCACTGTTCGTGGCGGCGAGAGTTCAGTATCGAGAAAGGTAAAGGTCGCCAAGCTTCTCCCCGTGGCTACTCAAGTGAGGGAATCTCGATGTCTCCTGTTGCGACCTCAACCCAGTCCACCATCGACAGGCACCAGATAGACGACGGAACGAGTGTGTGCGTGCAATCAATGACAACGTTCGTTTCCCATTGGTCGGGGTCGTAGAGGAACTGGTCCCCAACACGTAGTAGTCCATAGGTTTCGTTTCGAATGATGGTTTCACGGAAACTTCTTCTGAACGACTACAAGCCTTGCCCGTACCCGTAAAATGTGACCGCCCGCAGGACGCCTCGACATTCCTGCCTTACGGCGGAGACGTAAAACCTGAAGAAGCGTTCAAGATCATCGAGGAGTACAAGGTCAAGGTTGAAGCTGTTCGCGCCACACAGGTATCCACCGGCATCCTCCTGAGCCTCTTCTCTCTACGTTTTGTTTTACACAACGGCCGGAGTCAACGGCTACAGTCAAGGAGATGGTCTCCCAGAAGGACACCGGAAGCGGTACATTGTTCCCAGGGAGCGGGGCTCAGCACGACACGATGTAACCCGTACTCGTGGTTTCATGCTTTCGCCCGTTCTCACGGAGAAAACAGGAACGTTGGAGTCGAGGATATGCGAACTTCACATTAGTGTAATTAAGTGGTCTCGTCCCGCTCCTACTTTCGTAGCGCGTTCCTTGGTTGTGGCCGCCCTGGAAAAAGTTTCCACCACGCCGAGCCCGGGCGTGTCAAGCACAACGTTCACCGAACAACTCGCACCGCTAATTGTCTCGAACGCTCCCCGACCACACCCACAGAAGATAGGAGGTCAATCAAACCGGAACGTCTGAGTAGATGGTTGGTTGCATGTACTGAGGCTTCCCACGTGTCAGAAAGCGCTGGCCCAGATGTAAGAACACTGTAGCTTGACGAGGCCGAAACCTTACTCCGCTTCAACATTGAGCAGAGGCCAAAGAAGCTGCATTACACAAGTTGAACAAGGTACATGTAGTGCCGGTAGAGCTCAGTTTCTTATGCCATGTTGATACTTTTTCAACCATCGGAGCCTGGGTTGCGGTGTGTTTCTTATGAGTAGGCCGGCACTTTCTGCGTCACTAACTTGCACGGGCGCTGTTTGCCGTCCAGGCGAGTATGCAAGCGGGGCTCGACGTGTTCGCCATGGACTCGCCCGAGCACAAGGAGCTCAAGGAAGTAGAGCGAGACTTGAACCTCATGGAGCAGGTGAAAACACCGACAGACCTGCACATAGCAGACGTAGAGCCAACGTTGCTGCACACAATACGAAATCGACCTTAGGCACACCGTCATTCAGTGGCCGATCCCCGAGCCCTCAAGCCCTCCGTGCTCCACTCTCGAAAAACTCATATCTGGCTGAGCAATCGCAAGGTCTAAAGATGCTGTCTCGGGGTATATATTGGTTAGTTCATGCTGAGGTTTGCGGGAAAATGAATCCACTACAAAGATTTGCAAGCAAGAGGATGTTGGTGCCGCCGCACACGCGGAGCACCTGCAACAGAACTCTGAAATAGTGAAGAATACGGAAGGGGACTTTTGGAACCAATAGTCATGTTTCGCAGGTCTCGGAGTCATTTCTCTGCCCGAAATGATAGCACTCCTGAATTTCTTGCTGCGGCGTACGCCATGTGGTATGCACACGATCTTTGTTTGGCGGGCCAAACGTCACAGATTTGGACTGTTTCCAAAGATTGGGAAGCGGCGTGGGACGGTTGGAAGACAGGCCTTTTCACCGATCTCGACGTTGAGGAAATGGAGAATGCAGCCGGGACCTTTACCAAGAAGGTGATGCCTTATCGTACGTCACGTGCTGTCAGTACTATAAATTTTGAAACGTAGTATTAACTTCGGAAAGAGAAAGGAGCAAAGAGAAGGCGTTTCCGACAGAACCGGTGCTACCGTGCGCTTTGGGATCCTTGCTGTCTCAAAAATGCGGTACGCCAAAATAGAGCCTTCGCAAGCAGGCTGATGTGTTGAAGGCGTATCGAGTATTTGTTTGTGAAATGAGATGTTCCTAACCTAGTCAACGTACATACCGCACCGAGATAGTGTTCTCTTGGGCATGGAAGGACTGCCTAGCACTCCAACTGTTGTCATTTGTGTGATCCACATACTCGTGAAACGCCGAAAAAAATATCGTTCGTGGTACAATGGCACAGATCGGCAAGCTAGGCCGAGACATGAAGAAGTGGAAGGTGTGGGAGGCAATGAAGGAGAAGGTCGAGCAATTCCGGCAGACTATGCCTTTGATACAGGATCTGAAGAACCCGGCCTTGCGGCCACGACACTGGGACGCGCTTAGATCCGAGGTAAGTGACATCGGGGGCGGGGGGAGGATAGTGGGCGTGATGACATTCGTGATATTGTAGCGTCAGCTAAACACCTCCACCGCAAGAAATCAAACGAAAATCGATACTTTCGAGGTTCTTCAAGGCACGAGCCCTTGCTGACGGACGCATGGCCTTTGTTTGTTCGTGCGGAATAGCTCGGCAAGAACTTCAATCCGGAGGCGTCAGACTTCAACCTGGAAGGCGTTTTCAGCCTGGGTCTGCACAACCTCGCCGACTTCATCGGGGAACTTAGCACCAACGCCAACAAAGAGCTGGGCATCGAGCAGGTACACAGCGTGCCGCGGAAGAAATGTAACGAACCGCCTCGCTCGGTGATATCAAAATGCCGCCTCTGGACCTGCGTTTTGAAATTTGTGCGAGGTTCGAAGCAGCGAGGACACTCTCAAAGCTTGTCAGCTCTTCGGTTCGTATTTCTTTCCGAGCGTGCGTGCAGGAATTCGACGCTAGAATCCAACCGTGGTGCAATTTCTTTCACAAGCGAGTACTCAACTACATGTAGAGACAAATGCCACCACTTGTGACACGTGCCGTGGAACTATTGTGATACACTCTCCCCTGTACCGCATCATTTCTTCGTGCCTCCGGCATAAGAGCTTGGTGGACGTGGAAAATCGATGGAAAGATGTGGACATCGACATGGGCGAGTACAAGGACAAGTACTACAAGATCAAGAGTACAGAGGACCTGTTCCAGGCGAGCAAAAATAAAAAAACCAAACAATTTCAATTGAAGCAGCAGCGGCAGCAGGAAAACACCAGGCTCACAGTTGCTACACTTTTCCTCTCTGAGTATCACACGTCAGTTTGTAGGTGCTAATGGAAGAGGATATCGTCAGGGTTCCATCATAAACACTTACATATGCACTGCAACGATTTTCGACGTTCGTTTAACAGTTTTGATGTACTAGCATCTGCGACCGCAGGAGACAAAACGAGATGCGAACACCGGGGCATAGTTCAATAAACGAACGACGTACCAACGTTTCTCAGGTGCTAGAGGAGGACAGCGTTCAGCTCTCGACCATTAAGGCCTCCAAGTTCTACAATTCCTTCTCGGAGAAGATTGACAAGTGGGAGAAGGCCCTCAACGGCGTGTCAGAAACGGTGGAGCTCATCCTCAACGTGCAGAAGAAGTGGATGTATCTTGAGTCGATTTTCATGGCCAGCGAGGACATCTGCAAGCAGCTGCCCAGAGAGTCCGCAATATTTATGGAGGCAAGGCTTGATGCTGTGTTGTGAACAGTCGTTGTGATCAGGGACGATATGGCATGAAGAATGGTGCATATCAGGCACCAAAAACCAAACGATTGATTCAGCCTCACGCGCAGACGCTGCAGACGATATTCACCTCCTTGGCTGATGGCACGTAAAACAGCAAGCAAGTCCGGAAAACAAAAACGGCGGCACAGAGATGAAAAGTAGCACTCCTTGAAACGCGCTTGTTTCTAACTCTAACTCTGTTCTCCCCGTCCGTCTTTCGTTGGCCCCTCTTTGGTCAGGTGAACGCCGAGTTCAGCTGCCTCACGGAAGAGATCTTCAACAACCCCAACGCGATACGGGCTTGCTGCTCGGACCCCAAGATGATGGAGAAGACCACGGCCATGGATTCGAACCTGGAGGTTATCCAAAAGAGCCTCGACCAGTACTTAGAAACCAAGAGGTGAGGGCTCGGTGGACACGCTTCGAGAGAAGTCGATGGTATTGGCATCCTTCGTTTCGGAACGTACAGTTGAGGGATATTCCTGGGCTAAAACGTTGACATTGTCCTCCAGGAAAGCAGAAAACAATCCCCCAGGTGAGTACGCTATGATCGAATGCTATGATCGAGAAATCCTGACCACAGATTGTTCTTAGGATTTCCACGTAGAAACACGAAACGATGCTTACTAATCTACATCATCTTGTACGAGGGTTTGTCTAGAACATCAATACATGGATGCCACCGCCGTACACGGTAGAGAGTCGGGTTGCGCAGGATACTACATGGAAACCGATACAAAACGTATCCGAGATGCCCCCAACACGACGCCCGTGTTTGCATTTCCCCCATGAGACCTACCTGCAGCCAAACATATGCTCCTCCTCTCGTTGCCCCTTTGTTCGCGTACGTTCTTAGGATGGTGTTCCCGCGGTTTTACTTCGTGTCGGACGACGATCTACTGGAGATTCTGGGCCAGTCCAAGGACCCCGAGGCCGTGCAGAAGCACCTCAAGAAGTGCTTCGAGGGGATCAAGGACATCCACCTCATCCCTCCAGGTAGATTTACGTACGGGTCGATGTGGCATGCGGCGCAAGGCCCGCTTTTCTTCTCCTCCTCGTATCCGTTTGTTGGCGTTTTCCGCCTTTTGCGGTAGACAATAACATGCTTGTGAGTCCAAATTAGATGTAGGACTGCATGAACCCCAACCCGACAAGCGTTTTCCCAACTCTTGCATCAAAAACTTTACACAGAGGTCATGTTGTGACGCGGGCACGGAGACAAATCGGTGAAAGACGCATCCCCGTCGGGATCAGATTGAAGAAGAGAAAAAACAGTCTTGCATGTACCATATAGGCTGTTGGGCAGATCCCTGAATCATATCCCCATCATAGGTTGGTAGCGCGGGTCAATGTGGGAGGAAACCGATTTCCTCAACGCACGCGCTTCCATCCGCACCGGCTCCTTAATGCCTTGATTCGCTCACAACATTGCAGGCAAGCACACGAACAAGACCTGGGAAGCATCTGGATTGACGTCCCCAGACGGCGAGACTGTGGAGCTAGCCTCCAACCTCATCGTCGATGGTGCCGTAGAGATGTGGTTGGCGGCACTGGAAAGCGCCATGCAGACCGCTCTGCAGAAGCTTCTGGCGAGCTCCTTGCAGGCGTACAAGTGAGGCAGCCATGTTTACTGTGCGTCACACGAGCTCCGCCTTGAAGAATGTCAAGGCATGCAATACCCTCCATCTGGATAATTCGTGACCTGCACTGCCACCTCCGTCGTGTGTATTTGTCGCAGGGGCAAAAAGGACAAGTGGGTGAAGGAGTACCAAGGGCAACTGTTGATCTCTACGGGGGCCGTTCAGTGGACCACAGACTGTTCCAAGGCGCTCAATGCCATTTCGGGCGGCAACAAAACCGCCCTCAAAGCCCTCAAGAAGAAACAGGTGCTTCGACGAAAAATACCCTGTTTGTTGCAGAGGTTGCGTCTCGTGATCGGATCGAGTCGAGACTGGCCGTCTGCTGGGTACAAGGGGGGGACTGTGGGAAAAGTCTAAGCAACACAGTCCAACTCTCACTCAGCTGGTTTCATCGTGTGTCATTGCAAATGAGAGTGGATTAAGCGGGTGTATGCATGAACTCCAGAGTGCGTTTGCGTCGGCTCCCCCATCTTCATCTGCTCAGGTTGGATATCTCAACAAAATGTCGGACATGGTTCGAGGGCAACTGACGAAGATCGAGCGCAACAAGCTGGTGGCTCTCATCACCATGGAGATCCACAACCGGTAAGAGCGAAAACATTTTCTTGTTCTTTTTCTTCCCCCACCTTGATCGAAAATTCGAGCCCCGAGCTTGACTTGATCTTCGCGTTGAAACCGGCGTGACATCGCAGAAGACGCTTGCATACCCCCATCAAATTTAGTACGGCCAAGTGTGTCCCTAAGACTACAACCTCCCTCATTTGTGACTATTGTCGCCACTTATCGTCACGATAATGCACGGTTTATCCGTTACCGACCCTGACAGGGATGTGATGGAGCGGATGATCAAGGCCGGCTGCGCGGCCACTTCCGATTTCGAGTGGTTGTCTCAGCTTCGCTTCGTGTTTTCGAGAGAGGATGGTCCCTTCGGCATGGTCTCCGTAAGGCAAACCAATTGCCAGCTCGAGTATTCCTACGAGTATCAGGTGGGCTGAGCGTCATCAGATTAATTCCTAACATTTCACCAGAGCGCGTCCTCATACACATGTATGGCTAGTGAGGCACTGGACAACATTCCACGACCTAGGGAGCAGAGCATCACCACGTGAGGGCTCTGGGAGGGTTGACGATGAGACCATCTTGGCGAAAAGAGAAACGGCAGACACGCACAACAGGAGGTTGCTGTGAAACGTATGGTCAGAGTCCGTTAGCCCACGATCTGGCGTGCGTCGAGCGCCCTGATCTCGGCGTTGTCAACAGCATTAGAGAAACACAAAAGCGGATGCTGTAGTCCTTGGATACGAAACACTCCTGGCCCAGAATTGGAATAGCTTCCGACCTCACTTGGTTTCGTCCGGAACGACAATATCATCTGAGCGGCCAGAGTGTTTTCTCTTCGGCTGAAGTCGAACACACGTACGCTCAACCAGCACTTCTGCAAGACTACCTGCCAGGGCTGGTGAACATACAAACCTCTTTTACTCTGTTCCGTAGCAAAAACGATTTGCCCAACGTTTCCACTCGAATCAACTGTATTCAAATATTGACCTATTGTACAGGGAAACAACGGTCGGCTCGTTGTCACGCCGCTGACCGACCGCTGCGTGCTAACGCTGACGACGGCAATGTACCTCCACCGTGGAGGGAACCCGCTCGGTCCTGCAGGAACGGGCAAAACCGAAACCGTCAAGGTCAGCACCAATATCAAATGTGGTGGGCATTTTCTTGTTCTCCTCCTCATTGAGCATTTTGGTTTGAGCGTATCTTTGATACCATGCACAACGTGGGTCGGTTTCCCGGTTCTCTTTAGGACTGTGTAGATTCTTCCCTAGGAGACCTGGACTCCCCGCGGTACCGTTATCATGAATCGGCTACGCGACGGGCTTGCCTCCACCTCTCACCTTTCGGATTCCATCGCGGGGTTCGTCACTAGCTTAAAAGGGTTGCAAAATTTCATCACCTAATTATTTCCCCAGCCGCGCTCCGTTTCTTCCGTTTCGCATCCCTGTCGTTCGCCATGCACCGTTCACCAAGGGACCAACGTGACCTTTGCCTGATCTTGAGGTTGAACCCATATGATCCTGATCAGAAAATATTCCTTCTTCTGTGCTGCATCCGGGCCCAACGCATAAACTGTCACTTACGCCACCGTTTCCCCTGTTGACAAATGCTAACCCCATATCTCTGTGTCGCAGGACTTGGGCAAGAACTTGGCCAAGTACGTGGTGGTGATCAACTGCTCCGATGGTCAGGACTACAAGTCCGTCGGGCGTATTTTCTCAGGGTTGGTGCAGTCCGGAAGCTGGGGCTGTTTCGATGAGTTTAACCGGATCAAGATTGAGGTTATTTCAGTGGTGGCCGTGCAGGTGGGCGCGAAGCAAGCGTACTCCCCTCCTTCGTGACTTTGAATGGCGTTCTGCTTTGTGATGTCATGTTGCTGGTGTGGACACAGATATTGCTGCTTCTGCTTCTGACTATTCTCGACGTGATGGTCGTGCTGCTGGTAGAGCTGATGCTACGGGAAAACGTGATTGAGCATGATGTTGCGCTTTTCCCTCCAGGTGCTTTCGATCCTCAACGCCCTCAGCGCGCACAAGGATTCTCTCATGTTCATGGGGAACATGATCAAGTGCAACCCCAACTGTGGCATCTTTATCACCATGAACCCCGGGTACGCCGGCCGCACGGAGCTACCGGATAACCTCAAGGTACGGAAAACGATATCAGCGAGTGAGGGGCTTTCGTGCGAACAATGGCAACGAGAAAATCAGCCACGGTACGGAATGAACGAGAGGGAAGCGTCAGTCGCAGGAACCTATCGACGCTAACAGCTACTTGGCAACGTATCCAAAGCTGTCGAGCGTGGGAAAGCGGCTGTTTGTGCGGTTGCCCCGGTTTGGATATCGATAGGCCTCAAAGTGCAAAAATGTCTTTCGAACGCAGCACCACCACGCTCCGTTTCCATGTGCCATATGAGCATCTATATCCAGAATCAAGTGGGTCCGAATTACAAGGATGGCCAATGCACAATGCGCGGGCCACTTGCTCGTCCAAGAACCTTCTGCGTGCCATCGCTCTATCACCGCCAGGCGCTTATGCGACCAGTGGCCATGATGACACCAGATCTGGCGATGATCGCCGAGGTGATGCTCGCGGCAGAAGGCTTCCGCGAGGCCCGCATCTTAGCGAAGAAAACGGTCACTCTTTACAGCCTGATGATCCAGCAGCTCTCCAAACAGGTTCGTCTGTTGTTGTAGCCTGTCTACCCGTACGCTTGCTTGGTTCCGACCCGAAGCATTCCCTTCGTGTGTCTTCACCGAATCTCGTCACTTACAGCATTTCAAGAAAGCTCACCCAGAATGCCGCACAATGAAGACCCCCTACTCGAGAGAGCGTTTGCGAAGTAGTCCAAGTTTTCCCAGGTGTTCGAACGGTGGGCGGGGGCTATGGTTTCGGCCGTGCGGACCAAGCAAGCAAGTTTTAGCGAAACAAGCCCATTCCCGGGCATGGCGCCCCATCTAGTCACAACATTTGGCGATCAGAACCGCGTACAAAAACGTAACACTGCATTAGTCAATTCCCTGCTTCCCCACACCAAGGTGCAGTGCTCTCGACGGCCCGTACGAACGACCAAGCCACCATATCAATCTCAAGCGATCTCAACCACTACCCCTATCTCGAGAAATATCAACCAGAAACGCAAAAACCTTGAGGAAAAGCCATCAACTACCGCGCAGGACCACTATGACTATGGTTTGAGAAACCTGAAGGCGGTGTTGAACATGGCCGGGGCATTGAAGCGGGCGGACCCAAACATGAACGAGGAAGCGATTCTCATGCGAGCTCTGAGGTGAGCATGTAAGGGCAGATGCCCCAGGAACATTGGGTCCGTCTTTCCATGCAATCGCCCTTCGAAAGTAGGTTTGGCGTAAACGAACAACTCTATTTTTCCCTGCGGCGGTCGATGGGGTTCACTGTCACCCATGTTTCTCGGTAAGCCTATTCTCGAGCTGAGAGAGGGACCTGTTTCAGTCAGCTACTACCGAGGGGGGCACAAATAGCGCAACCATTTGTTCAGGTATCGTTTCTGGTTCGTCACCGAGCTGATTCTTCGGGATACGGCCGATGAAACAGGTGTGGTGGTAAGGTGTCCACAATAGTTCAAAGTATTGCGAAGTTGCGGATACGCTCCATCTTTGCGGCAGCAAAGTCTAACCCCAGCATGCTTCCAGCCACGAGAAACTCTCACAACTTGTCTTCGATACGTCTCGACGCGTTCAGGGACATGAACCTTCCAAAGTTCATCAAAGACGACGAGCGGCTGTTTCGACTACTGTTGGGAGACCTGTTCCCCTCGTTGGAACTCCCAGTACCGGAGTACGGCGCTCTTCAGGTAAGCGCTACATGCTGTATACCTACTTCGAAGTAAAAAATTCGCTATCGCTCCGACCCCTCTGTCTGCATACGTGGCGAGTTCTGATGTGTCGATCCCTACATAGCTACGTTTCTATTTACGACTCGTTTCGCCTGTTGCGAGAGCAGTCATCGCCTTTCTTGTGTCGAGATCGCTTGACCGTTGTGACAAATGGGTCACTGGCCAGAACGTAAGCTCCCGAACTACACTTGTCCGTTCGTAACCGGATGGGTCTAGCTCAGGAACGGGTCGTCTGTTGACATGTACATCGTGTAACATACTTTTCCTACGAAGTTCGACTCTCGAACATCTTGTCACTCAATGAGTTTATCAGAAATCATTGGACGAGGCGTAACGCTCCGTGCATTCGTGTCCGCAGGGCCTTGCCGTGACCGTGGGCTTGTGTCCCCTAACACTGTGCGTGGTCTACGCCGAATCGAAATAATCCCGCTGAGAACAGGTTGCCGTGGAGAAGGAACTGACAAGCAAGGGGCTCCAGCAGCATCCGTTCCTCATCATGAAGATCATTCAGCTATCCGACTCCCAGCTCACCCGCCACTGCAACATGCTCGTCGGCAGGTGAGCGCATAAAACAATGCTCCAGTATCTGGCACATCACCCTCAGATACAGACGGTATGTCCACTCCCAAATGCCTGGCCGGGCCGTCTTTGATCTCCTGTCGCACAGTCGACCGTGGTTGATACCTCCGGAACAGTTAGCTCGTAACCGCTAATCGACATCCAACACTAATGGATCGGACGTTTTGTACGTCATCCTGGCCCGGGGGCATGTCGGTAATACGAACATGCCGATTCACATTCTTCAGAGTCCCTCGTGGCTGTTCCTTGCAGCCTGGACGCATTCATGTATGTTAGCGGACGTTTAAGAACACGTCTATGGAGATGATCAGACTAGTGTCACAGAATTGGTTTCGTGCGAACTACATAATACCAAACCAGAAAGTCCACCCGATTGGCGTCCCATTTTCGTGCCGGGGGGATCGGGCAAGATTAGGGAGAGGGATCAAATACGGTGAAACAAAATCGTCGATCGTTGATACACGTGAGAATATGTGTACTTTGCTTTGTATCATTTTCAGAACGATGTCGGGCAAGTCGGTGGCGTGGAGAACGCTCATGAACGCCAAGACTCAGATGTGCAAGGACGGCGTCGATGGGTATCACCCGGTAAGATATTTTCTTGTCAACACGTTTGTGGCGGTTTCATCCTGTCTGGTTGCAATAATCGTGTATTCGCCCTTATGTGTGAACTTGTTGTATTGATGATGCTGACACTGCTTTCCATGCCCGTGTTGTTGCGGTTGTATCGGCGTTTGTTCAACCCGATTATATTACGTTTGGTGCGACTACTTGCGGGGCTTACGAAATTTCCCTCTTGCCGAATCATGCCTTACACAACGTTCAGGTGCACCCGTTCGTGATCAACCCTAAGTCTGTGACGCTCAGCGAGCTTTACGGTGCTTACGATCTTTCGACGTTCGAGTGGGCAGATGGCATCCTCTCCACGCTATTCAAGCAGTCAGCCGAGTCAGACAAACCGGACGAAAAGGTACGGAAGGCACAAAGCCTGCCCCGCGCGATAGCACTTGCTTTGGAAATATTTCAACGGTCACAGCAGGCGTGGTTTCCTCAGCCACCTTAGGCACCGTTGCTATTCGTGTTCTTCGTGGTTGGGATGACAAGTCCTACACCACTCTATCAACGTCAACGGCATCTCGCTTGCACACCTGCAGGGTCAACAAGACAGTTTCTCTCTCATCGTCCGTCGAAACTCACTACATGTCTCCTCCGAGACGGTTCCGACTTCCTCATCCCCGACCGACACAGTTTGGATTACTGCTTTGAGTGAACAGGCAATTCATGACCCGAGAGATAACGGCACGAAGCCTGAAACCCCAAATGCCCCTTGCTCCATCGTTCCCAAGTTTCCGTCTGGCCTGCCCATCTGCACTTCCAACACGAGTCTGATCATGATTTCTTGTTGCTTCCTCCTTCGGTTCTCAGTGGATCATGTTTGACGGTCCTATCGACGCCCTGTGGATTGAGAGTATGAACTCCGTCATGGACGATAACAAGGTAAGGGCCCAAAACCCACTACACAGAATGGAAGAACAGCGCCGTTGATTTTCACAGGAGGTAGTTGTGTCAACCATCACGAACAAAACCCACGGCATCATGGTCGCGATATAGGTTCGACCAATGTTCACTCGAAGTTTCAGAAGACCAAAGCAGATGCGTCTGTAGGAACATGGTGTGCTTGATTCTCCGATGCTGGACGTTAGGCGTTGGCCCTTTTCACTAGCCGTGATGTGCTCCGGGAGCCTCGCAGGACGGTCCACACTGTTTTCTCTCAACCCATCATCCACCCGGAAACATTTGCTCCTGAGCAGCTTACACTGTTCGGCTAACGTGCCTTTGCGCCATGAGTCCCAAAACACATTTCCGAACTTCACGATGAAAAGAGAACTTCACGTTGTCACCGGGGGAGTGGGATAGGTGGAAGTTCCGCAAGGGTTCCAGGGGGAATGTTGATCGCACGACTGAGAACTCCAACACCTCTCAAAGACATTCACAACGATGCCGCTGGCAGTGTTCGAACCGCTATGGTTGACCGAAGAATTACCCCCTTTGGAACCTTGCTTCTTGGTGGTATTGACGAAACTTGCAGATTCTGACGCTCATCAACGGAGATCGTATCCCACTCACCAACTCCATGTCACTCCTCTTCGAGGTGAGATGGACGATGGTATGGTTGCGTAGTCTGTCCAATTGCATGGATCGCGTGGATTGTTACAGCGTACCGTCAGAGGAATAACTTGAAGACCCAGAAGTCCGAACATGGAAGGAACATTTTCGCGAGAGCACGGAATCCGACATAACCGTTGAAACCGCACCGCACAGGAACTAGTGTTTCGTCCGGGCCGGTACGCCCTCAATTAGTGAAAGCAGTCGGTGGTTCCAGGGCTTCACGGCAGATAGAACGGAAACAAGAATTGAAGCACACTTTGTAGTGGAGGAAGTGACATTCTTACGCGGTTCGGTTTTCGCGTGACGATTTTGCCGGTGGCATATCTATACGAAAATCGCGTAATGTCGAATGAAAACAAAGTTGGGTCTGACACGCTCAGGTGGAAGATCTAGCCGTGGCATCTCCCGCCACGGTGTCTCGGGCTGGCATGATCTTCCTGGACGTAGATGAGATGGGATGGCAGCCTTTCGTCAACTCCTGGCTTCAGCAGAGGTGAGGCAAAGATTTTGATGACTCAACACTCTCTGCTTTGGCTGCCATCACCTCCTTAAGAAGAATTGTGCGTCTCACCCAACAACTTATCTAATGTGGCTGAACCCCATGCTGACAAGACACGGGTATTTTTCTCGGCTTTAATTGGTCCTAATTTACACTAGCCTACATGTAGGTTCTGCCTGTCACGCTCGACCGGGCGAACTCATACCCCTGGAAATTATGTAACTACCCAACCTCCTCCTGAACCTTCTCATAGCCTTCGTTGGTTGCCGTCTGCCTTGGGAATAGGCTTGGCATCTTGTGCGTTGTTAACCACAATACTGACCACTGTCGCTCCCGGCTTTTCTTCGGTTTGAACAGATTCGAAGACGACACGGAGCACCTCAAGTTCCACCGTAATCTATTTTCGAAGTACGTGGAGGGGGTGCTGGCCTTCAAGGAGGTGAATGTCTCTGAACCGGTACCGGTGGGCGACTTCAACGCCGTGCAGTCGCTGTGCACTCTGTACGACGCGTTCCGAGACAATCCTGCCACCAGGTGAACATGAAGTGTAAATACGGACTTGGTCACCACTTCCGGTCATCGTTTTTGGCAACCGGCCTGTGCATTCTGTTTTCAGTGTGGGGCAACGAAGCACCGCCATAGGCATGAAGTGGGGCTTGCACCTCGGGATTGGATTTTTGTGCACACCTTTCCTTCGACGTGGTTGCCTGCTGTGTTGTGTTTTCCTGGTTATCAGCGCGCGAGTATTCATTGCTCCCTTCACATCTCCGATATCCAAATAGAGGGCCATGCCCGGGAGGATAGGTGTAACTGCGTTCATTCGTTGCCTTCACTGGGCATGGCGTGTTTCAGCAAAATATCCTAGCCAACCCATCCACCCCCTCCTGCCACCATCATACCATTGTCCGTCTCGTAGCGGCCTCGAGAAAGATGCCGAGGGATACCTCGGTCTAGCCGAGAAGTGGTTCGTGTTTTCGATGGTCTGGTCCGTTATGGCGGCGGCTGATGAAGACGGGAGGGTGAAGCTGGACGCTTTCCTTCGGGACGTCGAGGTATTCCGGTGCATGCAGCCCAGTACGGCACGCGGGTCTCCGTTGACGCCACCGCAGCCCTCGTTGCGCATTGATCGGTCGACCACCATAAACGAATCTAATTTGTTTACTGCGTCCTCCGTATTCTGATGCATGAACTGTTGGTACTCCGCTAACGAATATCACCTGTGTACGTTAAGAGCAAGCCCCCTAAAACGGGGAAGAATCATGCGCATACATTCGCGCCTGCTACCGCTGACATTACGAGACCATTTCATGTTTGGTCCTTTTCGTTCAGCCCCAATTCCCGCCCAGCGCTACGGTCTACGACTATTACGTCGACCCGAAGAAGCTGGACTGGGAGCCGTGGGAGCCGAAGGTACCCCCTTTCCGCTACCTGAAGACCATGCCCTTCCACAAGATGATTGTGCCCACGGTGGACACGGTAAGCCGATTATTTATGCTTGGAGGGAACGGGGAGAGCCGTACATAGTTATCGTGTTCCCGTTTTTCCTTGTGGTTGTCGTTGCGATGGATGTTGATGTTGCCGTTGATGCAGATGGAGACGGTAGAATCGGTGGTCGTGATGGCGATGTGGCATCGGCGGGTGCTGGCGGCGGTACTGATATCCCCCACGTGTGACAGCGCGCTGGTTCCTTGGAGTACGTTCACGATAATCTGCGCTGACCCGAACGGTACAGAAGCACCACGTTTGACCCAAGCATACCGGGGAACAAGGATACTCACGCGGTTTTTAACCAATAACCTGTGTCTGCCGGTTGGCGCTTACCGAAAGGGCTCATGTGCATGCTGTTGCCGCCCAGAACGCCACTCCCGATGGTTCTAGAGTGGCAACGCCACATTTCGTTGGCGACTGTATGGGCGACATGCATAAGCTTGTCACTGAAGAAGGCGTTTGTGCTTGAGCACCCTCAGCTCGAGCTAATAAATGTTGCGTAGAACGTACCGTAGTGCAGTGTGCGTTCCTCGGATCGGAGCTACCAGTACAGCAGTGCGTCGTAAGGTAAGCAAAACTTCGAACGACGGCAACAACGGGATAGCGAACAAACCTTCCGGTTCAAGTAGGTGAGGAAGTAAATACTCCAAATCTGTTGTTTTGGTATAGGACAATTTCCGCTACCTAAACAACGTGGATACGTGACTACGTGGTTCTTCCCCGCTACGTGTAACACCTTCCGGTGGAATGGCGCAGATTCGGAATTCATTTGTCCTGGGCACGCTGTGGGGGGCGAAGAGGAACGCCCTGGTGGTGGGCTCGAGCGGCGCGGGCAAGACGGTCCTGGTGTTCTCGGAGCTGGCCAGGCTCCCCGAGACGCACTCGCAGCTCGTCATGAACTTCTCCGCCACGACTGACTCGGGCACTACGCAGGTGAGCACTCAGGATGGTGTGGTATCCCCGCACAAGACAACTTGAAAGGTTTGATGTGCCACCAGAAGGGGCAACTCTTCGTTCTCATTGGCTTCGCTCGAAACGTCGTTTTGCTTCGAGGCGTGGTGCGAACTTGGGTGCAACAAGGGTGAAAGGTGCCCGTCACGCACCGCGTTCGCGAATGATATCCTGACGAGCGAACACTCAAGTCCCAACTCCATCTTGAAGAAGAGCATCTCCTCACAGTGAGTGCCCCCGACTTACCTCAGGCAACCATTGAGCAAACGATGGAGAAGCGGTCGAAGGATAAGTTCGGTCCCCTGGGCGGCAAGCAGCTGGTCGTCTTCCTCGACGACTTCAACATGCCCATGCGGATTTCGCACGAGTCGCCCTTCCAGCCACCGCTCGAGCTGCTTCGGTTCTGGATGGACTACGGGGGGTGGTGAGTGCCGTACGACATTCAGTGTGTGTCGCCTCTCCCCTCGGTAGCAAGGCATCCCGGGGGTTGTAATCTGGTGCGACAGTAGCATCCTCCATTCAATTTCTTGGTGGACGCCCTGCAGATTGACTGGTTGGGCCAGACGAACTTGGGCAACTTTTGGCCATGGATACGTGACCATGGGTGAAACTCAGGAGGAGGTTCAGTGAGCTTATTGGGTACTGGGTTGGGGTGGAAACTACTCCGTGGTGAAGGCCGGGATACATACATTTGACGGCTATTACGCCACACTTTGTTCACCCAACACGTACGTACCGAGGTGCTTACGGACACCCGGTTGCTTGAGTTTCATCATCTTTTCCTCTTGCGGTATCCCTCCCCAGGTATGACAGGGTCAAGTGCGCGTGGAGGTACATCCTCGACACGCAACTAATCTGCGCCATGGCACCTCCGGGCGGTGCGAGGGCGGTTATTTCGTCAAGAACTCAAAGCCGGTTTAATGTTCTCAACCTCACTGTTCCGAACGATTCCCAGGTGTGATACTACAAACAAACGCTACGACACCCACAAACTAAGTAGCTGGCATGCTTGGCAACGTTCGGTTGCTGCTAGCGTTTTCATCACAGTTCAGGAAAGCACTCTCGACCTGGCGGCCTCATTTGATGCAAGCACAGCGGTGATAGCGACAATTCCAGCGTGAAAGTGTGTTCCATTTCATGCACGCGATGAGGTGTAGATTGCTCACGACCGCGAGCGCTTCTAGGATGTGTGCCAACCTAAAGGTTCCACCCCCGGGAAGCTTTGTGGCCACCCTCGCCAAGCCGCAATGCGCACGAAGCCACCGTATCGCTTCGAACCTGCATGGCGTGATTTCAAGGCCAACGTTGCGTCTTCTTACTGCCTAACGAACCACGCGCCATCGCAGGTTATTCGAATCTTCGATTCGATCTTGGCGCCCAAACTGGCCGACTTTGACGTGGAGATCAAGCCCCTGGCTTCTCATATCGCACAGGCGACGCTACGGGTAAGGAAGGACGTACACTAAAAAAAAACGGTACGAGTGTGATCACCGCAGTCTTGGGCGTTTGACTCTTGAAGGACAGGCTAGAGCTTGGAGCACGCATGTGTTACCAAAGCCACACCAGTATTGGTATCTCCATCCTGTTACATTCCAAAGCGCGTCGCGTAGAATGCGTAGTGCTGTGACATCTAGCAGCGCCGAATTCCAAGGTCAACGTGCCAGATTCGGCGTCGACCCGCGAGGAAATTTGAGCCGTACGGAAAGCCAATGGGATTAGGTCCTCTGACGTCGCACCTTCGCCGACCTCCATCTCCGAAAGGCATTACACCTTAGCCTACGTTTCACGCGCAGTATCTCAATAGTGGCAACCTTTCGCTCGAACTCTAAATACATATTTCGTGTTTCCGGCCGCATCAGGTCTACCAAGCGTCCATGGAAACGTTCTTGCCCACTCCGGTGAAGTCACACTACTTGTTCAACATGCGCGACGTCGCCAAGGTCATCGAAGGAGTGATGCAGGTCAGACGTACAAAATGGCTGGACGCTTGTGTTCTGCCGAGTCACGCAAGAAAATTTCGAGAATGACCGCAAATTGTGCGCTGTGAATACTATATACGTGGGGATAGCATAATAATGATGGAAAGTTGGAAACTGAACACACGAAAAAACGCATTCCAAGTGTTGCAGATAGCTGTTACCGCTAGTGCAAAATACAACAAATCCCTTTCGGATTCTCGTGTTTCCCCGTAGGACAGAATTAAGACCAGTAGAATCGTTCTATACCGCGAAAAACAAAAGAAGCGGCACTCCTAAGGCCCACCTATTCGAGTGTTCATCGATGAGACCATCGGCGCTCGCAGCTCAGACACCATCGGGGAGCGCAACACAGCCCGGTGTCCACGACCCTGTATCGCCTTTCGTTTGCAGGCATCGCCGACCACGGTGGACACGAAGGAGGCGGCGATCCGACTTTGGGCACACGAGTGCCAGCGAGTGTTTTCGGACCGGTTTGTGCAAGACGCGGCGGATGACCAGGGCCGTTTCCGCGAGGTACGGTATGACCCTTGCGATTCGGTATTCTTCGCCACCTGCCTCACGAAGACGCGTTTGTTGCCAGTTGCACATACACCTTGTCAGAAATGCCCCATCTATGTAGGTACTCTATTTCCTCGCCGGCCGTCACGAAGGTTGTTGTGGTAATGGTGTCCCGACTCTCTTTTGAAGCCGAGCTCAATCGGTAGGGTATCATTAAACCCGAATGGACTCATCAAAGGGCAACGGCGTAGGTGCAACCTTGGGATGGACACGTCCAACCTAGAAGATTGATCCCACGGCGCAAAAAACGCACAACACCTCGCGCGACGGAACGGTGAGGCACACCGCCTAGGGATTCCCTCAAGACATTTATCATGTCTCACACCGAGTGCGCCTCGACTGCATGAAGACTTCCATTGTTATCGTGCGCGCAAGACAACGCGTTTTGAAGGCTAGGGCTGCGGTTGTTCGCGCCCATCATGACCCAATGCGCAGGTGATCAACGCTCAGCTCAAGGTCACATTCTCGACCGATTGGGGCGAGCAGTTTTCCTCCTGCGAGGACGAGACCATTGGGTCCGTGTTCACCGCCTGCTTCGGGGAAGGCGGCGATGAAGACATCAGGTATCACGACAACTCATTTGTTGCCAGCGTTTGGTCTTCACACCATTTGAAGAGTCTTGATTTGGATAACCACCATTGACACAATGCTTATGTCAGGAAACATTTGGACGGGACCTGATGGAAGGCATAAGGTCTTTGGTACTGGTCTGTTTCCCGGTGTGCAAACTGTAGGTCTTTGTCTCATTCCCTATGCTTGGGTGCTGGTGCGTCGTATGAATTCTCAGCTACGAGGAGCAACTGTCACTGTTAAAGCTGAGGCAAGTTCTGGAGGAGCGGCTAGAAGACTACAACATGGAACCGAAGTTGGTGTCCATGCAGCTGGTATTGTTCAAGGTACCGTAACTTGTGCGGGATTCAACGATGCTGGATGTACTCAGTCGATTCGTACGACGTACCACGCATGCTGTTGAAATCGTGAACGTCAGAGTTTGCTGATGTTTGTGGCGGATACTGTGAAAAACATGTTGATTAACAATTACTATTGTCGGTCCTGTGTTCTAAATCTAAATCCCAGACCCAGAAAAATGCTAGACACTCCTCAGACCCTGCCACTTTACATTGAAATTAAGTCATTCCTTCCGCACGTTGATAATTCACGAAGGACGCCGTTTGCCACCTGGCACGCATTCACCGCGTCCTGAGCCTGAAGCGGGGAAACTTGATGCTGGTCGGCGTGGGAGGATCGGGGCGGCAGTCCCTCACTCGACTGGCTGCCTACATCTGCGGGCAGGAGCTCTTCACCATCGAGATCACAAAGAATTACCGCCAAGTGAGCCGAGCATCGTACATAGCCGCACGTCCGCATCGACTGGGATCAACCCCACGGATATGATGTACTTTGGTACTTGTGGAGGTAGAAAATACAAAAAATTACCTCCTCCTTCCACGCCCTGGTGCACCGGGTCGAAGGCGCATAGTATTGTTTTGTTGAGGGTGGTGCAGGGTTGCGACGCCTTAGCTGGGGTTCAATCACGATACACCGCGATATGTGCACCCACGCGAGAAGTACCGCAACTGACCCAGACACAGAACCCCGCGTCGCCTAGGGGAATGTGTCGCATTGTTGTGACGAGGCCGGAAATATGTTTGGAGGATATTTTGTACCTCGTTCGTAGAAAACCACCTGCTATGTTCGTTTCTGCCCCTGCTCGCGTGACGACCTTTTTGGCATCAACCAATACCAGGTTGAATTCCGAGAGGACCTCAAGGTACTCTTCGAGAAGGCCGCTGTGGGCGGGAAACCGGTTACCTTCCTGTTCAATGACAATCAGGTGCACAAATTGCCGTCTGCTCCTTAAAACAAGCTCGTGCCCTCGACTTACCGCGTTTTCCTGGAAAATGGGGAGCTAAACGGGTTCTGGGCGTGCTGATTGTCATGACAAAGGGCAAAATGGGCAACAAAACTTATTTCCGAAGCTATGAACCGGTTCGTAGCAGAATGTATTACTCACGCGTACTCCGACCTTGCTTGTCTTGGAACTCTGTGATGTATCTCCCGAAACACGTGGACGAACGCATCAGACCTGGAAAGAATTATGTTCTTCCGAATATCTCCTCCGAGTGTCGATAGATTCTCGATTCTGTTCCTGGACGTCGTCTTCGATTTGAGGTTCATGCTGATTCGTATTCAACTTCGATGAACCCTGCTGCTGCTGTCACGACACCACAACTCAGTCTTTCTTGTCTGCCGTTTTCCGGTATTCCCCCGTCCAATCACGACACCACAACTCAGCCTTTCTTGTCTACCGTTTTCCGGTATTCCCCCGTCCAATCTGTAGATCAAGGAGGAGTGCTTCCTGGAAGACGTGAACAACGTCCTCCAGTCGGGAGAGGTCCCGAACCTGTACGGGAAGGACGAGATCCCGCAGGTGCTGGACGGGGTACGGAAGACCGCCAAGAAGGCTGGCGTCGACGAGACTACGGAGGCTCTCTGGGGCTTCTTTGTCGACAGGTGAGGCCTCGGGGACAAACAAAATCGACGCGACACCTTCGTGTGATGGTTTCATAGAAGCTACCTCTCGTGCGGCGTGCTGTTATGCTCCTAGTTTTCCCGAGAACAACAGCTACGCTAGCCTATCCGGCGGGGCCGAAGAGGATCTCTACGTTTTCGTTTTTTGTTCCAGGGGGTGCCCCAGAACTCACCATGAGTGCGTCTGTCCTCATCGTTTAGGCTAGAGGAGCGTTCAGGGGAACATTTGCTGATTTCTCCCGTGTTCCATGTCTGGCGTAATCTTTGTCGTGTCCGGTTCTGCCTCTTGCCAAACGTAAATTCCTGGCCCCACATTTGACGAGTACCCCTTCTCCAGGCGGCAGAAGCAAGAGGCAAACATTTCAGCAGGAGTGTCGTTTAGATTACTCGACCGTCATTACCATAACTTCCCTTCTCAACATACTTGCTGCAAACGCAGGGTTCGGGAAAACCTTCACGTCGTGCTAGCGATGTCGCCGATCGGAGACAGCTTCCGCAACCGCACGCGAATGTACCCCGGGCTGGTCAATTGTACAACCATCGACTGGTTCCAGCCTTGGCCTGCCGATGCCCTAGTGGAGGTGGCCACGAAGTTCATCCAAGACATTCCGGTACGTCAAGGGAATGACAAGTGCTTGTGTTTGTGTGGTCATTGTAGTTGTTGTTGCTGTTGTTGTTGTCGTCGCTGTTGTTGTTGTTGTTGCTGTTGCTGCTGCTGCTGCTACTGCTGCTGCTGCTGCTGCTGTTGGTTCGACTTTGAAGGTTGTGTGCGCATTCTGCTGGCATATTTTCCGAGAGCTCGTTGAACCTGAGAACCATGGCGGAAATTCTCCCCTTACCTGTTTCCTGAACTCCTTCCAACGTTTCGAGCACAGATGGAGGATGAATCCCGGCGGGCGAAGGTCGCTTCTGTGTTTTCGTGCATGCACACGTCAGTGGTGGTGGCCAGCGAACGCATGCTGGTGGAGCTGAAACGCTACAACTACGTTACGCCAACCAACTTCCTAGAACTTGTCAAGGTAAGCTCAACACGTTGGGCATCACTCCTTCTTCGACCGACCCTAAAAATCGACGAGTACATGACACTGCCAGGTAGGAAGCTTCACCGATTGCCGCAGTATCTCTTTTTTTGACACTCACCCTCCCAGTTTTGAGATACTCAAGGACTGCCCTTTACCATGCCAATCTGTTGCCATTGCGGTCGTTGAAAGGGATACAAAGTGATTCTGGCAGAAAGGCGTGGGACGCTGTCCGAGCAGCGCAACAAGCTCAGAAACGGGCTGACAAAGCTGGAGGAAGCACGAGAACAGGTATGCTTCAGAATGTAGATTTACGCCACAGACGTTTCCGGAAATCTTGCAAGAACGAGCAACCTTGTTGACCACAGGAATGAAATTTGCAACCTTGGACGTATCATTCTTCCAGGCTCGTTGGAACGAATCAGCAATGCAACGTTGTTTTAGGGAACCGCGGGAAATACCGGTTACCAAGCTCGATACAGTTCTGACATCCTACCATGTCATGTTATGTCCAACACGCTAAACCACACTCCTAATCATCGAGATGGTTCACTAAATCCTCTCAAGTGGCAGACCATTGCCAGCATATCACAATTGTTGGTTCCGCCTAGGGGAAAAAGATGGGGCGCTGCTGAGAAAGAGGGGGTAAGTGGTCACGGCCAATAAGTGAAACCGACATGTAGTTACACTATGCTGCACCTCAATCCATCAATATGTTTGCACGACGGTATCAACAGGTGGAAACGATGTCGGTGGAGCTAGAGGCAAAGAAGATCACGGTGGCAACGGCACAGAAGGACTGCGAGGAACTGCTGGTGGAGATTGTCTCAGAAAGGAGGGTGGCGGACGAGCAAAAGAAGCAGGCAAGTACTTGGTCCGGCTAATCAAACCAATCAAAACGCCGTACCAATGATGTTGGTGGTGTTGTGGCCATTTCGGTTCTGATTGCTAGGCAATAATTCCTCTTCCCCGATGTCCGAAGGCAACAAAGAACTTCCGTATTCAAAGGAAAATACGAATCATCCCGTGCATGGTGCAAGCCAACCGCCCCCATCGCGAGTAACACACGTGACGTTCTACAGTATGAGAGCGCAACAGGTATCGTATGTCCATGCCATGGGCATCGCACACCTCATGCTTGCCTCGTACACCAAGTTTGGATGTTAACGGGATGAGTAAATGCAGCAATTTGTCACCGTTTCGTTGAGCAAGAACAGAAGCAATCTGTGCTTCTAGGGGAATTCCTGTTGTGGCGAGTGGGTAAACGACATCGCCGATCATGTCAGGCTTAGACCCTGAAGCCGATGGCAGCAACAATGATGCATTCGTTGCCTGTATCAGGTGGAACAAGAGTCAGAGAGAATAGGGAAAGACGCGACGGAGTGCCAGGTTATCGCGGACGACGCCCAGGCTGATCTGGCGGTGGCCATGCCGGCACTGGAACAGGCGATGATTGAAGTCGACAAACTCGACAAGACCGCCATCACTGAGGCAAGGCGTCTTCGTGCTGCTCGCGATTGAAGGCCGGAGGCCAGTAGGGCAGTGTTCGAGGGTGAACATGTTTTCATCAGTTTTGGCTGTTTCCCTCCTCGCCATCACCCTTCCAACGCTTGCGTGTGAAGAATCGCCATAGTTTTTTCTCCCCCAGCTTCACTCTACTGTACAGTATGTGCAATTGAACGCAGACGCCAAGGCGAACACTTGCTGGGGTCCCGAATTGTATCGGCCCCGAAGTCATGCGCCCATGTGAGTGATCACAGTGTACTTCCTCAGCATAACAACGCCGGAGTGCTCTCTAGGCGAGCGCGGAATAATTGTTGTTGAAATGTAATGAACAGCGGTTGGCTGTGTCCCACAGGTTAAGGCCTACTCAAAGCCGCCCCCTCTGGTGGAGACCGTGATGGCCGCGGTAATGACCATGATGGGGAGGGGCTCTGACTGGGCCACTGCCAAGAAGGCCCTTGGAGAAGGGAACTTCCTCACACAGGTACTATCCGCGCAATTCAATCTCGCACGCAAGTTCGTCAATCGAAACGTCATCCACGACCCCACGTCCTCCTGGACCAAGCACGGGGATGTCTGTTCATTTCGCCCGAATTGAAGGGGGATTGGGGAAGGAAGGCCTAGCCTCACAGGGAATGAATTTTCAATGTGAATAATGTGCTAAGCATTCACTAGTCAATAGTCTCCGAAAGCCTTGAAACATGTTTGTGCAAAAATGTCCGAGCCGTTAGTGTCACCGGACATTCTAAGACCCAGGGCAGGTATTTGGCGAACCGCATTGATGATGTAGCTGAACGACCAGCTCCAACTCCTTTAAGGCGGACAACGCTCCCTTACGAGAAGTGATAGTGGAACCGAAAAAACAGATACCTGTCAAGGTATTCAACAAACTTGCCTTCGGTAGGTGGTGGGAAGCACGATGACGGAAGATGAACTTGAACGAAAGCCCTCTCTGTTCGTTGGTTTTTCCGGTTTTCGTCGTGGACAGATCAAGACATTTAACAAGGACAACGTCTCCAACGCGCTTATGACCAAGGTGAAGAAGTACGTCAACAACCCCGACTTCTCCTTCGAGAACGTGGCGAAGGTGCGATCGAAACGTTCAGCTTATGATGGAATGAGTTGTAGGCGTGGCTTTACCGTATGTCGGCTTCATTCAACTCTCTTAGTCTTGTCCGAGAGTGTTCAACTCTTGTACACCTTGCCCAAGTGATCTTTATACGTTCCCCGAGCTCTTTGTCTCAGTCCCCCGCTATTGCTTGCTAAAAGGGACGAAACTCTCCCTTCAAAGGAGTACCTTCATGTAAAAATGACTCTTTCAACACATCCGCATCCATGGGCTATCTCCTGCCGCTCATTTCACTCCGAAGCAACTCGCTAAACTTTACGCATCGCTGAGACTGGTATTGAGGGAAATCCCATTCCTTGACCTCTTCCGTACCAATCAAATAATTTCCTGCCTCGCATGCGTGCCCAATGGTATCGCAGGTTTCTTCTGCAGCTTCGGCGCTGTGCGTGTGGGTGCATGCAATCTACCTGTATGCCAACGTCGCCAAGGACGTCGCACCGAAACGCGCACGCCTGAAAGAGGCTCAGGTACGTGCGCGTCTCGTTTTGATTGGCGGAAGGTTTTATTTTCATCTCCATCAACGTTATCGATTGCCTGAAGATTTTGACTTTCGCAAGAACTACGGACGCGAACGCCTGAGTTCCGTTGGACTAGCAAAGGTTTGGAGAGCTTCCCCAACGTAGTCAAGAGTCTATTTTCCATCTTTGCCCAGGGATTTCGCTCACAACCCGTACGCATCGCTCGTTCACGACGGCACGTTGGCCTTCGGAGGCCCCGGAAAGTTCTAGGCGCTTGTCTGCGTCAATCGGGCTTTTCCGCTTGCCCTCAAGAAGTCCACAACGAGCGGCAAGCATCTTCAAGAAAATGGAAATTGTTGTTGTTGGTAAATACAGACGCTTGAAAACTACATTGGAGCCGTTCAACATTCAGTCGACTCTGCGAGAAATGAAACATAAACAGCATTAAACGCTGTTGAACGGATCCACTACAGCACAACACACAGGTTCCTGCCATGTGCGTCGCAGGACTTCGTATGGCACGGAGAACATCACCCCGTCCCGACATATACCCATACAATCTTTCGAGAGATGTTGCAGTCAGTTTCATGCGGTGATACGATTTTCCCACCAATCCTAACTGCCAACATGGCACGAACCGTATGGTGTGTTTCCTCTGAGTGCAGGAGACCCTGGCTACCAAGCAGGCTGGGTTGAAGGCCGCGCAGGACCAGTTAGCAGAGGTCGTCGCCAAGGTGAGTTGACGCATAGGCTCGAAACCCGCAACTGTTATATCTAGAGATATGGCTTTCGAGCCTGGTTCATATTGGACCACGAAGTACTACCACTCGACCTGCGCGAGGGCAAGCACCCTGCAGCCAGCACTTCTCCACGATTTGTACTAGCTCCCTTTTTCCTTTAGCCGAAAGCAGTACTTTTTGTGTGTTTGGTTCCATTTATCTGAGGGTTGCATGCTATTTTCTTCGGCTAAGAATAGCACACCCAAAATCTCGTCTTGCGTGCTAATGTGTGTTTTCCGTGGGTCTCCGCGTAACATTCCACGACAGGTTCAACTCCTCAAAGACCGCTACGACGAGTCGGTTGGTCAGAAGAACGCTCTGATGGAGGAGTCACAGATGCTACAGGTGAGATAGTTCTCGCCAGACTATCAGAGTCAACATTAAACCTCCTCGACGGAGTCATCGAGGCATCTCAGATCGTCTCAGAGCCGTTGGGGTGAAAAGGCCTCCCCGTTGTTCTCCTCACATGAGCAGCTCAGACATCCGTACCACAAACAACCGTGTAGCACTGCTCGCCGTAAAGGTGCCCGGGCGCAATTTCACTTGCCTGTGTTCTCTCCTCGAAGTCTCAGGTTCAGGTCAGGACCACCAAGCCCCATCCTCTCTCATCCGCTTGAGGCGCACATCGTATTCCCTTACACCATCCTCGATTTCAATCTCATGTGTGCTATTTAGGACAAGCTGGAGCGTGCGGACAAGCTTGTGAGCGGCCTGGCGGGGGAATTCGTCCGCTGGCAGGCGTCCATCGGTACCTTCGAAGCCATGATCGAGCGATTGATAGGAGACTCGCTCATCGCGGCGGCCTTCCTGTCGTATGCCGGCACTTTCGACACAGTGTACAGGTGAAGCACGACCAAAAGTTGTGGAATGATATCGAGGACGTATGTCAACGAGATGTAGATTCTTTCAATGGATAGTTGAGAGGTTTGAAAAACCCTAAGACCTGTCAAGAACAACGTCCGTCACAGATCTTCGTCAGGCGTTCATTTGTACTAGAAGCAGTATCGACCGAAAGTTGCGCTAATCAGCATTCTTGGTACCACTAGGAACGGTTTAGTGTCCGGGTGGATGAGAGATGTCGATACTCAGGAGCTGCCGTCGACGGAAGGATTCAGCTTCACCGCTTTCCTGGCCAAACCTACGGATGTCCGAGCGTGGAATATTCAGGTGCGTCTAGTTTTGCTGCGGTTGTTGTTGTTGCTGGTGTTCGTATTGGTGACAGTGCTTGGTTTGTCCTGTAGGTTGGTTCGTGTAGCCATTTCAAGGAGTGTGAGGTGTAGAAATGACTTGGATTAACTCGAAACGCCATCCTCCCCTCGGCTCGGGATTAAACACACCACCGCAACTCCATCGCATCACCAGGGTCTCCCCAAGGACGAGTTCAGCACGGAAAACGGGGTGATGGTGACGAGAGGTAGCCGGTGGCCGCTTATGATCGATCCTCAAGGCCAGGTCAGCAGCGACATGACTCGTCGGCCTCTGGCAAACAAACAACGAAGTTCACGATAGTAGCAGTTGCCACAGCACTCACGGACTGAGCATAGGACTCATGCTGTCGTACACGAGCCCCCCTGCCGTGCCTGCGCGTCTTCGTCTACCACGCCCATCGTGCGCAGCTCGTGCCACTTGTCAAGTACCGGTTTGAGGAATCGTTGCAGCTGACATTGGCGATCTGCTAAAAATTGCCGTTGCGAAGTTCTCGGATGATGGTCGGTTCACGTCATGGTATGCCTGACACGCATGAAAAAGCAGCATAAAGAATGAACACCTCCATCTTGTTCGGTGGCTCCCTCGAGGAGTGCACGCATGCAGCCGGGTGCCTCAGGAGTTTTCTCCGATGACAAAACCTCTTTCACACGGGTGTCGCACAGGCGAACAAATGGATTAAGGCTATGGAGGGAAGCGATCTCACTGTGGTGGATCTCAACACCAAGGATATGCTTCGCCAAATGGGCAACTGCATCCAGTACGGACTGCCGTGTCTTCTTCAGGTATGCGGGATGCAGGTTGTACGCTGCCTAAAAATGGTTGTGCATCCGAAAACCTTTCCCTGATCCCAGCCCCCTACCGCTCGCTTCCCGTGAAAAAACCGTGGTGCGTCTTGGGATTTCTCTCTCCCGTTTGCATCTGAAGAAGAATAGATACCCCATCTCGGACTACCCGATTTTGCTGCGTGCGTTGAGCTACCCTAGTTCGTCTGTATCCGCCACACGAGCTGAAGGGGCTGGATCTATAATCAGACCGGTGTTGTTGTGGATGAACTCTCATGAGTACATACCCAATACGCTTCGCATCCCCCAAGTACCCCTGTCTTGATTTCCGCAGACGGGCGAATGTCGGAGATATGTTCGTTTCCATCTGTCCAAAAAAATATGCAGTTCGCACGTCCAGATATCCCTCTTGCACGATGGCTAGATCGCCCTGTGAAAGTCAGTACACTGTTGGTACCGATGTTTGCCAGGACGTCCTAGAGGAGCTGGACCCGTCGATTGAACCGGTGCTGTCCAAGGCCATCATCAAGCAGGGCAACCGCGAGGTGGTGCGGCTCGGAGACAAAGAGCTGGACTGGTCGCACGACTTCCGTCTCTACATCACCACGAAGCTCGGCAACCCGCACTACACACCAGAGGTGAAGGGCGACGCTTTTAAACATGCAAGACATGACGGAAATCTCCTCAACAAGCGAGACTTTTACATTACTCTACTACAACATTTTTACGCTGGAACCCTCTTGCACGTGTTGATCGTAATATTTTCCAGAATGTTCGGCACCGATGTCAAACAAGCGCACTGCTGCAAAGAGAAACCAATGCTCGGGTTTGAATAAAAAATCGTAGAAAAAAGACTCCGAGCATAAAACGAATCAGAGGATCGGGGCAGACAGTGTGCTGTGGCATAAATACTTTCGAATTGCCTTCCCTGCCCTTGTTTTCCGCGATTCAGCTGATGCCACTAAACCACAGGGAATCATCACCAACGACACCTAAGCGACATGAATCCCCATTAACATGAAAGTTCACAACGTGGACTCTAGGGCGGGTCTCACTGGTGATGTCATGGTGTGCCCAATGACAGCACACGACAACACGAATGTGCCCTTTCACACGTTCGTGCGCAAGCGAAATATCCATTTCTCCAACCAACCTTGGCCTGTCGCGTGGTGTTCCATGATCTTGATAGACACGATCTTGCTGCTTCGTTTCGGTATCTCAGGTGTCGACGAAAACCACGGTCGTGAACTTCAGCGTGAAACAGCTCGGTCTAGAAGCACAACTCCTCGGAATCGTGGTGCAGAGGGAGCAACCCTCGCTCGAGGAGCAGTCTTCGGAGCTAACCGTAAAGGTACGCCAGTCGGTTTTATTCAGCGTTCGTCAAGGATCTTGACGACACATGGCGAGAGGCACCCCAACCAACAGAACAGCAGCATGCGGTGATGTAAGGCACGATGGTTCACACGCCACATGTGCCCATTTGGCGATTGGCGAAGCTGCAGCCGTCGGAGCGCACCAATGAGATGAGCTGTTTCCCACCCCCCATCACGTTTGGCGCTACAAAAAAAAGCGTCCATGGACTTCGCTGTTGCTTCGAGTTTAGGTTCATGATGTGTCTGGATTCAATCCCCTTCTTAGAGCACGCTGCAAGTGCTGCGAATATTGCCACTTTAGTGTAGCGCTTGCTTCTAACAGTGTACCCATGAGTGTACTCATGTGTGTGGCTTTACAAACATACGCTTATGTATGTTCGCGAGCCCAACACCCCAACTACAAAGTCATGTCGATGCTTCTCTGACGACAGGTGGCGACGGGCAAAAAGAAACTCGCGGATCTGGAGGATGAGATCCTTCGCCTGCTGTCAGAATCTACGGGATCGCTGCTGGACGACATGAACCTGGTCAACACTTTGCAGGACTCGAAGACGATCTCGGAGGAAGTCACGCAGCAGCTTCAGGTCTGTTGCTGTTCCCGTTGTTGGGTGTTGTTGATGGAAAGGTTAAAGGTTATTGCTGTCGTCGTCGACGACACAACAGATATTTAGTACGCCGCACGGTGCACAGCAAATCCAAGCACCCTCAAGGTGACGCCGAGCCAGCACCAACCAAACATTTATCGGGTCGTTCCTCACACATACGCAGATCGCCGAAGAGACCGCGGTGAAGATCGACGCTGCAAGGGAAGGCTACCGGTCGGCCGCCATTCGCGCGAGCGTGGCTTACTTTGTCCTTGACGACCTTTCCAGGGTGGACCCGATGTATCAGGTCGGTTCAACTCGGGCTCGGCTAGGCTACCATAGGATAGGAGGGTAATTTAAGTGAGAAAGGGTTAGAGAAGGCTAGGATAGGCTACGTTTAACTCGGACACGCCTGGCCACACGTATAATGACATCCCCCCTACCACCAAGCCCGTGCGATACGAGTTTGAGTGGAACAGCAATCCCCTACCTCTTTTCCTCCCACACACTGATGTCCCCCTCGCCCCGCCCCCCCCCGCGCCCACTTCCCTTGCAATCGTGCGACACATACGTCCTTTCCCTAACGGAAATCGTCCAGTTTTCTCTTGATGCATACGTGGATCTGTTCAATGCCTCGATCGAGTGCAGCAGGACGGGTGAGGAGGATGGTGTCGCCGACCGCTGCGATGTCATCAACAAGCACCACACTCGATCCGTCTACGAGTACACGTGCCGGGGGCTGTTCGAAAGGCATAAGCTGCTCTTCTCTCTACAGGTAATGACTGCTGCCAATGCCGCCGCCGCGTCTTTCTCTACAGCCGGTCGTTCTCGTCGTCGTCGTTGTTGTCGTCGGTTTTCGTGGCGGTGATGACGATCATATCGTTGCGTGTTGCTGCTGACGCATGAGATCGGGAAGCTTCAGGTGGGTGCTAACCACGGAAAGGACTCAACCCTGCATTCCCGTTGGGGAAAGGTCTCTCGTTCCAACGTCGGTGCTGCTGCTCGAGTCTAGCCACAGCCATTGGGCGTTCGGTCACGCTGTGATATCGCCACGAGCACAAACCAGTGTACGGTGCCTGCAACAGCAGACGTAGCATGCTTCTATCCTTTATGTCCCTGGTTTTCTCTCTCTGCCCACCCCACAGCTGTGTTTCCGCATCTTGGAGCAAGAGAAGAAGGTCCCCGCCGACGAGTTTAACTTCTTGCTCTACGGAGGCATCGTTGTCGAAAGGTAATACTCGAAGCACCGCAAGGCGTGTGTTGCCATAGAACATCGTGCTAGCTTCGCGAGCGTGGATACGTGTACGTTGTTGTAACGGTTGCAATTGGACCGTGCTGCACGTGGCGATAGGGGGGAGTCGGGGTTTTAGAGGTGGCGGTTGTCTCGGCCCGTTCGTGGACAATGTAGGCATCGATGCCGAAAAGTGCTGTCTCTCCTCTACCTCCCCTTTGGAATGGCAGTGCTTGACTGACCTCACAGCTTATTGTTCGTTTTTGTTTGTGTATAGTTGACGCGAGCGATGTTCTCTCCATCTGTGTTGCTCGCGCGGTGGCAGGTCAGGGCAACGGCCTAACCCGTGCAAAGATTGGGTCGATGAAACCGCGTGGGACAACATCACGGAGCTCGACAACTTGGGCGCCTTCTCGGGTTTGGCGCTTTCCTTCGAGCAGGCGAGCTGTCGCGAGCATCTCATGTCAGAAGCGTTTGGTCAAACCCGAATCAGCGTGCATGTTGAGCGCCCTAGCGCGACGTTCATTCCCTAGGAAGCACGTTCAAGATATCTAGAATTGTATCCTCGGCCGGCCTACTTTTCAGAGAAGTTTATTCCTAACTTGCCTACAAGCACGCGTAATGGTAACACCGCTGAAGACCGGGAAGGTCAAGAGGACAGCTATGCACGGCGTATACAATGTCTCGACGTTCGTCAAACGTTTGCGTTCCCCGCACGGCGGTCATGACGTCTGCCCATGACACACGACAGTCTCCCCGAGAGTGGAAGGCGTGGTTCCTGTCGGCGAAGCCCGAGGAGTCCCCTCTACCGGGAGACTGGGAAAACAAGTGCTCCGACCTGCAGAGGCTGTGCGTCCTCCGCTCCCTTCGTGCCGATCGCATTCTCTTCTCGGCTGCGACCTACGTGTCCAACAATCTCGGGCCCCAATTCGCTGATCCGCCGGCGTTCGATCTGAAGGTGCCTTTGTGCTTTTGATTGTCCTGCCGCCGGTTGTACTTGTGTGCGATTTGTTGTGCACAAGCAAGTGCAGAACGAATCGTCGGCATGAATGTGCAGGATGCGACCGTTCGTCTAGCGTTGGTTGGCGTCATAGTGTCCTTGCGTACACCCTCAAACACCCTGAACAAATTGTCCTATCATATCTCACAGTCAGTTCACCCCAAAGACACCAGCAAAACTCGCGCGACAACCAGGCTACACGCGAGCCCCTTGATGACTGCACACTCATTTTGTCGAAAGCGTGGAAGTCAACCTTTCCTCTCGAATAATTTGTGGCCCTCGATTGCGATGCAGACGGTGTTCAACGGATCTACTCCCAAAACACCGCTGATTTTCGTGCTTTCGCCGGGAGTGGACCCCACGGCTCAGGTGGGTGCAATAGAGACTATAAGACAGTAGGGTAGCGATATCTGTTTACTCTCTGTGTGTTTTCTTGCTACTGCCAATCATCGTCAACTTTGAAGGTTGAAATGCAAAGAACCATTCTGTGTATCCCACGCCATCCATCTCACCCGCTGAGAGACCTCCGCAAGGTGGTGGAACACGAGACGCCTGTAAAGAGAGGCACAGTCGAAGCTTTGCGGACAAGTCGCGGCAGAATCAGTACCCGCCTTTTGCGAAGGGTCATCGGCAACACCTCAAACCATGGCACGAGGTCAAGGGGACGGGTCTAAAGGATGAACCAAGTCTTGACACACGGGCAACAGAATAGACACTTACAGCAGTATCACACAATAGCAATTAGTGGAACACGAACTACTCGAGACGCAGGAAGGGCATGTTGTTTTGAATCTGCGGTTGTGCCAAGGATGAGGGAACATACACCGAAACACCTCGAAGCCAGCACCGTGCTCCCTGGCAGGAGCGTGTAGATATCATCTCGTTCGCCCTGCGTTCGGCCAAGAGGTTAGTTAATCCCACCTACTGCTGTTCCAATTTTGGTCTTTTGTTTTGTTCGCTCTACCCACCCCAGGTCCAGTCCCTTTCGGTAGCTCAAGGGGTTAAGATGTCCAACGTGGCCTTGGGTCAGGGGCAGGCTCCAGCTGCCATCCGAATGATAGAGGACGGGGTTAGCTTCGGAAACTGGGTGTTCCTCGCAAACTGCCACCTGATGCTGTCATGGATGCCTGAGCTAGAGAAGGTTCGTTTGGCGCTGCTACCGGAGGGAAACGATGAGACATTGGTGTTTACTCGGCGTTGATATCGCTTATCATGCTTTGGGTCTCGTCGGCAGGAGATGTACATGTACCCGAAAGAAAACATCTCCATGACCGGTAACGTGCAGCAACAGCAAAGATGGTGGAAGGCAGAGAGCTCGGCCTCAACATGGGACCACAACCCGCTTCTCCACCCTACACATATGTAGTCGTAGGAGATGTTTGAAGCTCAAACCGTAGGACCGATTGATTCTCCCTGCTATGGCACGATTCTCGTCGCTGGCAATTACATGAATAGTTACGGTACAAGAAGGATGTCCCGGCCGCACCACAAACCTCAAAGCTTTTCCCTATCTGCTTGTATCCACACAACAACACCCCCAACGAAGATCAGACCTCAGTGTCAGCGCCTCGACTCGCTTGTTTTGCCACCGGTTCTCCTCTCAGATCGTGGAAGATTTGTGTGTCGGAGAGCCGCACGAAGATTTTCGGCTGTGGCTTTCTTCCGGACCACACCCCAAGTTCCCCATCTCGATTCTCCGGCGAGGGTTGAAGATGACCACGGAGCCCCCGGCGGGTTTGAGGGCCAACGTGTCGACGCTGTATAACATCGTCAGTCCGGTAAGCGACGAAAGGGCTTTCGTCGACCTGTAACAGCCCGAACTAGTTGTCATGCTTGTATTAGGAACGGAAAGATTCACGTTCTTTGCGATTGACGTACGCATACCCCCCACATGCCCAACGAGCCGGTCTCAGAGTGGCGCACTTGCACAAAGAGCAAAGAGGTAGGGCAGGTAGATCAGGTAGGGCAGGGCCCCTTGGGGGTTCCCCTAAGTACACCCCTTGAAGGATATTCTACTGTAACGCAAACGTCATTGTTTCTCTCGCCAGTCTAACGGTGGTGAAAGCTTCCGTTTCTGCGTCGACTACGGTTGTGCTGCTCACCATCCAGACATCTCAAGACGACGTCACAAAAATGCTGGCTCGACGTTGTTGGACGCAATAGTTGGGCTCCCCTTGCGTCAGCTTCGCAAACTCAATCGCCGAATGAAACGAACGAGTACATTGACAGCCATGGCCATGGTTGGATTCTTTTTAAGCGTCTGTGCACGGCGCCGTGCGGCGGTGGCGGAGTAAACCGCCCAACTAAACGCTGTTGGTCAGCAGTGATACCGTTAGTTTCTGCTACTTTTAATCTGTTTCTATCCTCCCTGTTCCGTTCCGCTAAGCATTCCACGGTTTTGCTCACGATCCCCCACTGGGTTCGGCTCAACAGAAACGCCGCATCTCGAGCCATCCAACTAAATCCTTAATCCGTTCCCAACGGAAACCGCAAAACGATCGAACAGGAACAATTCAGCCGGTGCGGACAGACTTTCCGGTACCGGAAGCTGCTCTTTTCCCTTGCCTGGTTCCACGCCATCCTCCTAGAGCGCCGCAAGTTTAAGAGCCTAGGCTTCAACGTGCCGTACGAGTTCAACGAGTCGGACTTCAGCATCTGCCATGATCTTGTCATCGTGTTCCTCGACGAGGTAAGTAGGGCTGGAGGTCAAACGGTGTCAGGAAGGCGTGAAGAACGAGCGAAACCAGGAGATGCTAAGAACAGAAAAAATGCTTCGGCTTCCAGATTGAGCAGGTCTGTTTTGAGTGAATTTATTGTTTTCTGCACAGCGAAGTGATTGCGTCACTAGGTTGTCCCCCTTTGACCTTTCCTTGGCAGTACCCCGACAAGCCACCGTTCGACGCCATGAGGTATCTGATCGCAGAGGCCAACTACGGGGGGAGGGTCACCGACGAGTGGGATAGAAGGTGATGCTTCGCTTGTACGTGGCAATACGTACTGAAGTCCACGTACATGATTCAGAGCTTCATGGTCTTTAGAACGATGTAACGTGTTGGGCTGGTCGCGGCGCATGCACCACTCGACGAATCGGGGAACGACCCTGACGCAAAAAACGAAAAAATGGCGGCATTCTATGTGTTGTTGCGTGGTGGTTGTTGTTGCCAGACGACCTGCACGGCTTTCCTAGGCAGCAGGGCATACCGCCGAGCCTCCGTCTTCGAATACAAGGTTCGGAAAGCGTTCCAAACGCTTCGGCCGTAGTTATCCTTCATCCGAAAAATTCCCTGTGCACATCTTTCCGTGTCTCGTTGAAGAGGGCTGGGCGCGATTTTTGTTCCCCTATGGCGGAAAAGGGCTGGGGTCGACCACTATTCATCATCGCCCCTTGCTCAACCTAGATGTCAATGCTTGTCCATGCACATCGATTTCCTTGTCGTGTCGCTGCGTTCTTGACGCGTGTTCTTGCCGTACCCTCGGCAGGCTTGTGAACGTGTACATGAACCAGTACTTCTGCCCCGCAGCCATCGACGAGCCCAACTTCCTCCTGTCCGAACTGAAGGAGTACTACGTCCCCCCAGATGGCGATCTCCAATCGTATAAGGCAAGCCGTGCTGTTCCCACGAACCATGGACTGGGTTGCTATCAACCTTTCGTTGTCACACCTATTTGTTGGCCTTTCGCACCTCTTACTCCCTCTTGTTACCCGATCCCATAGCCCCCCTTGCTCTATTGAGTCAAGCGTTTCATCATTTCAACACCCCTTGATAGATATCCATGCGCCTTTTACTTATGTTATTGCTTTTGGGGGATGGACAGCGGATCTGCGGAGCCACGCGCTTGCTTGTGTGCCCACGGTCGTTCGTATGAGGTAAAAACCAACCCTTCCGCCATCGACGTTGCAAGGGACTCGCGTGATTGTTCTACCTGAATCGTTCAATATTGATGGCTCAACTGGCCCCACGAGGACAATATTCAAATTGAAACAGTCGCTCTCCAGATGTAGTGCCTAGAGTTGGCAATAACATGTCAACACAATCGAAAAAACTATACGCAGTAGCTGCTCAGGTTCCGCTTGTGGCTAGAAGAGGGGGCAAGAAAGGTTCAGGCAAGGCTCAAATTCAAAGCGTGCTTCGGGCGTTTCACCACCCTGACGATGAAATAGGAGTTCATCAAGAGGTTTCCCAAGACGGACCACCCTGCGGCGTTCGGGCAGCACGTCAACGCGGACATCACCAGCCTCATCGAAGACACCAACGCCCTGCTCGGGACTATGGTGAGTCACGCCGTGGGACGGTTCCAGAGCAAAAGCATGGTATACGTTACCTCCACGCATTTTTATTTTTCAACCATTGATTCCCATAAAACCAGACCATGTGTTCCTACCGCACCACTTCCAAGCCTGGTGCAGTGCTCGATCCACCGAAAATAATCCCCATGAGTCAGTGATAGTCACATTGACATGAAGGCCGCAGCTTCATCAGCGTGGGCGACTACGAGCGGGCTGACCAACAGAAAAAGTAGACGATGCGCGGGCTAAGCGTCTCCTTAACGGCGTGATAACCGCATACCACATCCATGACATGCCCACCAACACCGCAGTGAGAATAACGGATTCATCGATTTGCTGCGAGATCGGCTTTCTGGACCATAGACGATACCCCGGTTGGCAAGGGTTCTTCCGTTACCGTATGTCTGTGGTCCTTTTCAAAAATGCCAGGCGTCAAGGCGGACTGCCGTCGATGTTAACTCTGCGGGGGCAGAGATACACCACTCAGGAGCTGCGACCAATCCATCCCTCGTGTTTACGAGCGTTCGCATGCCTCTTTGCTCAGCCCGCCTGCCGTGTTTTTTAAGCGCAAATTGTTTGTTCGATCCCCCTCGCAAGAGCAGCACCTAGCGGTTGATATCTGTACTGTTGCTGTCCGGTTCACTCTCCTGTTGCTTCTCGTTCATGTGACGACAGGTTTCACTGGCACCGAAGGCTGTGTCTGCGGGGGGTGAGGCGAACGAAGAGAAAATCAGCAAGCAGGCCGATCTGCTCTCGGAACAAGTGCCCAAGGCCTTCAACATCAAGGTGGGCCCAGCCGCGGCGTGTCTATTGGCGATTCCCTTTCCATCGTACAGTGACTATAAGTACCTCGTTTGACGGGGAGTATCTCTGGGCAGACATCCGCAGCGACGAGGGGGACACCCGGCGAGAAAATGCGGTTGTTGAGTTGAACGTAATTGCCTGTGCGAAGGGCACCCGGTACTCCTGCCCAGCCCGAACGAGGGCGACATACGAGCGCACAGGCATGGTACGATGTTGACACATGTGAAGCACAGCTCTTGTCTTTCCCTCCATACCGTAGCTCAGACAGGAGGGAAAAAAATTGTGTGAGGCCGGCACATGGAGCGCTACCGCCACGGTGGTGAGCTGATTTTCTCCCCAGTTCACCCCTGTTGCTGCAGCCTCTTTGTCACGTCCAACTACTATGCTTGTAACAGTGGAAAGGTTGTTTTGTGCGTTAGGAAAATGTGCATAAAACTCTTCATATACGGGACCCAACGTGTCGAAGCGGCGTCACCATTTGCCGTTCCTTGTAGGAGCGGAAACGAACAAAGACGGGGGGAAGGGTAGCATGGAACTCATGAACTACTCAAGCGCAGATTGGTAGATCGCTCCTTCTCATCTGGGGTGCACGATTGATGGCAAAAAGACACAAGGAAGGAAGAAACGATCACGCCCGCCCCCCTCCTGTGTCCAATTTTCTCGGTTGCGACAACGACGATGTCCTACAGGAAATCAAGTCCATCTTGGCATCGCGCTCGGACCCTGACCCGATGAAAACCGTCCTGCTGCAGGAGTCTGAGAGGTGCTCGGAGCACGATTTTTTGTTGTTTTTGTTGCCAATGTTGTTATGGGGTTTTCGATGATATTGTTGTGTGTTCCGTTTGCTGCTGCTGACATTGCTGCATCTACTTTGGTTGATGTCGATCGTGCTGTTGGCGTTTCTTAGAGGGCGGATTAGCCCTCCAGCGCCTGACCCAGGAGCCCTCTCAGTCAGCTCACGCGCAGGCGGTCGACCTACCTGTATAGAGTCACCGAAAGATAGCCCCACTTCAAGTGTCACCCACCGACAAACACGTTGGTTTGTCGAGTCATGTTTTTGTCTGGTAACCACCTAGGATCGTCATGTCGTACGTGCGCCCGTTTGTATCGCCTAGAGTTTGTTAGGTTCATCATGATCAAGTTCGGCACCGCGCTCCACATATATTCCCTACCGGACACACCACAGGTATAATTCGCTTCTGCACGGAGTAGCTCGGCAGCTGGCTGATTTGAAAAAGGCCGTCAAGGGGCTGGTCGTTGTCACCCCAGAGCTGGAAGATATATCCCAGGCGCTGCTGCAAGGAAAAGTGAGATTCGGTTCCGTCGCTTGCTTCTTGTGTGAACCCCCAAAAGTATATCGGCGCATGAACGGGGCGAAAACTCGGCAAAGCATAAAATACTTGCGTTGGTGCTTTGATCTCGTGGAGCATGGGGCCAAAATAGCTCACCCTGGAGAACAATCAGGCCCATCTCTTCTGTAGCTGGCCATGATGAGATGCACCCATTTCCTCTAGCGAATATCCTTCCGACAGCATCGTCTCTGCGGTGTTTTTCCAATCGAGTCAGCCCTACATAAGACATGGATGTTCCATGTCTTGGTATCACTCTCTCTTTCCGGGGCAATGCTCGAATACCTTTGCACCATCAACAGTTGGCGCTCTATCTCGAGTATGACATGCACGACAACGGTAAATACAGCTTGAACCCTGCCAAACCTCAAACCAATGTTTGTGTTCCTCGTAGCACATTCCAATAACTTCGTTTCCAAGACCGTACTGTATGTCAATGTTTCGTTGCCTCGACCAATGTGCTCAGTCCTCGTTGTCGACGCGATATCTGAACGCTCGTCTTGCACCCACCCAGCCTTCCGTGCCTCAACCCAAAGCTTGATCTTCACCCTCGAACCACCCCCTGGCCCTGCTTGATGCTTTTCCTCAACTCAACCTTTTCCCCTAACACTGTCGCTCACCCTCACCCAGGTGCCAACATCGTGGTCAAAGTGCTACCCGTCCCTCAAGCCCTTGGGTGCTTGGATGCGCGACCTCATCCAACGGGCGGAGCACATCAGGGACTGGGCTATGGTCGCAATGCCAAAAGTATTCTGGTTGCCATGCATGACTTACCCCAGCGGTGAGCGATGGCAGACAATTTTCTTGTGGGCGTGTCCATAGCGTCCGAAGCAGTGTCTACCACTGCTGGTGGTTCTCGTTCACAGAATTGACCTTGAAACAAAACAGAACAGGGCTAGCTGGCTGTACGTCATCTCACCAGACGTACAGTACCGCGATACTGTCCAGCAGAAATACCGTACAACTTTCGTACAACGTGTCACGTGTCCACCTTTCGGCAGGAGTAGCACGTTCGGCTCTACACAGGCGCTCGTGTCCGGAAACGGTAGGAAGTTCATCACCGATATTGGGTCATGCATGAAAGGAACTTTTGTCTCGTATTGACGACCCTGCCCCCTCTCGATCCATCTGCAATGTGTTGTCTGTGTCTGGAAAGGTTTCCTGACCGCACTCTTGCAGACGAGCGCGAGAAAAAACGGTATCGCAATCGACACCCTGAGCTGGGAGTTTTCTGTGCTGGGGCAAGACACGTCGGCCCTCAGCAGGTGCTGCTATTTCCAGTGCTGCTATTTCCAGTCGCACAACGTTGCTGGCTGTGCAGCCGTGCTTGCTGGCGGGCCTTAGTCTCGCCACTACGGGCATCTCTTGTTCTCTGCCCCTGTTGCATCGACAACCACCCCGCAGCCGATAAGTTGAGGTCCTATTCGAAGAACAACACCCGTGTCAAGAGGGTGTGGTTTGACTCAGCCCCGATAGTGGAACACCGTTGCCGCAACTACGGCGATAAAAGGGGGTGCGTAGTACTGCGACCGCGCTTGGCTATGCCCTCCGACCACCCCCCGACTCCCCGAGCCCCTGTCCCCCCTGATCTCTGGCATCATCATTTCGTGAAACCCCTCCGTCCCGCTGCAGTTACCCCAAGGAGGGCGCCTACTGCGATGGGTTGTTCTTGGACGGGGCAAGGTGGAATCGACAGGAGGGGTGCCTGGAGGAGCCCCCTCCGATGGAGCTGTTCTACCAGATGCCTGTCATTCACTTCAAGGTGTGGATCTTGTGGGTGTTGCTGATTTTGTTGTTGGTTGTAGCGGTCTTGCTGGTGCTGTTGGCATGGTGCTGAATCGATCACTCTACCCCAAACTCCAGACAGCCCCATCATGTACCATGGAGTGTTTGTGCCAGATGCGTGTCACCGAAATTCCAAGCGTACAAAATGTCTTCTCGCTGGGTTTGCTGTCGCACGTAACCACCGGCAACGTTGAATCTTACAGTGCACCTATTATCTTTGCACACAAGGGCGAAAAACTGCCATTGACCCACCTACTGCAGAGTGTTTTCTATCCGCGGTGCCCCTTACGAAAAACATCGAAATTAGAGTCCCCCCCCCCCAATAATCACCCCTCCCTCACGGATCACGGTTTTCGATTGGTGGGCCTAGACTATGTGTGTTGATTTGTTTTTCACGTTGACCCTTGTTACACACAAGCATTCGACAAGAAATTATTCCTATCTGCTTGAAAAGCTCCCCCCGAAGCCAAGGCAGACTGGCCTCAGAATCGGCTTGGCACCCCTTTGCTGTACGCCGGGATCCTCTTCGTGATTCCCGAGCGATCTGTCCCGCGATGAGGGCGGTCGCAGCTTTTGGATGGCGATATGCACACCGTTCTGACAACGCTTCTTTCTTCCTTGCCGAAACCCAACTGCCACGCATCTACGTGCTCATCTGATTTTTTTCCTCTCCAGCCCGTCGAAAGCAAGAAGAAGGCCCCCAAGGGCGTCTACGTGTGCCCCACCTACATGTATCCTTTGCGCACCGGTTCGCGAGAACGGCCTTCTTTCGTCATTGCCGCGGAGCTCCGGGCGGGGAAGCACCCGTCGGAGTTCTGGACCAAGCGAGGTGTTGCCCTTCTCTTGTCTATTGGCGTTTAGGGTGTCCAGGCACTTCTTCTTTCGGCAGTCCATCGGTTGTTTCCGTTGGCGCGTTGGGTTTCTGGACCCCTCCACGGACACTATTTTTGAGGTGTTTTTCAGGAGGATGTTAGGATGAAGAGTATTGAGGTGCGGGTTCTTGAGAGGTCGACCCGTCTTAGGCTGGAGTTAGGTTCATGCGGATAGGCTCCCGCTGCTCAAGGGTTGTACGGAGTGTGTTTGCGGGTCGTCGAAAAGTCTAGGCAACCTTATTGCGAGTTGCACGTCAGTAGCACTCGTCCGTGTTGCGTTTGGATCGATCTCACTTCTCGTCTTGCCACTAGACTGTCCTTGTGAATAACGAAGTTTGTTTTGTTGAGGGAGTCGCACTCTCCATCTCTTGAAGGCTCAGCACATTTGGCGGATAATTTTTCCTTCCTTTTCAGCGTCACAACCTTGTTTCAACCGTTTTTGGGTGAATGCTGTTACTTGGAGGGCTACTTGTGTCCATTGTGGGGTCCAAACGTGGCCGCTGTTAGGATGGAATCGTGTAGGATCGAATGGGGTTCGGAATTTGTTGTGCATCTTTTGACATGCTTTGAACCAAATAGTGACTCAGACACGAAGAAATGGCTCATTCAAAGGCCTGCGACGAAGAACACTTTCCCTGTGAACATAACACATCGTGGAGTTTGGCAGCGCCACTCGTGTGGGTGAAGTTTCGGGCGCCTTGAGGTTTTGGTCTGAGTGAGTGGTAAATGCTGCCAGAATAGTGTTGGTGAAGCGAACATTTTGTTGCAGTAGCGTAGCAGACCTGCTTCAAAAGGTGATGTCAATGTGGGCGTCATCGACATTAACATGGCCTGGCGTAGCGTAGTGTAGCGTATATCGTGCTGGAATTTGCGGTGTTCACCGTACGTACGTCATAGGTGACAGCTACTGTAGACTAGACTATGCGGTATTTGTGGTGGCCTGGATTCGCGGCATCGTTACTCACAGGTCGTTGTTTTGCGCGGCCCGCGAGAAAAAGCAGAAAATCCAAAGGGAGGAGAGACGTCGAGATGCGTACACCGTTGTTGGCCACGAAGTAAGTAATTTTTCACTGCAAGTATTCGGTGATGTCCCTGCAGAAGCGAGACTATTGCAGACAGAGTGCTCGTCGAATAGTCTAGAGACTAATTTCCGACATCCACTTATATAGGGTATTGTTTTAACGCAACGAAAAAAACGCTTTTTTTCACGGAACGGTGAAAAGAAGATCCGATTATTTTTCGCTTGTTCTAATCGTGATGTCATCGCTAAAAGTTCGTTTCCTTCCCTGAATACACGTATTGCTCGACACACAACAGGTTGACATGGTACTGCTCACCATAGAGCAGCGGTGAAAGCGCAATACGCAGCACCCGACACAGAGGACAACACACACACTTAGAAAGATCCCGTCCACCTGGCCTGCTGTTTTCAGTTTTCAGCAACAACAGGCGCAGGGCAGAGTGTCGCCACCTGGGTGTTGCTTGCGATTTCTTCAGTTTGCCAGCTCATTTTTCATGGTTGCGACTCCCATCTTTGACCACCACGTGCCCAAAGGTAGACGAGCTCAACAATCATAGGGCGGCAGCCGCGCTGACGGCCAGCATCATAGATGGCCAATCCGAAAGAATTAGCGTGTCGGAGGCCCTGTTGCTCTACTGCTGCGTGGTGCCTTGGATTGATGTTGATGCGTCCGACCAAAAACAGATCATCTTGTCTTGCCGCATTTTTTCCAACGAACGGCATTTTGGTGAGGTGGCACACGTCTCTCACACACTTTATTGAGCAGCACCCAAGCACCCAATACCCACGAAGCAGCACGGCGCCGGGAGATGGTATCATATAGACAGCCGAACCGAAGGAATCAGCGCTTTGGAGGTCTTGGTGGTGCTGCTGTACTCGTTCTACTGTTTCCGTGTTTGCTATGTGTGACTGAAAAAAAAAAACAGCACCAACAGCAGCAGTTGAAGACGAGAGCACCACGC
Organism: Ectocarpus siliculosus; assembly: GCA_000310025.1. Lineage (NCBI taxonomy): Eukaryota > Phaeophyceae > Ectocarpales > Ectocarpaceae > Ectocarpus > Ectocarpus siliculosus. Next base: position 3,490,358 of record FN649739.1, on the reverse strand, counting down.
AATGCTTAGTTTTGGGCCAAGAACGGACTGAACGCCGCTTCTGCCGCTTGTCCATCTCCACAACAGACCTGGACGTGAGTCTGGCAGGTCTTTCTAGCGTTCTCAGTTATGTTACAGCGCCCGCGGTGCGCTTGTCCGATGCTTCTGTCAAAAACACGGATTCGTGAAAGTAGCAAGCCCCCAAGAACCCGCTTCTTCTTTTCACGCTTTCGGGGAAAAACGCCTCTGTATATGTTCAAGAAAACACGGTTTCGTTTTCTTTCGTGTTTTATTGGTCGATAAGAACGACCCTTTTTTTTTTACTACGCCATCCCCAAGCACTGCAGTTAGTTGCCTTCCGTTCGTTGTGCCTCGAACCCATACGGTCTCTACCTGTAGAGGCTTCGTCTTTCTCTCCAAGAATCTAGAATACAATGAGTTTCAGTCATCAAGCTCCGAACCACTATTTATTAGAGTCTAAAAAGTGGGAAAAATTTCATTGCCGACCCCCCGAGGAGCGAGAAATCACTCTATCTACAGCAGTACACAAACCTAAATTAATGTGGGCGTAAAACTCCGTCAATCTACCATCAAGCAGAATCTCCGTCTAGTCTACATACAACGCGTTGAACCCGCCCTACGCATACGAGACTGAGATGATCGATCGTGTTCCTACATGTACATTTTTTGCCTGCCAACGAGAGGTCCGCGAGTACACCATGGATAGCCTAACTTTGACGCGGTGCTGCCCAATACCGCGGCCCATTGACAAGCGTCTGCTAAGCATCTAGACTTTATTCGTCACGTTGTTCGCCCCAAGTAAGTGCTGGGCGATCGGAACCAACCAGCTTCATCTCCAAGATCGACGTAGTACTCCATCGCCAGAGCACTCGCGGCACCTACAGCTAGTTATTAATAGCTCAATCCCACTGCTTCCTCCCGACCTATTTACCGTTACGGTGAGAACGAACATCTACGGTAGTGCCGACCCACTCGTGATACACAGTCATTTTCGTTGCATACAAGTAGTTCCGGTGAGGACCAATACAGCCGTAGACTACTTGCTGCATGCATACTACACATGTATGCATAAAAATGGGTACCTGCTGCTGTAGACTTAGACTGCAGCCGAGTGTACTCGCGGCATTTTTTGCGCCTGCTGCTGCCGCTGCTGCTGATATCTTTACTTCCACGTATTAAGTAAAACCGTCTTACCGCTTTTCCTTCCTCGCTTTCCCAGAGCCCCTCTGTGAATGACTTTCCGAGCATCTACTTCCGCGCGTTTGCCGAGTGCCAACGTTTATTTGCTTCTCGGTTCGCAGTTATTCTCATGTTCCGCGATCGCGGGACTGTCGCGGGACTGTACGGTTCGAGTACGTTACAGCGTAGGGCGTAGGGCAAGCGGCGAGCGTATTTGTTGCAGGGGATCTTGCGTCGGCTTGCGTCGGCTTTCGTGGTTCGCTGATTGAGGTCGGTCGCGCGCCACCTGGCGTGGGCCGTGTCCAGTGACAGACTCTCTTGTTGCAGGCCGATGCGTGTTCACCCTTGTTGATTGCCGGCTGCCGACTGCCATGGTTGTTTGCGAGGTTTCTTCGCGAAATCAAATCTCGGCGTATTGCCCTACTTGCCACAAGGGTCGATACGGTCCTCACCCCTGCCTGCTGGGGTATTGTTCTGAGGAATGCAGACCCTTGATAGCCGTGATGGTGCAGCAGGGCGGAGTGCCGATGCCAACTCATCTTCGGCGCATACGCGAGAGGGCCAACAACGGCCCCCCAGGAAGCGAGCACACGGGAAGCACGGCGAAGCAGGAAGGAGGAATAGTGCTCTTCTCTTCTTGCTGGAAGTCAGTCACGTCAGGCCGAAAAGGTGCATGTTCTTTTTTTATTTCCGCATCCCACTACCGATGATCGCATTCCCGTGAGACGGTTCGGCAGGCATCGGAACCGTAAACCAATTCGGCCCGAAACACACTGGGCCCTTCGCTCACCCCACGTCGAACCCGGGGTATGGGTGTCTTGGCCACGACAGGCAGTGTCGTGGACTGACTGCTGCTGCTAGTATGCTAGACTTGACATGCAACGGCATTGGTGGTGGTGTTGGTCTTTATCCTCCATGTGTGGCCCAAGGACTTGCTAACCCTTCACATCGCCAGGCTGCATGACTCGTGGGTGACATGATCCTACAGCAGTATAAAAGCCCATCGCATCCTGCAAAGGACGCTAACGTTTTCATAGAGCCATGGTAGGCTCAGCCCGATTGGGCATGCCCTTCGCTTTTGCCTGAGAGCCCTTGTCTTCAACCGGCTCAAGCATGCCTGACTCGCTGCCGGAGAGGGCATCTATCAAGTGTAGACTACACGATACCTGAGACTTTTTGCTGAGATGGTGTTCCGTTGCCTGACTCCTTCTACAATCCCAGGCAGCTCCAGGTAGCACACGGAGAACAGCCACCGACGATAAAGCCCGATATGACGTTGCTATGCGTGGGGTAAATTTTTCTTGAATTTTGTTTGAGTTTCATTTCATGAAACAGTCCAGATAGCGTACATGTATGCATATGCATATGTATCAATCATCTGAGGCATGCACGTGATCTGGCGTTAGGCAAATACCAGAAATTATTTTTCGCAGGCGGCGGGCTTCACTGCTCATGCCTGAGGCACGCCTTCGGCTAAGCGCAAGGTATCGCAGCGTCACATTTGGGGCCAAAACACCTCGTCGTGTACCCCCGGCTACCGGTCTGAGCGACGAAACGGCCCGTGTGTCGTCACAAGTCAACAGTGCTTGCGGTGCGTCAGCACGAACGGTAGACTAAAACCGTTAACCTCACCCCCCCTGCTGTGTGTGTGGTTCACCTGGGAACGCTCGTCCCGCAAATGACTCAAGGTTTTCACCGGAGACCACCCCCAACCTCCAACGATTAGCGTTTATTTCGTGGACTGGCGTCGTTCACGGTCGGACGCTTCACCATCGCTCGGTTCTTCTCCCCAGGACCGGCGCTCCGCCCGGCGTTGAGTAGCAGGATGTCGATCACCCCCGAGGTACACGCCTGTAGGTTGCTCTATTTTTTTAGAAAGTACCTTGCTCGTTACAAGAGGGTGGATCATACTGAGGCGTGGGCTAGCTTTCCGTTTGTGTTCGATTGGGACAGGGCGTCAGACATGCACGGCCTGCGGCTGGTTGCACATTGCACACAACGGAAACAATTTGCGGTACTCAAGCAGCTAAGACAGTCGTTTCGGAGAAGTTGACTTTTAGCTCTCGCAGTGAGACCGCCATCCCTCTTGTGTGTATGTGTTGTGATTCCCAAGCAAACCTTGGATGTGGCATGCACTGCGTTGTGGTAAATACGTCTCAGGCATACCTATCCTCAGGAAGTCATGCTCGATACACCCCCAGGTTGTGAAGGACAACATCAGAACGATGTGCGCGTTCAGACAACCGGCACTACATAGGTGGCTGTCTTTCCGCACGTTATTTCCCAGTACTCATCGCGTGTACAAGTTGAACGACATTAACGGTAACAGCGCGTACACTCTATAAGAGGCGCCGGCAGTATTGACAAGCCGTCGCATCGGAGTCTGAGTTTTTGTCATCAACGGTCACCTACCTTCTTCCACCTTCTGCTTGCGTAGGATACGTCTCCAGCGGCCCATGTGCACGCGTCCCTACACAGCCTGACTGCTGGGTCGGAAATAGCTCGCTCCCAGGATGAGTTGATGGATGCCATCGGAGTTGTACCGCCCGACGTTGTCGTGGTGCGAAACATTCTGTCCAGCATGCGGGAAGACCTTCGAAGGCCAGTTCTACTCTCTCCGAGCGCCAGCACGAGGCACAAGCTTCGAACTCCGCTGATGGCCGCGGCCGCGACAGGCCAGATGCCGATCGTCGGTAAGTTTGGCGTGGAGAACGAAATTATTCCTTCCTCCTCCCGTAAGTTTGACCGCCTCTGGTGACTAGTTTTTTCGTTCTGGACAAGAACAGGGCCGTGAGTGAGGTTAAAACAACTGCTCGCAGGAGCAATATTGGGCGTTTTTGCGGGTTTGGCTTTGCCCAAGTGCTACCTTGCACCACGCAGGAGCAGCATTGCGGCGGGTTTGGCTTTGACCAGGCGCTACCTTGCACATTCCGTGCACCCCCAAACCCGTATCCCCGCCGCAAGAAAGCTACAGAAGGATTGTGGTCGCCGAATCGCGGTTAAAAGTGCAACGCGTCTGGAGGACAGGGGGAATTCGTACGGACATGTGGGGGGGTCCGCACGCGATGCCACCGGCACACATCGAAAGGTAGCGACTTATGTAGGTCATGTAGACAGTGCCAGGAGCACCAATCATGCAGGTGCGAAGTGACCCACGTTCCCCACCAGAAATAGTTTTAGCACAAGCGGGGCTTTCCGTGTGACCGCGCGAGCCTCGAGCGCCAACATGAACATGAACCATGTTCCGCACCACAAGTGTTTCCGCTCTTGCCTCTGTGATGGCTAGAATACGTATCCTATCGGAAACGCGTGAAAGACAGCAGGTACTAGGTGACGCATCGCCATGATCACTTCCGATGTCGTGAGGTCGTGAGGTGTTGAAGAGCGGGCATCGAAAGGTTATTTTTGATTGCACACGGCCCAACCCGGCAGTGTTTGTCAATGGGTACCATTTTCGCTACGTCCAGCAGGTGCTGTCTGTGCTCGCTGGAGGTCGGATATGTCGGTATCGCATTCTCAGACACATTCGATAGCCCTGACGTCGCCAACAGGCGAAGTGTGATACGTATTTCGTTTCCAGGGCGATAGTTCTAGGAGGTTTGATATTTGTTGGCGGTTACTATAGGCGGGTTTCTTTTCCATCCTCGCTCAATTTGTGGCCTGCTGAAGACGAACAACATAGAGAGATGTTGCGATTGCGATCGTGATGAACGCTAGCCGGTGGCGCGAGGTGATACATATTCCTCAACCAGAAACCTGGAGAGAAGGGCGCGTTGTTCTGCATTGACCGCGTCCGAGCCTAACCCGTCCAGCTGAGCATTCTTAAAGTGAACCTAAAGCTGAAAAATGCCGCTTGTTTCTGTCTACATATTGCGCAAAGCAGTTTGAGGCGTAAGGCGATCGCTCAAACAGACAGGTGAAACGAATAGCCAGCAAACGTTTTAAACCCCCTCTCAGTATTTTCTCTTCTCACAAACGTAAACCGTACGCTGTTACAGTAGACGAAAGTCAAAGAACGGTCAGCGTTGGAAAGCTTCCGCAGTGTGTCGGAGGGTTATAATAGAAATTGTTAAACTGCCTCTCACGGTTGTCGCTACACGCTGTATCAAACCAAAAGCTCGAATGGTTCCTGCCTCCATTCAAGAGTTCACCAATTGCCATTGCCATTGTCCTTAGGAGGTTACGTATGTGTACGTATTTGGCTGCTTGGTCTTCAATGGTAGTACCCTCCACATCCTTTTCGGCCCCGCCTCCTGCATTTTGTTGCGGTGCAGGGGTTGTTCTTGCTGCTTTCGGAGACGTTTTCATGGAGGGTGAGGACAAAGAATACATGGTAAGCTCTACGGGATCGCCAAGGTCTAGGCAGAAACTGGCAGTAACTTCTGGATGAAAGTGTCCAAGGCAACCTTGGGTATCAAACACCCACCGCGCGGCTAATTCGAATGGTCGTAAACATGGACACTGGAGGCGGTATTCCAGGATCTGGGCGTCACTATGGCGGGAAAAAAATGCAAGTGCCTTCGATTGGTTGTTGCATGCATGGCACACCTGCGAAGTGGGATACCTGGCCACTCCCGTGTGACCAAACGCCGATGCTGGCGACAAGCGTAACAAAATCCAATACATGGTGTGTTTCGCACGAACAAGAAAAAGACCGGCCGCTGGCTTGTTGCCCGCTGATACAGTAAAATTTCTTCCCAAAATGGAAAACGAACGTGCTTAAGGTGAACGCCAAAACGAACGGGATGCAGAAACAGCTGGACATGGTGGATGTGGAGGGAATGACATTGCTGATGCACGCTTGCTCCACCTCAAGCTCGGCCGTCTTTCAAGCATTGTCGAAGACTGTCCAACCCTCACAGGTGAGTAAACACGAAGTACTAGAACCACACAGTCGAGAGTACGGCAGTTCCACGCGAGTCTCACTTACTTTTTTCAAGACCATGAAGCAGCCATTGCGCCTCCGATAGAGTGGGTTCGCATGCTAGGAGCTAACATGTTGCCGTTGGGGCTTGTACGCCCCCCGATATGGCGGAAGTTGTGGACGCCCTCGACATACTTGAAGCGTTTCCTCGATTTCGGAGCATACTTGTAGCCCCTCACCGTCCTAGCGCCGCCCTTAATCGCGCGATCGGGCACCCAGCAGGCGGCTTGGTGCCGGTACCGACTACGTTCCTCACAGATCAGACAGCCGGCTATTGCAGGCCCAATCAAGATTGAGCATGCCGTGTCGCCCGACGAGGTTCGACCTTCGCCGTTGCCGAGATGGTAGTTCCTATTAGACCTGTCAATTCGAACAAATGACCCCCAGCGTCACACGTCGCTATGCGTGTGCCCTCTTCTCGCCGCCGTGCTTGCGGTTTCTTGCCCTCCCGTTCATCGACGACGCACACAGTTTAGGGACGTCATCCGGGCCACGGATGCGCACGGAATGACGATTTTGCATCACGCCGTTAACGGCAATGGCAACGAGCAAGCTACGACCCGTTCCAGCACTACTGCACCCTCGCAAACTGCGCCCCCGCAAGAGCGCCTACCGTCGGCCGGCGCCGGGCGGGAGGGGAGCACGCCAACCGAACCCCCGTCAACAGCGGGAGAGAGGCTTGCCACGGTGACGGAAGGCGGGGGCCCCGTTGAGGGCCAAGAAAGTGAGGACGTACCGTTCGTCCTCGATCCGCGGCTGCCGGTGATACAGGCCGCGCTGGAGTTTGCCAGAGCGAACTTGTGGATGCCCGAGGTGCGCGTCCCGGACCACCCTCCCGTTTGCCGTTATTTTCGAGAGAAGCTTTTTTTTCTTTCATTGCACCTATTGGGCTCAGTTGGTCTTGAAGCCTGGTCGTTACAAATCCTCTGAAAGCAGGAGTTCTGTTGTTGTGGCATGTGAAGTACCAGAATGCCCGCCGTACAGTACGAGCGCGTTCCATCGCACCCTGGCCTATTCGTGTACCCCTTTTTGTCGAGGGTGATAGACGACGAATAATTGCTGCCGTCCAAAGTTTGAGAAAGTGAACCGGATTCGCCTCCAACATGGCCAATGGTGCCAAACCCACAGTTGCGTCATTTATGCGTCAATGATTGTTTCGAAACTGCTGTACTGGAATCGCAGGCGTAAAGCGCCGGCTGCTCTCTGTCAGTACAAAGCGGAATCAGATACGATTGCGGCTCGTTTCCCTGCTCGCCCTAAATCTCTTGTTCGAACGCAGTACCGCAAGCTGCTCGAGGCCCGGGACGGATGGCACAGAAGTATCATCGAGCACGCAATCATGTCTGGACGGACCCAGATTTTCGAGGCGGTTTTCAACGCGTTTCGCAGGGATGTTCACGATGAGAAGGTAAATTTGCGACGGTTAACGTTAACGTTGGGTTCGGGGTGAGAAGAGAGTGACTCGGGGTTTGCTTTTAGCCCTTGGTTACAAGTTTTGGCGTTTATTCCACCAACACCTTATCTCCTCAACCGGTTTCGGGAACTCCTGATGGTTCTGTGTACAGAGAAACCAGCCAGAACAGGTTGAACCGCCGCCTCGCCCAGAGGCTTTGCGTGATGCCGTTGATGTAGAAATATCCAATATGTGTTACCACGTTTGCAGAATTGTGACTCAGGTTTCGTGATTCTGACAAACCCGAGGCACTCGACCTTTGCGTTCCTCGCAAACCTGCCGACTTGCCATTAGATCGACCTCCTCTTGGACCCGGGGGTTGAAACTAGCCATGCGCAGACGTCTCTCAGGAGAGCGATGAATTCTCAGGAGGGAACGCCCATGGCACAGCTAGTTCGAGAGAAGACAACGAGCCTGAAGGTGAGAGAGCGACACCGCAGGCAGCGATGTTGTCTCCCCCAGACATCAGGCCGGTGTTTCACGGCCTTTCGGACGTTTCTTCCGGAGTTTGGCGAACGAACTTCATCCCAACCCAAGCAGTGATGACATGGACATCTAGAGCCATGAATCGACGAATCCTCTCACCACACAGTTGGGTCGAACAACACTATTCTAACGCATTATGTTAAGGCTCGAATCACTGAAGGACGTGAGTCACCACTTATTCTAGCTGAGGCTTCCTTCGAGAATTTCAGCCAATATTCCGTTGTCGTTTCCTATTCAAGGCTAGTTTCACCCGTTGAAGATCGAGTCGAGGACATGCTATTCGTATTGGCGCTGGAGGTCGTTGGGAGAGTCCGCAATGTCCTCAGACCCCGATGCTTGAACTCCCCTGTTCCCAATATCACGTTGCCATGACACGCAACACTATACAAGAGCACGCGTTAATCGCCAGGGTAGTCGAAACAAATTGTCGAGACCCCGAGGAAAACGGCTTGACCAGGCAACTCCACAAGTCAGTCAGCCCACCACAGGCGTTGCCCTCAACCTCTGTCTTCCTCCGGCACTGGCATGGACACTCAGATGACCAGAGCTTCCAATGGTTGGAGAAACCGGGGCAGTCACTGCGTTATACAACGGTTGCGCCTCGGGTTTGGCTGCTTTTTTGCGTACCAACACGTACTTTTGGATGTTACACAGCCGTTCGATTGAAACGATGTTGCGTCGTTTTTCGACTTGATTCCTCAACGTGACGAGGCAAAACCGTTCGACGAGGCTCCGTACTATACCTACACTTGTGCTTCGCTGTCTTTCCCGCAAGTCCGACGTAACCAAGCGGAAGGATGACTCCACGGTCGCCGCCAAGATCCAAGCCTTCATCCCGGGAAATCTTATCGTGGTAAGCATGCAACGCATGTCTTATGCTAGCGTGCCCTGGTTGCTGTCTCCGTGCTAGACGAACCTCATACATTCGTACACGTTGGAACACACGTTGGAACAAACACCCACAAAATTCGATGGTATTGTATAGGTTGTCTTGCACTCGGGACTCACCCAGAGCATTGCTGTGTGCTACTGCGCCGGTGCTTGGCGGGGTTAGTGCCGCCTGCCCCATGCACCGTCGTTCCCTCGCGCCGGTGTTCAGGTTTTCCAAGGGGGAGTAGCCCTCCGAGCACGTGGGATAGCGCCGCATGTAGCCATTCATTGTAGCCCCTGAATCCTTGATGCAGGTAGGCCAGAGGTGTTGATGGACATTGTCCCCTCGAAGTGTGTAGTCGTCCATGCTGTCATACGTGTGTGACACCGATTCAATCATGGACTGACAAATACTCTTGCCTACGTTGATGTTCTGTGGTTTCTGGTGCTTTTGGACGGACGAATGATGGTCGGGCAGTGATCACGGCTCTCTGTGTAAGGGTAACACGGGCACCGCTGTCGTGGTAATGGCTTGCCTGACCGAAGAACCGTTAAACCAATCATCTACGGCAAGGCCGGCATCGAAAAATGGCTTCCTAACACCTGAAACACGATCGCGTTCGTTTCCGTCTGGATTGCAAAGATCTTCCAGCTTTTGCTGCCTGAGTTCGATGAGAGCGGGGACGGCCCGTTGTACCTTCTTCTTGTCCTCTGCTTCATTGCTCCGTTTTGGTCGTGGGGGGCCGCCATGAGCGTAAAGCGGGATCCCGAAACCACCAACACAAGAGCGAGGTACGGTTCCCTCAGTCGCGTGAACTTCTAGGCCGTAGAACCATGTCCGAACGGCCGGGTTTTATTCCCACTCTTCCTCGGTAGCTATGGTGGAACGTCGGCTGGTTGGCTGCGGGCCAAAAATGTATCGTTTCTACGCAGGGAAATAGCTCAACCGGATGAACAACCTGCCTAGGTACAATCATGGTCATGCCAATAGGACTGTAAAATGCCATGACTTTCGCGCCTGCCGTCGCCTTCAACACGAAAAACGTTAATTTTTCCTTTGTGATCAGGCGGACCGCGGCCATGCACTTCCTTGCAATGTGAGCTGGACGAGTTTCGCTGCGTGCAATAAAGCATTTTTTTCCCACTGAGTCATTACGGTTTGGGTGTGTCTGCTGATTGTGAATAGTGTACCAGTAGTGCGTTCTGGACAAAGCGGTTTCGAACGCCAGAGCGCGTTTGAGATACCCACGCAGCCGCTATAGACTGTATGCGTGTTCTGCACTTTTTTTATGAAAGACTGCTGTACCATGCAGTTTTGTTTTGAATTTTTTTTCTCCGAAAAATATTTTTTGTTCGTTGAGGTTTGCTGGGCCCTTCTACTCTGAAACACATCAGCTGTGTGAGCTGTTCGAGCTTGGAAACTTAACTGATGGCAGCTGGCAGCTTTACTTTCATCTTGCATCACGCCTTGATGACACCACTACTATGTTCTGATGAGCCCTCCCCGGAGGCGCGCCTTGAATTCGATAGATGTATTTTCTTTTGGTTGCATGAGAATGACTGGTATACTTCACTACATGTCTGGGAATGCAAGCGCAGAGAAAACAGTGGGTTTGGGAAGTCCTTTCCCATTACATTTTGGACGCCGCTTGGTTCCATAATTTAGAATAGGTTATCTCCCCTTCCTCTCTCGGACTTGGTACAAGGCTGGTCCAGAAGGACTCTGGTAGAAAAACTCTCCCATGCTCGAACGATAAAAATGCACCCAGTCAACTTGCCAACATATATTTTCGAATTTTGTGTTTCAGTCCCGCCATGTTCTTTTGGGGTGTGGGAACGAGCAAAATTGCGCCCAACTCCTTCAACTGGGCGGAGTCAGCGAGTGCGGCAGCGCTGGCTGGTAAGCCGTAGAGGACTCTGTCGTGTGTGCAACATGTACACTCATGGGTTGACAAGCGTTGCGGCGTTGAGAGCGTCATAGAGAACCTTTTTTAATGTAGGTGGAATCACTACTGAAGTTCTGCCACAGGAACTTACGGGAATGGCATGCTGTTTGTCAGGATTTTCGTGAAAGTACATACCGGTATGTTGGGACGTTTGAAGTGTGAAATGCTGGGAGTCTGAGCTCTGCTTGAAACTGATTTGTAGATGTATATGTGTACACTTCCATAGACGGGCTTCTCATTGAGGTGCTACAGCGCTTGCAAATAGGAATGTTGCGGTTGCGGCGTGCCGTTCTTGATGCAAGACACAACCCAAGAAACTGAGTCCTACCGCACTCGTGGGGCAGCCCTCCTAGGTTACCCAGGGATCCCAGTATACAGTTGGCGTCGAGTCAGCTTGTATTTCAGTTGTAGAGGCATATCGCACCGCCATCACAAGTGCTTATGATCGTGTCAAAATTACGCCCCGTTACACTCCCGACCCCTTTGTACTCGTACCGCCGTGCTCGTGTTGATTGGTGCTCCTCCAACAGTCGCGACCATCGTCATCCCCGCGCTTGATACGTACTTCTCCGGCCGCGGCGCCCGCGCGACCGTCTCAGTGGTAAGAAGCACCCCCAATCACCAGCGAGCGGTAGATTGGTTGGAAGCACCGTATCGCCCCTCAACGCCTGCAGCAGTCATTTGGATATTGGCTGCACCGGCTGGTTTGTTGGCGATACACACGCACGCGTACCGGGCAAGAAAAGCTCGTAAGGTTTGTTTTGCAAAGCGTGTGGTTTTTGTTTGGCGCATCATTTTTCGTAGAAGGTTTGTTTTGGAAAGCGTGTGGCTTTTGGTTGGCGCTCCATTTTTCGCAGAGGGACGTGAACACAGGCCAAATGCTTGTATGCGCGTCGTACACCAGTCACACCTTCGTCTCAACGTCTTTCGTTCTTTCGGTGTCTCCTCATCCTGATGCACCCTTTACCCCATGCACGTACAGGTTACCATCTTTTTCCTGAATCTCATGGGCGGCAAGAAGGGCAAGACCACCAGAGCAGCCAATGTGAGTTCAGGAGTCGTCGAAGAATCTTCAAAGGCACCCGTGGCTTCCTCTTCGGAAACCCCGGGAAATGGCGTCTACGGCTGCATTATGTCGATGGGCTGAATATTTTGTGAGGTTTGGCGGCGATCACTGCAGCGAGCTAGTGGGTGCGATATAGAATAATGTGCATGGCACGCGTGGTGCTCCTTTCGCGCTTATCCCCGGCCTTCAAAGACTTACAAAAATAGGCGATGGACTATCTCGTGCAAAACACCTTCGCCTTTTCTGCCTGCTCCTTCCGCGTTCGAACAGAGATCCAATCAGCTCTACGGGCAGGATGACGACATCGTAAGTCAGAGGAACTTCCCTTCAAAACCCCCGCCCTACCGTTCCTTCGTGAACACCAACCCCCGCACAGCGGTGAGTGCTCTCTCGGCCACCTGCTGAGCAGGATATCTGTTGGATTAGGCGCCGTTCGTGTTCGCGCGCAAGCGCGCGCTCTAGTGCTTTCGACCAACTCCTCCGGTCGCCGCCCCGACAACTTAGGTTTCAATTCTCGTTTGGTTGTGCGTGCCAATCGTAACCAAGTTTTTTTTTTTTCATCGTGCGTTGCGTAGTTATACGGTAGAAAAGCGCCTGTTGGTGGTGAGAAAACGAGCTGTCGAAACTCGTTCGAACGAGAAAACGAAAAAATACTCCTCCCCTGCCTACGTCTTTCACTTGTGCCCTCGAATCGGGGCTATTCCCCAAAACAGGCCATACCGCATTTCAGGTATATAGAAAATGTGAGGGACGTGTAGTATAGGATACAAGGCTCCCCTTCGGGAGTTAGGTCGCTTGCCTCCCGAGGGCGACGCAAGAGGACATGGCCAATGTCATCGCGGTCGCATCGTTGCATGTCAACATGATGAGATTCGGTATTGCCGGTTTTGCGTACAACCTGCAGAATTTGCCTGGAAAAATTCATCATGTATGCATATGTGCGGGGTATTTGGTTTCGTGTGTGCGTGATTGCGAGCTCAAAAGCTAGTGGCATCTTTGCTGCACGTCCTACTGCTGTAATTCGCTGCGTTTAATCACTCGCTCTCATGTATCGTGTTGCCCGTGGTCTGTGGGGCTTGTGTGCGTTGCGCAGGAATCAAAAGTCTTCCTGTTTACTGTATACCACGAAACGTTATTTTTATTTTTCTTGCGACGGCTTTCTTCGCGCGGAACACGTCCACGGGGTTTTGAACCATTTTTTCAACTTTAGGCGTCAAGCACACGCGCCACGGGCGGTTGACGATCCTCAGGCGTGCTCGGTAACGTACCGACGACCCCCCTGCGTGCCCTTGAGAAGGAAGCGCGAGAAACTATTCACTTCCGCCAGCGAACGATGTCCCGAAGCACGAAAACAAGCGAACTGGTACATGTCATGTACATACGATGAACAACCGGACAGGGAGTGTTTCGGCTGGTCTAAATGAATCTTACCTACAGAGCGGTGCATCCCGCCAACGACTCTTATCCCCGAACCATTCTTGAAAAACGCCGTCGCTTTTGGTCCGGGTCCCCTCAGGGCACTCACACCATGGACGCCAACCAGACGCCAGCAATCAGACCTGCTCCACTGCGTACGGCCGACGCTGGGGGAAGCCCAAGATCCCAACGAAGCAAGTCTAGCAAATCGCCTGTGGGGAGTATCTGGGGAGACGATGGAGATGCTGGGGTAGTGTAGTGGTAGTGGTAGGTTGGCGTGGTCATGGTGAATACCATCTCGGATTTGTGTGATTTATGTATGTGTGTGGGGATTGGATTGCCTTAGGTCTATCTATCGAGGTCTTTGTCGGCCGGACGTGGGATCCGAAAATGGTGAAACTGGTTATCGCTAGTCGGGGATAGCTCCCAAGATACCCCAAACGATTTTTTCATGGCAAAGAACACCCGTCGACAAGATGGCTCCTCCGTAATGTGGCCAAAATCACAATGGCCAGGAGATGTCGAAGTGCAGGTCGTCCGTGCATTTCGGTTCGTCCTCCTTGGGCGATGTAACTCTCTAGATTGTCGACGATCAAGCTGGTCTCTTTGTTTTTTCACCCTAGCACGCACGGCACAAAGTCTTAGTCTGTAGCTGGCGTGTAGAAGTCGCTGTCAGGTTAAAAAGAGTCCGGCGATGCCACCCGGTCTTGTGCATTTCGTCCTTGTGTGTCGTGGTAAGGTTGCTCGTTGTTGTTGGAATGCCTATGCTAGAACCCCCAGGCGGTCGCTGCTGCAGTAATGCTCGTACCATTAGCCCCTTTTTTACCATAGGACGTCGTCGGCGTCTCTTCGTATGTTCACATGATCGATCGTCGTGCAGGGCACTCCCGTTCCTCACGCGAAGTTTTCGCTCCATACACTCTTCTTGGGTTAGCGTCATCATTGTCTACATGCTGCTAGCGAAAGTACGAAGTCCTTTCATCGTCCCTGTGTGTGGTAGATACTTACCCCGGGATATGTGAGGTGATGGATATCAAGACGGGGTTTGGTAGTGTTGACGTGTATTCGTTTGTTTCTTAGTCCCAAAAACCCTCGCGGCCGTTCGTATTCGCGCTTCGTGTTCGTCGAACCTTGACTGTTTACATATCTTGCCGTTCTTCAGGGCAGCGCTTTGCGAAGTAAATGGTTGTTCTGTCGCCGTCACTTCAGTACATGAGCAGTTTGGTCGGCCCGTTTGCCCCCCCGAGAGACGGCGGTATTGTGTAGTCGAACGAGATACATCAATCAGAGAATGGAGGGGAATGGGAGTGGCCTAGAGGTACCAATGCATGTATGTAATACCCTTGCACGTTTGGTTCGATTTTTGATGGTACATAAGCGCAAGAAAATGAGACATGGTTTAACGGAATGATATCGGCTCGCTGAAGAAGAAACACGTACGTACATTTGCCACGTACGAATGCATACGTACCCCCTAGGACGTAGTTTCGAGCAACGTGGGCACTTACATAAAATGATCTAACCTGGACATTGAAACGAGTAGCTGGCGAGTAAGATTGCCCCAAAGAAACCTTGATGTGCCTTGCACCCCTCGCCCAGTGAGCTCCAACAACGCTCGCTGCTCACACGGCTGATGACCCGCGCGACGTCTAGCCTCGGCTCACCCCCCATACGTAAGGGTCCAACAAGAGATTTCATCTAAATATTTGGCAATACTTTGAACGAAGCGCGAAAAAGAAGGGGCGGAGAGAGAGAGAGAGACAGCCCGCTGCCCTAGCCTCAAGGACAGCAGCAGCAGTGATGAGTGAGTGACAATAGCAGGAAAAAAACTTGTCATAACATCGAGGTACGATTTTTCTGTAGGTGTGCACACGTTCGAAGGTACGGAATGCAAAAACGAACAACATTGGAATAACAACATCATCAACAACAGCAACACGGTCGATAACCGAGTATTCAGTACTGTGGTCCTCTATGCTTGTTTTACGCGCCTCTTGCTGGGCGGGGGGAGCAGCACCATTGGATGTATTTTATGTGGCCAACGCCGCTGAACGCGTTAGGCTATGGGCCGCGTTGTCTGTTGACCAGCCTCTTTCGGCGAGATATAAACATAGTCTACACCTTCTTTGCTTCTTTGTGTGTGATCGCGAATTGGAGTTCTGCAGCAGCGAGAGGAAAGGCCGTGACTGCGCTGTGCGGTGACCAGCACTGTATGCTGTAGTTTGGTTGGTTTGCATATATTATATATTATCGGTTTTCAAATTGCGTGCCCCCCTACATCCCCTGCGAAAACAAACTGCTCGCGTGCCCCCCGAAATGTAGGAGCGCCGCTGCTGGGTCAACGCTGCTCTGTGCTGTCTGGGCCTGCTTGGTACACATATTAACCTTGATTGCTGTGTGTGAGAGGTTTGTACAATGAGCGACCCTATGGACGTGACCACGGGATCTGTTGCCCCCGATGCTGTCGAAATTTCTGCCGCCGCCTCTGCCGCGGATCCGGCCCCTGCGAACAACAACGGGTCCACCAAAGATGCTGCTGCTGCTGCTGCTTCTGTCAAGCCAACCAGCGACGCCGCCGGCCACGGCGATGGCAATGGCAATGCTGCCATTGCCCCGACAAAAGAAAACCCGTCGACTGAAGAGCCCTCCGGAGGTGATGCTGATGCGGCACCGCCCGCTGCACTCGAAGCAGCAGCTGCTCCGGAGGCAGCAGCCGTAGCGAAGCAAGGCGGAGCTTCTCCCACCGAAAGTGGCGATGGTCAACCCGCCGCCGCCGCCGCCGCTGCTGCTTCTGCTGCTGCCGATGCTCCATCAGATGCCAAAGGCGGCGGCGCCAAAGAGGACCCGATGGAGGGAACCAATGAGGACGTTGAGGCCATGGCCGCGGCGGCCAAATCACTAGCACAAGCGGCGGCGGCCGCGAGTGCGCCACGCAAGGAGACGGCGGAGAGCGGTGCTGCTGGAGCAGCCGAGCAGCCAAAGAGGAAGCGCACCCGGCGAGGAGGGTGGGACACGCCTGCTGCACCCGGCGCTGTGGTCAAGAAGGGGTGGGGGGACGCACCGCCAGTGGCCCCTGTGGTTCCGATGACCCCCTTGCAGGTGGGACTTGGTGTGCTGAATAAAGGACTGCTGTCGCGGGCGTTGCTTACATAGTACTTTGCAGTAGTACCACGTGTTTTCATTTTTTTAAAATGTTGTGTGTTGCCCTTGCAGCGGTATATACAATCTCTCCTGAAAAGACGGTGACGGTATGGTCTGTCCTCAGCTGCTGTCCTCCCGGTCCTACTCCATGTCATTAGTTTAATTACAGGACGCCTATGCATACAAGAACACAACATCTATTTTTGGTGGTGAATCTACGGCTGCCGTGGGCATCGATTTTATTTTGTTTTTCTGACAAGGGCCGTACTGCTGTAGATGGTGGGTTGGACGGCCCGTCGTTGGACACCTCTCCGGCACACATGTGGCCCTTGGGCCTTCGCCGAAAACGGCGGCACCAGACGGGTATATACAAATATGCAAATGCATTCGGCTGCAGTGCCACTTGACAAGCTCCCTGTGGTGTCTGGTGGGTGCGTCGTGGCTATTAATACCATAGCGCGGTTAGCCGATGTGGAGATGGGTCACTTCCGCAAACAGCAAGAGCAGAGATGCACGGAACGGGCAAGAGACAAATTCTCACGGCTTTGTCAATAACTCAGCAGTTGCTGAGCTCAGACTTTGACGAGTAATGTTCGTTGTACATGTTGAGTCAGTTGAGAGTGACTATCACCTTCGTACTGTGTGGTGGCTTCATAGCTTCCAATGCCATGAAAAGGGCAACTTGCCTTTTGGGGCTGACAAAATCGCTGTGCTGTGCTGTGCTCTCTCTCGCTCGCCGTGCGCTTTTCCTCCTTACTTGTTTTCGCTCTCGCTTGTGTTTGTTCTTGCTCGTGTGTTCTTGTTTCTCTTTCGGTCTTCTTGTCGCCGTTTTTTTTTCCTTTTCTCTCCGTGTCTTCCTTCTGTCTCTCCTCGGTGATCTGCCACCATCCGCCCCTGTACTGTGTATCGCTTTTCGCTCGCTCTCCTGTGGACGTGTCGATGCTCCGGCTATTCTTTCTGTGCTTTTTGCCGCTACCCTTTTGTCGCTGTCGCGCCCCGGGACTTCATTTGCTCTGTCGCTGTTCCGTGCGGTCTTTCTGCGTCTCCCCCTCCTTCTCCCCGTCTCCAACTTGTTTATGTTCGTACGCGTGTCTCCCATCTTTCCCCCTTTTCCCGCCGTTTTCCATTTCCCCCCCGTTTGCTGCCGACACTGTACGGCCGCACTCCTTGGCACCACGCCGGCCACGCCTCAAACTTGACGCTGGGTTGCTAAATCTTTGGTCGTGATCTGCTTTCCCCGCCTCGGCTCGTCCTGTTGCCGGCCTTCTCCGCCGGGGTGGCGTGGCACCCGGCCGCACCTCCCCACGCCCTCCATCGTCTGTGTCGATCTCCTCGATACCCTTGCTGTTGCCGTCGTCCGGCCTTGACCTTTCACTGCCAATTTTATTTTATGGCCGTTTCGCTGGACTTATTTTCTCTTCTGTACAGTGGTAGTTGTTTTCCTAACGCACTGCGTGGCGGTGGTGCCAGCTTGAACTTGCGATCTCTGCCCTCCTCCCCCTGGCAGAGATAGGGTAAAAGGTTGGTGACCAAAGCGGCTCTGGTATGACCGTCATGAGCTATTTTCTGCAGTAAAATGCAATAGGAACGCTTTGGCACCATGCTGTTTTCAGTCTCTTGCTGTTGTGGTTGTTTTCGCACAAAGTAAGCAAACAATCGACACATTCGCCGAAAAACGGTGTGTGTAGAATACTGCTGTATCTGTTGGCGGGAACTTGTCTGACGCGCTCGTTAAGTGACTCTAGGCTGTTTATATCGGGGTCATTGCTGTTACGATCATACTTCCATTTACGACAATGCCATGTCTGCCCACACACTGCTGTTGGAGTTGTTTCCCTTCAGTCAGCGAGTAGAGCGTGACTTGGCCGAACGGCAATGTCATCCGCCGTAGTGTTGTTTTTTGTTTTTTTCCTTTTTTATTGCCTGCACGTGAAGAGACCGTTCCGGGCGCTGCGCAATGCTACGGACTACATACAACATTGGACACCTCTACAAGTCGACCTTTGTCGTGGCCATGCGTCGCCTCTTCTCCTTGCCTGTCGCGCAGCAATTTAAAGATTGCATTCTGGCGCAGACTAGACGATGTTGACGCCCGTCTCTTCTTATCTCGTGGTGTGGGCGGGCGCGTGGTGCTCTGTTCTCTGGTCTTGGGCCGGCTGCTCAGGAGTTGCAGCGGAAGCTTGCCGAGGAGCAGGTGGCGGCCGCGATGGGGCAAGCG
This sequence comes from Ectocarpus siliculosus, assembly GCA_000310025.1. Taxonomy (NCBI): domain Eukaryota; class Phaeophyceae; order Ectocarpales; family Ectocarpaceae; genus Ectocarpus; species Ectocarpus siliculosus. Next base: position 3,471,659 of record FN649739.1, on the reverse strand, counting down.
CCACCGGTAACCTCGGTGTCCGCTGGAGCCGCCGCCTTGGGTCTCACCATGGGAGCGGCCATGCAGGCGCCAGGGGCTGGAACAAGGACGCAGACTGCTCCTGCTCAGCCGGTAAGGCCTTTAGCAGAGTGTCAAGCCCAACTCGATTCGCTTCTGTTGCTGCTCTCGCCGCCCAATGGCTTGTGCCTGAACTGGATGTATTCGGTTCTGTGTGGCAGGGTGTGTTGGCCTTTGGCGTTTGACTTGCGGTGGTCGCATCGCGCTTCTGGTTGGAGACGCTTGCACCTATAAACTCAGAGAGGTGGCGTAGGTCTTCGGGTCGGTTTTTGCGTGGTGTGCGTACACATTGAGTTGGCCATCACCTTCGAGTGGAGTGCTTCCCGATCCTATCCTTACCGTAGATGCCATGTGCATATAGTGCATTCAACACCGTGGGTGCTTCTGTCCTTTCCTTGTTTGTCTTTTCGGTGGGTGCTTCGCGTGCCGGTTCTTTGCCGCGTGCCTTGTTGTGTGTGTGTGTTTGACGGGGTATTCTGGGATATCTTGGGGAATATTTTATGCCTTAAGCCCTCCAGACCTGAGGGGACGCCCGGCAGCACCACCTCCTCCAAGCTCCTTTACTGCAGAGCGAAGTACCCAGGGGACCCTGCCATGTATGACATCGCGGTAACCATTGCCTTGGCCGAGCGTTCATTAGTCAGGGAGAAGGATTCTCTGTTACGTGAGACTGCTGTGCTGAACGCAGCTTGGCCCTGAGCGCGTGTCTCGCTTGTTTCCGGCCCTTCCCCAATCCACGTTTTTTTCGTGTGACAGAGCAATCCCAGGCGCATCTACGTTGGCTCCCTCCACTACGAGCTCAAGGAAAGTGACATCACGTGAGTTTTTTTTATTTTTGCTTTTTTTGACGTGGAAAAAGAAAACCATATCGACCATCCCTTGGTTTTGCATTGATTTCTTTGTGTTTTGTGCTTGGATGCCCGCAGCAGTTGCATCGACCACCCTCGTGCGCCATCTTCGCCCACCAATCGTGTTGTAGGCGTAGGTTTCTTGCTTTCAACGTTATCGGAGACAGCCAGCCTCACTGTGTGTATTTTCTTAGTCTGCGTACGCGCGGCGGCTGTGTTCTTTGTTTTGGGCTGAGTCAACGGGCAAGTCCCTGCGCTACACCATGCACGTTTATCGTGCTCATGCTTCCCGGGTTCTCAGTTGGGTGTTGTTCACCGCAATAGTACCGCAGACTAAACCATCTGAGATTGTGGCTGCCGAACCCAAGTGTGTTGCAACGGAACTGTTTCGCCCCTTTCTTGTTGCCGTTGAAGGCCCTGCCACAATTAATAACTGACCCCCCCCCATTCCTCATCCCTCTTGGCATCTGTGTTCGCGCCGTGCGATCGGCGTGTCTGGCTGCTGTGCCTGTCCGACACGCGTGGATACATAGGTCAATATTTGCGAACTTTGGGGCGCTCAAGCTGGTGGATATGTCCCACGACAGTTCCACCGGTCGGCATAAGGGTTTCTGCTTCATCGAGTACGTGGACGTGAAGTCGGCTGACGCGGCGCTGAGGGCCATGAACGGCTTCGAGCTCGCCGGCCGCGCCATCAAGGTGTGCCAGCCCTCCTTTCTATCTACCATCATGCGTTTTCTGGTCGGCGGTGCTGGCGATCTCCATGTGTTGCCTTGGGCGGGCCCGTAGGTGTTTTTTGCCCCGAGTAGACATTTTTTTTGCTCGAAGGACCAATTGCGGGCGTGTTTGCCTCGTCGTGTGGTGTGTCGGGGAACGTGTGGTGCGGCCATGGCCTCGGCCGCTGTTGACGTCGCGGACCGGATCTTATCTCCCTTTCAAACGGCATCATCCTCGCCTGTTTATTGGCCTCCCGATGGAGGTATCTCCCCCGAGCTAAACCCCGACCCCGCTGCCTTGTCGATAACTTTTTTTCAGCGGCGTGTTGCCCAAAACTAGGCATCCCCGTGTGGCACTTGATTTTGCCACAATGCGTGAGGGCGATCAATCCATGCAATTCCCAGGCCGCGCCAATCCGTCAAGCCAATGCGAAGTTGCTGTCGTGTATGGTGGCCGGGCCTGTTGGTACCTTGCTTTGATTGGAAGTGACCCACACACACACACCGCCCCCTCACGGGGTAGCAGTTCATGGCATGTAGAAGTGTTTTGTGTTTTCAAGCGCACTGACACTGGCGTATTTTCATTGGTCAGCCGGTTTGCGCGGTCGGTGCTAATCATAAAGACACATACACACACACGTCCACTCCGTTCACCCGAAGTCAAACGTGCTGTGGCCGTCGATCGTTGCCCGCTTGACGAATCCAGGTCGGGCGGCCACTCAACACGGACTCTGGCGTCGCAGGTGTGCATCTCCCAGCCCGAGCAAGCCCAGCAGCGTTTCGGTTTTTGTTCGCGCCATCCCCGGTGTTTTCGTTGATCTGATGGAGTGACGGAAGTGTCCCTCTCTGATTCGACAACACGTTATCTTAGCTCTCGGCTGCATAGCTGTCTCTTGTTGCTTTGTTGGATTCTTGTCGGAGGTTTCTCGAGGGCCTAACCAGGAAAAGAGTCTACCGCCGTCCCCGTCGTAAGTACCAAGCGGGATCACGAGTGTTGCCCATGAGATGTGTTGCTCCCCTACTCTCTCTGTCCTTAGCTTTTCCTTTGCTTGACTCTATTGGGGCGCCTGCCTTTGGTTGCTACTTGTTGCGGCGGCGGGGGTATGTGTGTGTGGCGGGCGGGGGATTGTTTTGCGCAGGCGGTATCGAAGGCATGGGATTGCCAGCGGCGATGCAGCTTCCGGGCATGGCGGCCTTCATGGCCCAGCACTCCACCTCTGCGGCTGGCGGAGCGCAGGGATCGGGGGTAGCTGCGGAACAGCTGAAGGCCGCCATGGGCATGTACGTCTTGATAACTTGCCGTTTTAGTTGAAGGCGACGATGAGCAATTATTTTGGAGGGGACACGATCGCCCAACTGTTTTTTTCCCCTTGTTTGCTGTTGGTTTTTGGAAAACGCTGTCCTGAAGAAGCGGCATGTTCAAATGTGCCGGCATTTCGAATCGAAACATGAAAACATCTACACTCTTCTGGCCAAATATTGCTGAAGAGATGCCGCGGGTTCACCACTATGGTACCTAGCTTGGTCGTCGTGGTTTCTGAAGTCGTCGCTCTCAATCCACACTGGTTTTGGGAAACGGAGATGTTGGGGGTCAGCGGTCGTTGATACACCTTGTCCTGCGGTAGATTTAACACCGTTGACGGAGATTTATGGGAGGTTTCAGGAGACTGCACCGCCCGTGGCGGCTCATTATCGAGGACATTCCCGATCACAACGCCAGCCTTGAGGAGCGTGCGCCGAGGGCTGTGAAGCGACGGATGGTTTGTCGGTGTAACTCGTGCCCCGCTCTGTGATCACCATCAACGACCTTACCTCATGCACACACCCGTGTCCGGACACACCCTTGGAAGGACGACGGCCCCTGCTCAGACGAAGATCTACGTCGGCAACGTCGAACCACACATCACGACTGAGATGATCAAGACGGTGTTCGAACCCTTTGGCATGGTCGTCGGTGCGGAGATGGTACAAGACCCTTCCAACCCCGGGAACGTGAGTTGCTCATGCGAGGTTCTTGGCAAGTGTTGCTACAGTAGACTTTTCAGGCTGGTGTCTTTCTCTCGTTTTCTTTTGCGTGTGTTATCGGAGCTGATGTTGTTGCTTGAGGCCGCGCGCTCAGCTGGCGGCATCTACGCTGCAGTGTGATATCCCATCCTTCAGACATGTTTGTTGATTCCTACTGCTGACGTGTCTGCTTTGTTGTCACCAACCCCACCAGATAGCATAGGATGCCCATGGCTCTTCTCTTCTTGCCTCGATAGGGACGACATATGTAGCCTTCCTCTCTCTCCCCCCCTCCCTCGACTCGCATTACCTCGAAGAAGATGCGCCAAACGAGGCGCCATTTTTTCGCAGTACCGTAGGCGCAATTTCGAGGTTTTCTTGGGTCGGTATCTTGTTGAGGTTCGCAATGTCAACGAAAAACTGTGTACGTCAGTAGGGACGCGATAGGGTCATGAGCGTGCAACAACAACCCTCAAGTGCCGATGTGACCGATTGGACGTTGGTCTTTGAAACACGGACTTTTTTCCTACGCCAATTCCAAGTACGGTTCTCCCCTCCCGCCGCTCTCCAATCGTTCGGTATGTGCTTCCTCCTGCGTTCAGCACAAGGGCTTCGGGTTCATCCAGTACGCGCAGGAGAGCGTGGCGAGGACTGTGATCGATGTGGGTGCCGGTGGATTCTTTGGGCTTGGCCATTGTGTTGCACTCTATTTTGGGTTTCCAATGTTGCATTTTCTCGCTCGCTTCCGGTTTGCAGTCTTCCGGCGTTCACGTTGTCGGTTGCGGTCGTGCTGGCCTTCCCACGTGGGAAGCCATCGCCCCCCGAGGTGGTCTCCGCGTATGGTTGGCTCTCACACTGCAAGGGATAGGGGAGTAAGAGGCGCGAACGCGGGATCGATCTACAATACCACGTTGTTGCTTGCTCACTGAGCTGGTTGGCTGGTTTACCCCACGTTCAGGCTGTTCACGCCCGCCGGAAAAAAGGGAGCCCCGCGGTGCCTTTGCTGGATGCCAGCACCTGTCGAAATCTAGCCATTGGCAGGTATTTCCCGCCTTGTCTTGTTCTCCTCTGGAGCTTTCAGGCCTAGTCAAGCCGAGGTAACCCATCAACCCCGACAAGTCGTGTGCCATTTTGCTCCCCCCCATTCTCGACGCTCATATTCGGCAGCAATTCCTCTTTCGTTATTCAGCATTTAGATCCCCCTCCGTTTTTGCGGTGCTCCCCCCACTTAATAGACGATGTCGAGCTTTGAGCTTGCCGGGAGGACGTTACGCGTGGCCTGGGCCCAAGACCAGTCCAAGCCCGCACTCTCGGTTCTTCCTCCGGGGCTTTCGGCTGCTGGCGCCGCCGCCCAAGCCGCTGCCCAAGCCGCCAAGGCTGCCGCGTCCGCCGCTGGGGGGGCGGCCGCCGCCCAAGCCGCCGCTCGTCTGACGGCGGCTAGTCGCCTCCAAGGCTTGGGCAACGGCGGTGTCGCAAACAACGGGAGCAATGGGGGAGTTGGAGTTGTCGGGGGCTCCGCGGGGAGGATGCAGGGGGGAGGCGTCGGAGGAGCCACGGGGGTTCCTGGCGTGTCGAGATGCATGTGTTTGGTGGTGAGCCGGATGATTCATCGGGACGAGATACATAACGAAGGGTGTTAAGGTGGTGGTTGGTGTCTTGCGCTGTCGAAGTCTTATCACACCGTAGACCCCGCATCGTTTCCATCGCCTGATTCGGAACGGCCCAGGCCAGGCCGTTGCCAACGAGGCAGAGGGGATGGTGATTGGATTGCGTAGTCGCCATGATTCGAAGCGTGCCGTCGTCGTTTCGTTTGGCTTGGCTTGAGGGTCAACTGGCCGCTCGCACTGTGCTTGATCCCCCCCCCCCCCCTCTGTCCTGCTATATACATATTTGGTACCTTTGCACAATTCCCCGCTGTTTTTTAAGGTATCGGTCAGTCGGTAGTGATCACTCCCTGGACCCTGGCCACCGTTGTTGGTGCCTGAGCTGAGTCGTACTGTACCTCGTTCTTGATTGCGGCAATGCAATGTAATTTCGGAGCAGAACATGCTAGGACCAGAAGACGCTGACGATGAGGACACCAAGGCGGAGATTCTAGAGGAATTCGGGACGTGCGGGACTGTGCTGCAGGTGTGTGCCTTGATGGTGTAAGTTGGTAGGTTCGTGCCAGCGTAGTACTGATGCCGATGTGCCGGTTTGTGGCCTTTCATGGTGAGAGGTGGGAGATGAGTGCAACTCCCGAGGTGAGGACCGGTAGGTGAACGAGGCTCTTGCTGCGGTCGTTTTCTGGCCATTGTTCTTCGCCTTGGGCCTGGGCATCAAGGAATGGACGTGAAGTCAGGCCGCCTCTTTTTGCCGCACTCTGTTATGTGTGGTTTCGTCCCAAGGACAGCCACCATCAGCCTTCTCGGTTAGACCGGGAAAACGACAAATGCCAGTACGCACAACCCGCCCTATGTTCGTGTTCCTCCTGTGTGACCCCGGCTAGTGAATCCACGATGTAACGAATGGTGTCGAATGGCACCCAGAATAGGGTGGGCTTGATCACACTCACACAAACAGGATTCCCCACAATTGGCGCATCTCTAACCCTCGCCGCTTACACACGCTGACAGCGCTAGCGCTTGCTTGTTTTTGGTTGAGCACTCTACGCCGATCACGTTCAAGTATTCCAGACATAAATCGTCGCGTCGTTGTCGCAGTTATACTACAAGATAGAGTACCCTCGCTTTTTTTTTTGTTTTCCTGTGAAACACTCACGTTCAATTACGCGCAACCGCCATGGTAAAGGAATTACACGCAACCGCCATGGTAGAGGCCGGCACCGTGGCAAGTGATTGACGGCATCGAGCATACGCGCAGTACACGTTGGTCGTACTTGCAGACCTACCGCAAGCGCAGCTTCGGTGTGTCTACAGCACGCTTGATGCAGCAGCTTGCCACAGCAACGGTTTTTCTTTTCGCGTACAGCACTGAACTCTCCGCGTGACACGAGACAAAGCACCCTACTGCTACACTGCGTGTCCCTGTCCATCTCGACGAAAAGGAGGAGTCGCGGCCGTTGTCGTTGGCCACCATGATAAACGAAGCACGTGGCAAATGATCGACAGCATAGAGCATACGCGCAGTACACATTGGTCGAACTTGCAGACCTACCGCAAGAACAGCTTTGGTAGGATGCACGTATCTTCAGCACGCTTAACAGTACGCACCAACAACGGTTTTCCCTCTTCGCGAACGGCAATGAAGTCTCCGCATGACGCGAGACGAAGAACCAGTGTGTCTCCTTACCCATCACGATGGGAAACAGGGGGAGATGCGGCCGCTGTCGTCAGTCGGGTTCGAATTCGGACACGTTCCTTTTTTATTTTTTTTCCGTGCGTCCATGTCCGAATTGTCCAGACACATCGCACGTTGTCTAGACTATATATTAAGTAATGTACCAGTTCGCCTGTCTTCGTGGTTCGTACCATTTCGCCTGTCTTCGTGGTTCGGCACATATTTCGCTGGCGGAAGCGAGTCTTTTCTCACGCTTCCTACGGAGGGGCACGCAGGGGGATCGTCGCTACATTTAGGCGCACGCCCGAGGACCGCCAGCCACCCCGTGGTGCGTTTGCTTCACGCCCTACAAAACTGGGGACGTGTTCCACGCGAAGAAAGCCCTCGCAAGAATTGCGAAAAATAGTTTTTTTGTGGAATACAGTGAGCAGGACATTTTTGTATGCCTGCACAACGCGCACATGTCCCACAGACGATTACAACACGAATACGTAAGAGTGAGTGATCGAAAGCAGCGGATTACAGCAGTAGGACCTGCAGTATGGACGCCACAGCCTAGAAGCAAACACTCATGCACACGCGAAAAGTCACGGCGAGAAAAAGTAATGTCCCGCACATCATGCAAGTTCCAGACAAGTTCTGCAGGCTGTACGCAAGACCGGCACTACCGAATGTAGTGACTTTGAGATGCAACGATGCGACCGCGATGACACTGGCCACATCCTCTTGCGTCGCCCCCGGCGGAAAGCCACCTAACTCCCGCAGGGGAGCCTCGTATGTTATACGGGTATTGTTAGTTCATGCACACAACATGCTGACTCGGGGGGAAATCTGACCCAACACGTCGCAAGAGCAAGGACGTACGTAGTCAAACACCCGTTCATGGTTCGGCGCTTAAAGGTACACTACGAGACCACCCAATATTCCACAAAAAGCAACGACGAACTTCTCATTTTTTTTTCCTGAAGGCGGAGAATGAGCCCTTCTTCGTGTTCGACACACACACCCTTCTTCGCGACACAGCTCGTCCTTCACACGTCGACCATGAACACCGCCAACCGTGGCAATAGCACCCCACAGATGCACAGCATTTCCGGAGAAACCAGCAAGTCCGCATCAACTAAGCAGAAAGAACCCCGCCATTCAGAAGAGGAGGCTAGTCGCTCGGCTCGTGAACAGGACGCTGCCGACGCAATAGGTACCACAGCAAAAATCTTCTCTCAGCGAGAAGAGACGTGTCTCCCACGCCACGAACAAAATAAACACCAGCAGCCGCCGGCGTGCTCTGTCGGAGGCCAACCAACACATGCTAGACGCGTCGTTCTAGCCGCGAAAAGGAACCGTTGGGAAACTACTGTGTTCTGTGTAGACGGGGATGACGGGTGAAACCTACAAGACGTCGTCGCCGTAAGTGAGCAAGCTCTGGATGCTGCGCGAGAAAAAAATGGGCGTCACCATCGACAGCGCTGATCCTTGCCAACGCCGTGGTGCCAAGATTTTCGCCAAAGAATCCAAGAAACATGCGGCTGAGGTAATGTACAGGTCTGCCAACGAATGGGCTACAACTGTCGTTCTAAGTTCGCCATCCTGAATGTGGGAAACGGTGAACCAAAGAAAACGTTTGGTGACCACCTCGTGTCCTTCTTCTTTCTTCCTGCCTCGGGTCACATTCTTTTTCTTCCCAAAAATACATGCTTTTCGTATTTTCTTTCGTATTTTCAATTTCTCACATCCACTGTGGAATAAGTAGCGTTGCTCTTTCGTACGTACATGTTTCGAGATGTTGAGATCCGTTCATCTTCCTGTTCCTTGCACTACGTCTTCGTCGCTAAGATGAACATTTTCAACTGTTCCTTTTGGGGAACTACGTTGGAGTACTACACGCGTCATGGGCCTGCATGCGATTTCCGTCCTCGTGTCTCCTTTTTCTGTCCCAAAATACCATACTTCGTGTACATGATTTTTTCTCTCTATTATTTCTTTCGAGTTACTTCAACGACGTGGTCTTCGCTTAGCAACGGTTTCCCGAAATCTAGTTTCCCCTTGCGATTTGACGCACAATGACATCTACACTGATCAACTGTTCCATGGCGGGCTATTCTTCAATTCCGCTCTTATTCATGGGACCCTCATTATTTCTCGTCTTACACGAAACGCATGAGGGGCGACACTCATCTTGCGCAACGCCCCGTGGGTATCGACGACCCCACCGTTTGTCTCTCCCCCACGTCTGTCTCGAAAACATCACACAAATCTAATACCATATGACTATTTGTGGAACAGCACATGGTGCGCAACGATTTTGCCCTACCCACAATGCCCTCAGACGCCAACCTCACCCCTGTCTTTCCCCTCTTCCTGATATTACCTTTCTCCTCGACCGCCCAATGGGGGCGGGAGGGGCGATGCTTCACCGTAATAGTACGTTGCCGATGATTACACGTGCAAGGGCTGCCTCTCTGTAATGTAGAACGCAGTTCCACTGGCTTTCGCCCGTGCGTTTCAGTCGCCCCGCGCCCCTTCTCTTGTCTAAGTGGAAGGGTGATACCACGAGCAACTATTCCCGTAAGACCCGCACCAGATACATCGTCGTAAGTGACGGGCTCCATCTACTAAGAAATTGTCAAGAGGGCGACAAACAACACGACACCCTCGTCCTGCCTTTCCGACCCCCCCCCCCGCGATGGATCTTGCCGCCTGTTCTGCTTCCGCAGCTCCACGTGCACAAGCAACGAGGATCCGACGGGGCCGTGTGGGCCGTGAGAGTGTTCGTGGTGTTCTCTGACCCCAACGAGACAGTAACAGCCATTCGGAAAATGCACGGAAGGTTCTTTGCCGGGCGACAGGTGCAAGCGGCAGCGTACGATCACGGGATGTTCTCCCAGGGCTTGCTGGACAGTTGATCTGCAAATCCAGAAATGAAGTGTTCGAAGTGTTGTGTACGATGCATCATTTATTTCCGCGGCCGTTGACCAGCTGTTGGTAAGCTCGAGGAAATGAAATGCTCTATGGATGCGCCCCGAACGGCGTCGTGCCGTGGTGTGATGGTCGGCTTGGTTTCTCGTGTTGCTGTGGAACGTGGGCGTATCTCGCCCTCAGTCCCACCTGTGCGAAGACCTGCTTGTAGCGAGGCGGGCGCCCTTTGAGGGCACCGGGAAGACTAGATCCAAGGAATGCAAGCATTGATTGTTTCTCTCTTTTGGTGGCAAGGCAAGCGCTCTCTCCGGTGCCGGCGACGCTCTCGCAAACGCCGCCTGGTGCTTGTGCCGGCTTGCGTACGGGAAAAGTTCATAACCTTAGAGGGTGGCTGTTAGCGTGAGCATGTCACGTGCGTTCCATATGCGACTGGTTGGCGTCCTCGGGAGCGCTCGAGGGTTCGCCTAGGGTTCGCGTGCGTAGAGCGATGTACTCAGAAGCTTCAGCGACGAACGAAGCAACTCATCAAGTGATTAAGTAGGTGAGACCAACGGCACGTTTGGCGTCAGTGCCGTTGTAGCGTAAGTAGAACATTTTTATGAAATTGAGTTTTTCGTCCACTCCAACGTTGCATCATGTTTTGCACCCTGCGGCACGATGACACTTTCAACGTATGAAGTACCACAAGGAACATGTTTCACGGCTCGAAAGAGAACCAACCGTGCAATATTGACAACTTGTGTTACTTTTTAAATTTTGTGAGTAGTACTGAGTCGTGGGTACACGCAAGATACCGGGACAAGTGTTTGAAACACATACCGAGGAGTACGTGAACGTTTTCGATTTTTTTTCGGTTGATTTGTGTACGACATACCCGAGTTGTAGGTGTAGACGTCTGCGCGGAAATCCTACCGGATAGTCCTGTAAGTTCTGCGACACTTCCATGTATGAGGTATGTAGAGGTTTTCTTTTACATTCAACGTACACTCATCACACCATGCCATCGCTTTGACGCCCTACCCACCACGTCAGGACACCATGGAAGAAATATAGTGTTCTCCAGGAGCAATGTATGTACCAATCATGCACCTTATTATTTTCATGATGGCACTACAATAACTGGAATTTCGATCAAATGAATGCATTATAATAGTAGATTCGGATTCGGGTGATTGTCAGTAGCAAGACTGTCATGGCTTTGGTCGGCCGTTCCTTTTTCCTCTATCACTCTAGTACATACTGCTGCTGTATACGGTTCAGCTTGTTTTGGGCACGCAAACCAACGTGCTGCACGGATTTGATTGCACTGCTGTAGGTGTGCCTCTCGAGGCTTGCTTGTGTATCCTTCCTACATGTGTATGTGTAAGTGTGCGTGTTTGTTTGATCTTCTTCACTGTAGATGACTCTGCATGTACCATTTTTGTAACCACGGACCGAGTCTTCAGAGCAACTGACATGCAGTTAATTAATGCGAACACAACAACAACAAAACAACGACAACGACAACTGATTGTTTTGAGATTTGCCTGTTTCACCAGAGGGTGCCACAAACGAAAATCATCCCGACTATATCATATATACACCTTCCCAGCGGAATATACAGGGGGCGACGGGGGCCCCGGCCCGGTGTTGTAGGCAACCTCGCAGCTTACCTAGGGCCAGGTCATGGGTTCGAGTCTCGGCAAAGTGAGCTTTTTTCTCACTAAATAAATCCTGGTCTACATTGGAAGCGACGCGCTGCGAAACTCGTTGTTGTTACAGTAGTAAACTCGATCGACTTCGTAAGTCGCGAGGGAAGGGATTGCTGTACCCTTCTCGCGATCAAAATATCTCAGGCAGGAACCGCAGGAGGGGGTCCAACCCCACCCTCCTATGTGGCCCCGGTTGGGTCGTCGAGCTAGTAGAAGAAGTGGAGGATAGGGGCCAGAAGGAAGGGCAGACGATAGTAGTATCCAATGATGAGAGAAAAACAAACAAAAAAAACAGAAGAGATACACACGACGGCTACCAACTGTCCTTGTTGAGTCTGTTACCTACAGACTACATGTACCAGCTGCTGGGGAAATCGTAAAAATATTTCCGCTCCGGTATGTATGAATTCATTGCTAATAACCTACCATACTACATACGTATATATATGTATCATTTCGCCTGTTTTTGTGCTTCGGGACATCTTTCGCTGGCGCAAAAGTCAATCGTTTCTCACGCTTATTCCTTCTCGGGGGCACGCGGGGGGGTCGTCGGCACAATACCGCGCACGCCCGAGGACCACTATCCAGCCGTGGCGCGTGTGCTTTTGACGCCCAAAGTTGAAAAAACTGGCTCTATACCCCGGGGATGTTGTTGTTGTTGTTGTTGTTGTCTTCACATTAAAAACCGTTCCGATCTCTCTCTACCCAGTACCTTCGTATGTCCGTACTGATCCAACACTCGACGCGGTCGATTCCCGTGGTCACAGCTTAACTTACCCTAAAAAGGTACGTACACTCAAATAAACTGGCCCCGGTCCGCAAGTCAATAGAAATCAACGACAGATATTCTGGAATCCTCCACTCCCTCTGCGCTCTATGCGAGGTATCAACTGAGACTAGGAGTCACTATCATGGGCCGGAGAGAAATATGTGTTACGCGCGAAAAAGCACCTTCGCAAGAAATACGTGAAGATTCAGTACGTATTTGAATCTATCTGTGGTTTGTGGAGGCGTGTTGGAATTCGGAAAAGCGGGGATCGAAGAAAAAAAGAGACAGCCTCGGTGTCAGAAAGTTTTTGTGCTCTCGCTGGGCGAGAGACAAGCAAGTGCATTTGAGAGAAGGAGAGGAGTAGCAGAGATAGCAGCTTTGAGGAGCAGCAAACACGGGGTGCCGCCTAGGATTTGATCGATTTCCCACCCACCCACACCTATCGCTCCAGAGAGGGGGGAGCATGGGGGGGTCTAGTCGGTCGACGACTACGAGGTACCAAGTGTAGGTAGTTTATTATGAGTAAGATATGTTTAGGCCAGAGGCCGAAACAATAGTAATGATAGCAGGGTAATCTTGGGAAGTTTGCAACGGGTTAGTGCGATAAGAAAACGTTGGGAGCAAGACGGCATTTTACCTGCGCTCTCAATTTGTTGCATGTGCCTTGGTTTTTCTTTGGTTGCCTGCAGAAAAATAATCCAGAATTCTTGAGCATACATAAACAAAATTAAACTGCTTCGCGTCCCCAGAAAAAAAAAAATGATGCCCGTGCAACGCACACATGTCCCACAGACCATGGCATGAATACGTAAGAGTGAGTAATCAAACGCAGAGGATTACAGCAAGCAGTAGGACCTGCAGCAAAGACGCCACTAGCCAATACGCACACACATCATACATGCGAAAAATCACGACGAGGAAAAAATACCCCTCACAGGTTGGTTGCACATGACGCAAATTTAAGGCAAGTTCTTCTGAAGGTTGTACGCGAAACCGGTACTACCATACGTCATGACATTGAGATGTACCGAGCAACGATGCGACCGCGATGACATTGGCCATGGCCTCTTGCGTCGCCCCCGGGAGGCAAGCCACCTATCTCCCGAAAGGGGAGCCCTGTATGCATATATCCTACAGCAGCAGTAGACCCTTTTCTGTGGATGGCATGTGAAGATGGATTCATTCGTGGTGATTAGTCTATAATAGTAAAACGTTGTTTTGTTGCTGTTGTTGTAGTGTTGTTGTTGTTGTTGGTGTCATAACAGTAACAGTTCCGGTCTCCGCTCAGTACCTCCTACCTTCTACAGTAATGTCCGTATTGGTCCAACTGACGCGGACGCCTTTGTTGTGTCATGCAAATACTCCTATTTAGTTATTTTAAGGTAGAAATATGAATTGGTACCCGGGGTTTCGGCAGTTGCCCGCCACGCTACCCTCCACGCTGCCGGTAAGAAATGGGATATCTGATGTACCTATGGCCTAGAGTACAGCGTGTGAGACGCGTTGCACGTGGACATGTTGAAGATGATATTTTGTTGACGCGAGGAAACACTAGTTCAAATATGTATTCACCATGGACGTATGACGGTGCATCGTGGCTTTACCTCTGACCGACACATATATATCCATATTCGTCCACAATACTTGTATCATGTCCGAGAAGTGGTGTTGTTCCGACATGGAGACCACCTCCACCGCTTATCTTTCGGCGCGCGGACTCCAATTGTTTCAATGTTGTTGTTGTTGTTGTTGTTGTTGTTGTCTTCACATTAAAAACCGTTCCGATCTCTCTCTACCCAGTACCTTCGTATGTCCGTACTGATCCAACACTCGACGCTGTCGATTCCCGTGGTCACAGGTTAATGGTTGACGCCGAAACATGCCTGTAGTCTCATGGTTGATCACAACGGCACACGGTACAACATGAGATACAGTACTGTAGAGCACATACACATAATAGGCATGCAGACACCCACACCATGACTATTACAAAGCAGGCTGGAAGGGACGGGGGGGCTGGACATAGACTTTGGGGCGAGAGGAGGAGAAAAGACCCAGGAAGTATTAGGCGGTCGATGATCATGGATAGGACATGATGGGATTTGGAATGGTTGTATGCACACGTGACGGCTGCTGGTGTTGTTGGTGATTAGTGGGCGCCACAAACATTCTATTAATACTACCTGCTTTTCCAGCGTGGGCGCACCAACAAGACGGACAGCAGCAGTAAATTGTAAACAGCGTATTTCACAAAAAAAATTGGAACCATGACAGCTTGAACTCTGACAGCCCCACTCCATTTTCCCCGCTGGACCCCCGGTTGGTGACCTCAACTGCTTTAATACAGATGTCACAGCAGTGGTAAAGAGCATGCGCTGCGCGCTGCGTTTACTGGGAATGGGCTTGACATGGTCGCCAGCAGGATTTTGGGTGGGGGCCGCCCCGAGGGAGTGAAGAATTGTTCATTGTGAGGAATATCTTCGGCGTATTGACAGCGAGACATTGCGATATTCGTTTGTTGGTCGAAACTACAAAGAAGCAGTTGCTGGACCAACCAGGCCTATTTCCGTCTCCGCAGGTACATACCAGCACATACCAGCCCCTCGGGTCGTTGTTCGTTTCGCATCCCACGGCCTTTCGTCATTCGAGTTGCCCTTTGGGTGAGGTGACACGGAAAAGTCTGGACTATCTAGCGACACACACACACAGTTGACCCGCTTGGGTCATGGCCCGACGTGCTCAGCAGCGGCATATCTTCGACGGAGTGAGCTGCTGCCGAGTTCTCCGCCTCGCGATCACTACGACCTGGGGGTTCTGTTCAACTCGGATTGCTCTGGGTCTGGACACCCCATCAACGTCGTCACCGCCAGCAGAACTAACCAGGGTCGCTGTGGGGGCAGCCACAGGTAGGAGCGCGGTACATAGCCAGTGGCGCTTCCGGGAGAGATTTTCTCATTCAATTGGTGGAATATGAGCCCCAACGTGGGGCTTCATGATGATACATGTACGAAAGGATGCTGAGCTTCAGTACTCCGTACGTTACGAAAGTATTGGAGGTTACAGCCGTCAACTTCGACGAATATGGACGGAGATTTTTTTCACCGCCGACGAATTGAGCTAGACAAAGAGATTACACCCAGAAACAAGAAAAGAGAAAAATACAGAAGGCACAAACGGGCCAATCATATACACTATCGTTATTCGTGCCCATGGGTACCCATACAGCAGCGCTACTTCAGGTTCGTGCAGCAGCCATGAACGTGAACGTGTAGTTCAAGCTACAATGGTCCAAGTTCAAAGGGATACAATTCTGGTACAATGCCGTGTAACAACTTTTACGTGGATTCGTCGGACAAGTAGGCAACAGAAGGGGACTGCCCGCAGTCCAGCAGTTGTGTATTGTACTCATGTACGTATGTATACTGTAGTGTATCTACTTCGTGAAGTAGCAGCGTTTTTGATTCAATAATCGAAAAACATGAAGACAAGGATCAGGGTCATACGAACCAAGATATATCAATGATGGGGGACCGTGTCCAATACGAATCGTTTACTTCCTCTCCTTTCGTTTTTGTCACCTCCAACTATGTTGGTCCTAGCGGGGCAGCGGGGTGTGAATGTTTTCTTCGCGGCGCCCCCCGTGCTCCAGCGCCGCCGACGGGCTGCCCTCTATTGTCCATCTATACTGTCCTCCTGCTACACATTGCGAATCAACGCCACATGCTCTCTGCTCTCGCCGAGCTTGAACACACGGGCTGTGTTCAGAGACCAACAGGAGCTATCGATATATATCCCAATTCGAGGTGATCTCGAACGCAGGAGCTCGATTCGCCCAGAGTGAAGCGTGGGGTGCTCGTGAGACTTGACTGGGTTGGTCCGGGGTCATCACCCTCACAGAGAAAATAATTCTGGTGCCTCCGGAATTCATTGCTACTTGTACCGGGTATTTTGTTTTTCAGGGATGTTCACGGGGTGGAAACGCACCGCGGTGTGGTTTGGGTTTTGACACGATCACGGTGCGCTGCGTTTTTTTTCAATTCGAATTGTGACGGTGCGTTGCGGTGCTTTGCGGTGTGGTGTGGTGTGGTGCGGTGCGGTGCGGTGCAGTGCATTTTTTTTCAGCTTGAAATGTGAAGGTGTGGTACGGTGCGGTGCACCGTCTCACGGTTATTCTCATGGTGCGATTTTCATACCCGTTATTACAACCGCTCGAACCGTGGCCTTGGCAGCGCGCACCGTCGAAGAGTACAGCCGAAATACCACGCTTATCCCAGACAAAATGACTGTGTTTCTACGGTTTTGTGGGGTACGTAAGGTTCGGTCGATGGCACACATTGCGCTGTGCATGGAGCCCGCCAACAACAAGTTCCACGGCCTTGCGGTCAGAGAAGAAGCCCCAATACCCCAGACACAATGAGAAGGCACGCTATGTCATTCATTCCATTCTATTCCAGTCACTTTGCGTCCCTATAACACGCATCAACAGCAGCTACATGCTTGATATTGCCTCTACTGCTGCTGTCGGATACAATTAGTAAGCACAATTATTATTATAGTAGTTCTGGCAACTCGAGGCGGTTCGTGTTCACAACCACCCCAAAGGCGGCCCTTCGACACCCAAGTCAGAGTCGACCTCGAAAACAACTTGCTCTCCCTCACGAGCAGCTGGGCTAGACAGATAGATACAGCTTTTGGCCTGCCCGGCGTGCGTCTGCACGGAAAAACCGTGAGTTTATTGCGGTTTTATTGTGGTTTTGTGCATCGTTTCGTCCTCTGCTGTAATGTAATAATAATGGGAAATACTTGTAGGCAAACACGGGTATTCCCACCCCGTTCTCCGACAAAAGTGGGTATTCGAAATATCGCTTGGGGAAGCCACCTCGTGCCAGGTTCGAATCACTGTAAACCTCTTCCGATGCCTGGACAACACTCGCAGGGCGCATACATAGCAAGAACACCAACTTTTATGAGTTTTATGGCACGTTTTCACCCCACACACCGCCGCGGCGCACAAGGCCTCAACAAGTTGCCCGATGTTTTCAGAAATTTCCAAAAGTGCACCGACCAAAACCTACTACTTTTCATGTACCCACCTTTGTCTGTTTAGTGACGGACGTTTGTCCACTTTGTACCGACATTAGACCGTTTTTTTCATTCGAGACGCTCCCCCGTGATATGCAAGTCGATTTTTGAATCCAAAATTGCCCGACAAAAGTAGGTACATTTCGAACAAAGAAGCCCCTACAGTACAAGGCAACGATGGGTACTGCAAGAAGTTGCAGACTTCGGTGGGGACACCCACCGGAATGTCGGGCAAACGTGCTGAGGCCTTGTACGCCTCGGCGGTATGTGGGGCGAACACGTGCCTGAAAGCCCGTAGAAGTTGATGTTCATGCTGTCCATGATGGCCCTTGCCCAGGCATTGGAACAAGGTTGGGAGTGGTTCGGTCCTGTCACGAGTGTTTCAAAGGATTTTGTTTGAGCAACCACTTTTGTCTGAGAAATGGGTGGGTAAACCCCCTTCCATCTGTTTCCCTATAATATTCGTGCGGGGTAATCACCCAAAGGAACCAGGGAGGCTGCAATCGGTTCCAGGGACTTTTTTTGCATGTTTTTGTGTGTTCGGCCAAATCGACCATACTCTGTTCCATGTTCTCTCCACGTGATGGGATTCATAAGGTGGAGCGTAGCCGACCACTGTGTGCAGGTTAGCTGCTGCGTTTCTGGCCGATTCCTTTCATATCCTTCCTGTCTGCTCTCTCAGTCGCTCGCTACCGCTCTCTCCCAGATAACACTGAACAAGAGGGAGCGCATAGACACCACTTCTTGCTGCTATCAAATATCGTTCCGGATATTGCCAAATGTCGGAATACCAGGAATGAATCTAGGCAGGAGGTGGTCGACGTATTTGTAATATATATACCCGTCCAGATGGGATCTTCGTCCAAGGGTCAAATACCATGAAACTAGCCGAACGCATGCGCAGAGGTTATAGCCTACAGAAAAGAAAACTGCAACCCACTTGAAGGATCATCTGTAGAATCGAGAATTCGGATCTTCACGAACCTTTCCCGCACATCTTCAAATATGTCAAGAGAGCTGTGAGCTCTCGGCTAGCAAAGGACAGAATCGAGGCAAGTGTCCGACCCACGACGCCAAGTGTGACGAGATCACGCAGTGTGGAGCGTATCCGACCACTATGCGCAGCTTAGCTGCCAGTCCGATTCCTTTCATATCCTTCCTGTCTCTCTTAGTCGCTCGGTATCGCTCACTCCCAGGCAATACCGAGCAAGAGGGGACGCAGAACGCCACTAGTTGCGGCTGTAGGCTATCGTTCCGCAAAATTGCCTGATATAGGAATACCAGGAATCTAGGCAGGTGTTCGGCGTATACCAGAAGATCCCGAAGTCCCGAAGACGAGCCTGGGGGTCGCGCGATGTTAGTCTCTCGGAGGTCTCCAGCCCGAGCCACAGATGAACCAAACGAGAGGCAACGAGCGCGTCAGCGAAACGCACGAACGTCTTATCCCCCGGGGAGCGCTGGACATTTTTCATCCCACCACGAATCCAATTTTTCGGTACAAGTATCATGCAGTCATGTATGCGTACCGAAGGTTACACAAGATTCAGAACCTGTTCGATAACATTATATGTAGAGATTTGTGGTACACACGCCGGCGGGTGGCGTGGTATGTTTCTTTTGCAGGGTGTCAAATATAGTGTGCAAGTGATCCGTGTGATAATGTGTACTTCCCGCATCGGACAGGGTGTGCGGTAGCATTCAACCGTGTGCTCAGGTTCACTCAAACGGGCCCGAACACAACCACAGGGGTTATGGATGGCTTTTCGGGTGCGGACGGCGCTGCGTGTGCCTCGGCGGCGCTTAGGAGGAAGGCACCGGGTACCGAGCAAGCCTCAGCGATACATCCTAATGTGCGGGTCTCAGCAGCACGCGTGCCATGCACGGCTGCTCAGATTCGATCAATTGTATAGAGCGGAATGAAGTGATATGAGCGTGGAACCACCGCTCGGGTATGACCCACTGACGTATGAGCCGCGGTGTCCTCAGCAGGGGCATGTCCTGCATCCACGCCCACGGCATTGCCAGTCCCTATGGCTGTGGTGCATACGTTGTTAGCATCTTGCACGTACATACTCGAGCGCTCAAACGAAACCACAAGCCAACAACCAATGGGGCGGGAGGGGGGCAGGAGACGGACGAGACGGCGAGGGAAGAAAGCAAACGAGAAGAGACGGACCGAGTGGCACGACACGTGCCGGATTGAATTTCTTTGCGCCAATTCCCCCCCCCCCAACGCTGCACCATTGCACCAACCCCCCAGTAGTGATTTCGTACCATTACAATGTATCGCTGGTTGGTGGCCATGTTTGCGTGTTTGCTTGTTCGTTGGTGGTCTCTCCACCGTGTGCCTTGTTCTGCCTCATACTTCCTGTTATTTTCGGCCTGGTCCCTCTTTGTCCTCGCCCTTTTTCATTTTATTTCCATTTATTTTCTCTTCTCCTTACGGTTTCCATTTTTGTTTATTTTTTCTCCGTTTTCTCCTTTTTTTCTCTTTTTTCTTTTTTTTCTCTCTCTTTTCTCTCTTTTTCTGTGCCAGATGGCCTTGTCTCTGCTTGCGTTGTGAAGTACCAAGATTGAACCAAGGGGGTGTACCTCTTTCTCTCCGGCCCATGATAGATAGTGACTGCTAGTCTCAGTTGATACCTCGCATAGCGCGAAGAGGGAGTGGAGGATTCCAGAATATCTGTCGTTGATTTCTATTGACTTGCGGACCCCTCGGGGCCAGTTTATTTGAGTGTACCTTTTTAGGGTAAGTTAACCTGTGACCACGGGAACCGACCGCGTCGAGTGTCGGATCAGTACGGACATACGAAGGTACTGGGTAGAGAGAGATCGGAACGGTTTTTAATGTGAAGACAACAACAACAACAACAACTCACGGTTTTGTCACAACCTTGTCCAGTTTGGGGCATGATCCTACGGACTGTGCAATCAATTGGCGCCTTTTCCGACCATCCAAAGACTATATAGCACACGGCCCAAGGGTGCACGTAGTAGGCGTTATCCCGCACAATATCTGCTGTTGGCTCGTTCCTCTCGGGCGTTGCCGGCTGGTGCGGCAATCATGCACCGAGAAGCCAGCTTGGACGAAAACACAAGCCACATGTGTACGAGTGCGCGCCTGCCGTGCGAGCCTCATGACTTGAAACCCTACTCTAGCTACAGCGTAGACCTAAATGTTATCCTGCTCTTGGACTGACGCAGTTCATTTGCCAGCTAGATAATTGGAATAGTCCTGCGAATAGACGAAGAATACACACCACCGGGAGGACCCCATCGTCTTGAGGAATGTTCCTCGTATTCTTTCGGCTCATCGTGCCATTCGATTTTTTTTTTTTTTGTCTTGACTTCCAATCAGCGCTCACAGCACTAGTGTCGTTTGCTCCAACCCGTGGACACACAGCAGAGCCCCTCTCTACCCTCCCCTCCTGCGGTACTTTACCTTCGATTTTTAATGCGAGAAGAGTTCAGCACTCTCTTCCCTCTGTGTACACACGAACTACATGTAGCGCTATCCACTAGGTCAGAAGCGGAAGCGAGAGAAAAACTCACTTTGCAAGAAAAGCTCGCTTACGCCGGGATTCGAACCCCTTACCTGAGCTAGGTTTCGAGGATACCAACTAGACCACCGGGGCGACCGATGGTTTGGCTAGGATTGACACACTTAACATCGACGTCCCATGCAAATCTGCCTTCCTCGTGTATTTTTTCGAATCAACCTGGGCAGGTGCAATACAGGGGTGGACGTCGGTTGCACTAACCCTTCAAGGGCAAAGGGAGGATTCGAGAGGAAGAGCGAATTCTGGACCCATTCTCAACGGTGATGTGAATCCAACATTGGTGAGCAAACACATCGCGCGTCTCCGATCCACACGTTTGTTATCCTTTGTCTACAACAGAAACCGACGAAGAGCGAGCACAGGCGAAGCTCCGTGTGGTTCTCGGATTTCAATACCTTCACCATGAATGTTTGATCACGTTCTTTTTGGGCATTGGTGGACACGGCTTTTTCACCGTGTCGATGCTGTCCCAAGGAGGCACGGTAGAATACCATTCATTCATTTCGGAAGACTGCCGTACAGTATGTAGCACTAACACACCTTAAGGGTGCACAAAACATTTTTGCACACTTAGGAACAAACAGTACCCATTGGTTTTTTCGTAGATTTCCGGAGGCTGGGGGTTGCCGAATATCAAATTCCAATACAATTCATGGGACCCTGGTTTCCTCGAGGTACCCTGTGCGCGAGCTAGGATCCTCTCTTGCGAACCCCCGAGCCCCATGATAACTTGTGATTACACGAAACGGGTACGAAGCAAATCCAGAGGACACTTGCCACGCTCAAAGTATGAATAGAACGATTGGTGTGAGAGACCCACCATGTATTGTTGTTCAAATTACACCACCCTATGGCAATACCCTGTTGGAACAGGAGAGCTGAAGCATCTCGAGTCACAACGGTTTCATTGACAGCAGGAATCTCGAATGAGTGCAATTCTCCGTTGATTGTTGGTGTAGTGCAGCCCCCCAGCAAGGTTCGTTCGCGCCCAATTGTTCACAACTGTAGCAGACCATGTGTTTATAAGAGCCTCCCCGGCCGATGCTTTGATATTTTTTCCCAGGGGCAAGGTGTTGGGCACCGAAGACTCAGCACGAGCCTTTACTCATCATTCTCCGATGATGGTAAGTGCACACGAAGGTGACGGTAGCCCGAGCGAATGAATGTCAGTATGGCCCCACCCACAAACTGATGGTACAAGTTTATGTAGAGCAATTCGCTGAGACAATGAGTGTCCCCGCGTACCCAAAGAACGCATACATCGTCTTCCATCGTCGTGCTGCAAAGAGCTCGATACGACCACGAGGCGTTGTCAAGTTATTGTACACTCCGTAGAATAGAGGTGAAATTCATCATCCTTTGGGACAATGCGCCATTGTCCATCACTCCGTGGACCCTTCGTTTACGAACCGGAACAACACTGGCTCATATTTTTCATATACTGAGATGGAGGTATAAAGATGTTCTCGTGTTGTCGCCGTTCCCCTCAACGCACGCTTCTGACATCCCCATCTTGCTGCCTTCCCTCCTACATTGTCCGTCGTCGGCCAGATTACTCCTTTACACCAAATCCAGGTTTGTACGTCCCGCTGTGTCTATATACCGCATGGTTGTGGCCGTGAACATCGAAAGCAGTGTTGGATTTGTCAGGATAACTTCTGGAGGTTGAGCTTAATCAATACCTTGCGATTATCGAGGCCCCCGAAAAATCAGAGAGAGGAACCGTAGCATCTTCCGAGACCGCCTGTGGCGTCTCTGCTTCTCCACCCCTGTGGACATAAGGTGCTGTAACCCAAGTGCTGTGACTGGCATACGGTTAGCTACACACAACCAACAGTCAACCAGGAGGCGGCGAAATCGACCACGGTCACGGGTATGATTTGTGGCATTACCGTTTTCAACTGATTTTGGTGATGTTCGGTAGACCAAAGGACCGGCAGTAGAATTGCCTCGAACCACGTCGTCCTGGATCGCCGATATTTCATTTGGTCCTCGGAGATGATGTGCATCCTCTACCTGTGATGGTGGTTCGGAGTCGTTGTGCGATCGATCTCTGGAATCTCGGTAATATTGGCGAGGAGTCGATTTGGGAGAAGCCATCTTCAGTCCGGGATGGTCTTGCCTGGTGAACGTTGCAGCGAAAACCTCCAACAAGCTGTTGACAACTGAATCTGCATCTATACATCGTCGAAAGGCCGCTGTCGTGAACGTTGAAGAGATGGATTGTCTGTTGGGTGAAAATCTACTGTAGCGCAGGCATTGAATTGATATGTTCCCAAACTGGTGTAAACGCTTCATTTCAATCACAAGGTCTCGCCGAGTTCAGATGCATTGATCCACCCCAAATCCAAGCGGTTGGTGGAGCACCGCCAATCGAATACTTCAGGGTGCAAAGTGCCATGGATGACGCGTACAAAATTCGATATTTCCCTGGCGTTATCGCTTGCCGGTGACCATAATCAGTGTAGGAACGGCGGCGTTACGCACAAAAGCGCCACGTCGCGAGACCTTCAGTACTGTATGCGGGCTTCATTCGTCATCTGTTGTCGACTCATGAGCTGTTGTTTCAACAAGTTGCGTCCACGCTGGAATCGCGTGGAAACTCGGCTGCTTCCTCCTGATTCCGTCGTTTGCTGTTCGTTTGGCGGCGGCCCCTGGTGCGAATTTGCCTGTGAAATCTTGCCCACTATCACCCACCATCTTACCACTCCTGGGCGTTGGGACCAATCTTCGAAACCCCGACCCTGGTCTCGTGTTGATGTTCCACAGCGCCTACTCCTTCGTGTGGTGGAGCTGCCACGATAGGTGACGGCGTCTGCGACGCAGGTGAGTTCAATCCTTCTTGATCTTGATTTGAACGGGACTCGACAGTACGAGTCTGCGGAAGTTGCCTGAGACTGAGCATTTCCAACTTTTGTGCGCTCCGGTTTCACGTTTGCGCCGTTGTCGGACAAGAAGACTACATTCCCCGTAGCGGGATTACCATAGGCAAAAGCCACCTCAATGTCGTACAGAGACGGTCCACACTCACCAGAAACCCAGGCTCAGACTTGTAGACCATGTAGAGCAACACTTTCTCGTTTTCTTTGGACAAGCCCAAATTTTGTTTTGGTTTGTAGATCGTCGACGAGCGAGAGAGAGAAAGGGAGAAAGACGGAGAGAGGGAGAGAGAGATAGTTGGGAGAGAATGAGGTACTGAGCCAAAGCCAGGCACCTTCAAGCCTCGCGCCTGACCCCTGTTTCCCACTCGAAACCGTCTGTCTACCTCTGCCGTGCGCAGATGGGGGATTCCCACCACTTCTAATGCACGCAGGGTTCTGCAACGACCATGTCCCCAAATGGTGCTCACACCATTCGACTACACCCACATCAAGGTCTAGTCCACACCACCGCCACCGTGCACTCAACCCTTCGATCCCCTTACCGTTGCTTCCCCAGCTGTCTGGCTACCGATATACTCCCGTAACGTTCGCAACACTCACCGCGAATCCTCCGCGTAGTTCTGAGCGCATCGCTTGCAGACACCCGTCGTTTCCCCTTCCCCCTGAAGTACTCGCTCGGAAATATGCCCCCCATGATGCCAGCACCGTAGCTCCGCCCATCCGTAAGAAGCGCAGACCACAACTTCAAGGGCCCCGCCCAGACCTGGTGGTTATGTCTCATTACCCTCAAAGGAGTCACATTTACATCGCCGTTTGTACCCGCTGACCCGCGCGCCAGTCTCGCTGTGAAACAAAGTCGGGCAACGTTGAACAACACGATAATTACTTCCAAAGGCTGCACCGCCGCATGCTCGTGCACCGACTTTGGTCCACCAACGTGCTCGCGCGTCCTCACGCAGAGGTAACTCATCCCATCCCGATCGACCTTGTATCCTCCATGTCGAAGCTCCGTCCGTTGGGTCTTCCGATCTTTGGGGATTAGCTCTTGCTTGTTTCCAGCGAACAAGGCTACATGTGCGGGCGTGGGGCAGTGTGTTTGTTTTGATACGTGGTAAAAACAGAAATGAGACAAACAAAATTGAGTTATGCCGCGGGCAAAATATCCTACAAGGACGTCCGACGGTGACGAACGAAAGAGTCTGGCCAAAGCTGCAGCAACGGTACCTAATCACCAACGCCACCACCAACCACCACCCCGGCAATACCCGTCCGACCTACATAGTAGAAGCCCGACCCGACACAAGCCGACCCAACCCAGCCCACTAGCCGACTTTACCCAGCACGGCCGAACGCAGCACCACACTACCCCACTTTCCGGTGACCAAAAACGTTCAAGTTGTGTCGAACCCAACCCCACCTACCCTTAAGCCGCTGCCCGCCCAAACCCTACCGAACACCAACCGAAACACCGGTACCATACCCCAATACCAACGCGCCAGCCAGGACCCAAACTAGAAACAGTACCCGACGATACCCTACACGGCGACTAACCCACCACCAGCCACTACCAACCACCTTCCAGACCCTTCGAGACCCCACTACCCCGCCTATTCGGGTTAGTGTTACGGGTGTGGGTGGGGTGGCTTGGTAGACGTTGCCAACTCGTGAAACACTGGAAGGTTTTAAGCCTTGGCCAAAAATTGCATGTCTGGTCTCAGGTGAGCGGGCGGGCACTATGCCTGCAGCTTGACCCTTGTCCAACCGATCTAAACACTCGCATTCTGACGTGCTCACCCGTACTTTGTCGCAGACAACAACACCGAGGATTGCGGGTACGACCGCGGAGATGTGAGTTCGTGTGGAATTGCATCGGATTCTGCTATTTGTAGGTCGTTCTCGACCACGCATGCCCGCCCCGGTGTGCATGCCCAGGTGTACTTTCCAACTTCCGATGGGCACACATAGCGCATCGTGTGTCGTGTGTCAGGGTTGACTAAATCTGAAAGCTTGGGCTGAGGGCCAATATGCGATCTTGTACCAACGTTGCGCCGGACTTGCTCTATGTTCTCTACTTGCGCATTCTACGAATGCAACGGACCTACCACCCTCCTGAGCTCTTTCGGGCCACACGATGCCACGGTCGGTAACCGGTGTACCGGCCCTCCTCTCTCTGCGTGACTGGCGCTTCGCCCGGCGTTGGAAACGTACATTCTTTTTTCGATACCAGTGCTGCATTTGTACCTGTGCAAGCAGCTCTGACGGCATCTGTGGGTCGAGCGGATACTACTGCCTCGACCCGTCTGCACCATGTTGGGGAGCAGGTCTGCAGTATGACAGTTTTGTAGATATTCGTAGCGTACCCATAGGGTTTGGAGCGTTGCAGGACTCGGCACTCGGGACGCGGCAATGGAAACGCTTTTGGATACATGCGTCTCTCCTGTTTCGTGTCGGTTTGTCGTTGGTGGACCTATTTATATGCCCTGGGGTCTCCATCTTGAGCATCGTCAGGAGCCACTCTGCCATGCGAAATGGTCCCGTTCGCCGACAACAAGTGGGAGTAAGATGCTGCTGGCGTGAACGTACGAAATTGCATCCACAACGTGTGGATGAGGGATAGTGGCACCGGTAGCTGCTCGATCCCCTACCGTTCGCTAAGCCCAGCAACCCCGTGATGACGCATTGCTGAGGCTTGCAGGCTACCCCGAGTGCGGCGAAGAAGCGTTCTGGATAACGAACGGCTGGTGTAATCCAGGTAAATCGGCGTGAACGTTTGCCACCGAGCCTTGGTGTTTCGATTCGCCCCTTGCGTTGAAAGCCTAGCGAACGGGCCATGGCCGCAACGCGGCGAAGATTATCTTACTGGCTTCTGGAGTGGCATATTCTGGTGAAATATGTACAGTATGCTCTGCGTGACTCCAGTAAGTAGCACCTCCCCGCCCCTTGACGGAAAGCCGATGAGAGTTCGCACTGCAGTTTCGACCATGTGCAGGTGTACCCTATTTCATCCAGTTCGATATGACAGGCTGCCCACTTGCTGCGCGCCTCACACAGTGTGATGTGTGTCATGAACACTGCTGCCTCAGGTTGCCCTACGACGTGGGCCTTAAAACGCGTTCTTGCTGTCTTGACATCTTGTCATGGTTTAGTAGTAACACGTTCTCGTTGTCTTGACATGTTGGCATGGTTTAGTGCCATGTCCAGCGACTTGCAATAGGTAGTGCCAGGAACACGTTCTCGTTGTGTTGACATGTTGGCATGGTGTTCGTAGCGTTGAAGCATGTCAAGCTGCCATACGTCCCGTTGGGTGAACTAGGGAAAGGCGGCCGCCCGCCCTTGAGGGGGGACGGCCACCGGGATCGCCCTACCGTCTTTGGGCGTATGCAATAGGTAGATCGGTTTTGAAAGTAAACCTGTGGGCGGTATCGTGGTATGAGCGTGGGAAGCCGTCTCGTTTCGCGGAGCGGTATTACTGGCATTCCTCCTGCGCGTCGTCTACATGATGTACCCTCTGCGCGTCTGTCGATTTTGACTCTTGGAGAATCTTGTTTGTGAGGGAGGCATGCCGAAAGGTACACCGTAAGACAAGTTATTCTGAGGACGAACGGCGACAGCAGTCGTGGAACGCGGTGCAACTGCGGGCAGTTTGGTGGTTTGCGCATGGAACTGTGCACTGTACACTGTACACTGTACGATCGTTTCGCGAGAACCAATAATGCGACGCAACAGTAGTTGATTGGTTGATTGTTGGTGTTCAATTGGCGGCAGGCGATGGCATGCAACCCGCAACAGGAGGTGGCATCTCATCCCTATCTGAACTTGTAACAACGTGTGCTGATGGTGTGCGGATAGTGTGTGAGATCGTACGTCCGCAGCATTAGATCAAACAGGGATGATACACAAACCATGGAAATAACGGAAGGAAGAGAGTTGGAAATGTCAAGGTTTTTGCGTCTTTTTCGGACGTACCCCACCGTCATCTCGCGGATGAGCGCGACGGAAGCATGCGCTTGATGCTTTACGGGCAATTATCTCAGCGTGTGTTTTCTCCATCAGCCATAAACTCGTATTTACACAGGTGAAAAACCACGACAATATGTCAAATTCGGGCCAAACAATAGCCAAAACATACTAAAAATCAAGATCGCTAAGGAGGTTGGAGAAGCCAAATCGGTGGGACAAAGAAGGCTGCTCTCATCGAACACTAAAAATTCGTCAGAGTCCAATGGCGTATGCTGTGCATTGTGGATTTGTGCGGGACGTCAGGCCCGGCCTGTTCGGCTGGTAGCCTCACCTACAGCACCTCACAACAGAGATGATTGTAATAGGCCATTGGGTTCCTTGGGAGATGACCGAGATGTCCGTTTGGAGGGTTTGAAACTGCACCGTATCCCAATACGACCGTCGTGTTCGCCCTGATATTCTCTCGTTGGCAGAGAACAACAACGAGGAGTGTGGATACGACGGTGGCGATTGTTGCTCCTGCGACTGTATCGATGTGAGGTCTACAGTATCGCGAGCGTTGGTTTATTTTGCTGGACGTTGCCGCAGCGTGTCGAGCTTTCCGTTGGCGGTGGATGTCGATGATCAGAGATTTTGTGATGGTTTTTATGCGGTTAATCACACGGACTCTGCAGCTTCGTAGACTCTTGTGCCAATGCGTCCTCGACGTTTCCAACATACCGCTCCAACCCCAAAATATTGCTTTGCCTTGCTTGCCGTTCTGCTGAATCCAGGACGACTACTCGTGCGGCAGTAACGGCTATGACTGCATCGACGTCGAATCTCTGTGCTATGGTGGGTAACACTCTGGCGACAGATGTGCACATGAGGAAGTGATCGACGGTACAATACCGGTCGCGCTGTAAACTACGGGCATGCATCGCCTTGAGGAATCGGAAAATAGTATCCTTATACCTGTGGAAGGACCGATATCACGGAGGTTGTCTGGCAGATAGTGTGCTGCGTCGACGGTCGTCGATTTGCGTGTCATTGCTGGTCTATTGCCCATTGGTTCATCTCCACGCATTCTACATTTGCAACAATTGTTGTTTCCTTTGTACCGTGTCCGTCGACGACCAGGGGAGACCCCGGCACCCTCTCCCGGGCCCACGCCAGGACCCTCTCCAGGTTTGTAACCTACGTCTCGCTCTATCTGTATGTTGCTTGGTTGTGGCCGTGAACATTTAGAGCGGTGTTGGATTTGTCAGGAAGTTACTGGAGGTTGATTGTGAAATTGATAGTGATTCCGTGATGTGGCAGTTTTGTTTGGCTCGAAATTTGTGTCTTGCTCTGTTTGTGAAGCCCCCCGATTGAGACAACCCGGCCTCCACTTCGTCTGTTCGACCAGATGTCTGTCGCTCTCGCACGCTGATCGGCGTAGAGTAACCCACACTCAAGATCGGTTTTCAATGAGCGCTGATTTTGCTAGGTTTCAGGGACACCAGCAGCCCCATTTCGTCGAATTGGTTTGGTGTCGTTTGATTGGTTCGCTCACATGTATTTCCGTGAGGGTTGGGTTTCAGTAGTACCCGCGCTTCATCGGGATTGTTTTCGAACCTCGCCTGATCAGCCAACAGTGAATGTTCGTTTCTGTCAAGAGCTCAAGGTGGTATGTTTGAACTGTTTCGTCGTCCACTAGCCTTGCCTCACGCATGTTTATCAGCACACTTTACACATCCGTGCTCTTCCTCGACCAACCACACACGTATGAATGACGATGTCCGGGACTCACGACCGGACACTCTCCAGCGCCCACGCTAGCGCCCACACGAGGTATGTCGTCGCCCTCTACGTGCGGGTTGGGTGTCAGTACTGCCCGCCTTTCGTCGGCATTGTTTTCGATACCCGTGTGATCAGCCACCGATGAATATTCGTTTCCATCAAGAGTTCAAGGTGGTATGTTTAAACTGTTTCGTCGTCTACTAGCCTTGCCTCAAGCATGTGTATCAGCACACTTTACGCATCCGTGCGCTCCCTCGATCAACCGCGCACGAATAATGTCGATGTCCGGCGCCGACGACAAGACCCTCTCCAGCGACCACGTCGTCGCCCTTTACGCGAGGGTTAAGTTTTAGTAGTGCCCGCGTAAGGTCCGGTATGGTTTGGCGTTGGTAGGTCGAGCTCCGGAGTACACGATTGAATTGCGTGCTACGGCATGAATTGCACGTACGACTGGAGGCAACGCGTACAATGCCAACCATACTTGTTTTGCCCATTTCCGTCTTGTTGTTGTCGGGGCCGTGAACCGTGGGTGCATGTTTTCCTCCGTCACGACAGGGACGACGGTACCGCCGACTGCTGCTGCAACCACGCCGCCCACGCCAGGTGACTCCAGCGTCCATGTTTGCTCTAGCACGGCTGATGGTGTGCTAAGTGGTTGTTGAAGGACGCGGTGTTGTGGTTGGCGTAAGGTCCGGTATGGTTTGGCGTTGTTAGGTCGAGGTGCGGATACCACGATTGGCTTCATGCTCCGGCATGAAAGGCACCTACGACTGGAGGCAACGCGTACGATGCCATCAAAACTTGTTTTGCCCATTTCCGTCTTGTTGTTGTCGGGACCATGAACCGTGGGTGCATGTTTTCCTCCGTCACGACAGGGACGACGGTACCGCCGACTGCTGCTGCAACCACGCCGCCCACGCCAGGTGACTCCAGCATCCATGTTTGCTCTAGCACGGCTGATGGTGTGCTACGTGGTTGCTGAAGGACGCGGTGTTGTGGTTGGCGTAAGGTCCGGTATGGTTTGGCGTTGTTAGGTCGAGGTCCGGATACCACGATTGGCTTCATGCTCCGGCATGAAAGGCACGTACGACTGGAGGCAACGCGTACGATGCCATCAAAACTTGTTTTGCCCATTTCCGTCTTGGTGTTGTCGGGACCATGAACCGTGGGTGCATGTTTTCCTCCGTCACGACAGGGACGACGGTACCGCCGACTGCTGCTGCAACCACGCCGCCCACGCCAGGTGACTCCAGCATCCATGTTTGCTCTAGCACGGCTGATGGTGTGCCAAGTGGTTGTTGAAGGACGCGGTGTTGTGGTTGGCGTAAGGTCCGGTATGGTTTGGCGTTGTTAGGTCGAGGTCCGGATACCACGATTGGCTTCATGCTCCGGCATGAAAGGCACAGTACGACTGGAGGCAACGCGTACAACGCCATCAAAACTTGTTTTGCCCATTTCCGTCTTGGTGTTGTCGGGACCATGAACCGTAAGTGCATGTTTTCCTCCGTCACGACAGGGACGACGGTACCGCCGACTGCTGCTGCAACCACGCCGCCCACGCCAGGTGACTCCAGCATCCATGTTTGCTGTAGCACGGCTGATGGTGTGCTACGTGGTTGCTGAAGGACGCGGTGTTGTGGTTGGCGTAAGGTCCGGTATGGTTTGGCGTTGTTAGGTCGAGGTCCGGATACCACGATTGAGCTTCATGCTCCGGCATGAAAGGCACGTACGACTGGAGGCAACGGCGTACGATGCCATCAAAACTTGTTTTGCCCATTTCCGTCTTGTTGTTGTCGGGACCGTGAACCGTGGGTGCATGTTTTCCTCCGTCACGACAGGGACGACGGTACCGCCGACTGCTGCTGCAACCACGCCGCCCACGCCAGGTGACTCCAGCATCCATGTTTGCTCTAGCACGGCTGATGGTGTGCTAAGTGGTTGTTGAAGGACGCGGTGTTGTGGTTGGCGTAAGGTCCGGTATGGTTTGGCGTTGGTAAGTCAAGCTCCGGATACCACGATTGAATTGCGTGCTCCGGGATGAAAGGCACGTACGACTGGAGGCAACTCGTACGATGCCATCAAAACTTGTTTTGCCCATTTCTGTCTTGTTGTTGTCGGGACCGTGAACCGTGGGTGCACGTTTTCCACCGTCACGACAGGGACGACGGTACCGCCGACTGCTGCTGCAACCACGCCGCCCACGCCAGGTGACTCCAGCGTCCGTGTTTGCTCTAGCACGGCTGATGGTCTGCTAAGTGGTTGTTGAAGGACGCGGCGTTGTGGTTGGCGTAAGGTCCGGTATGATTTGGCGTTGTTAGGTCGAGGTGCGGATACCACGATTGAATTGCGTGCTACGGCATGAATTGCACGTACGACTGGAGGCAACGCGTACGATGCCAACCATACTTGTTTTGCCCATTTCCGTCTTGTTGTTGTCGGGGCCGTGAACCGTGGGTGCACGTTTTCCTCCGTCACAACAGGGACGACGGTACCGCCGACTGCTGCTGCAACCACGCCGCCCACGCCAGGTGACTCCAGCATCCATGTTTGCTCTAGCACGGCTGATGGTGTGCTAAGTGGTTGTTGAAGGACAGCGGTGTTGTGGTTGGCGTAAGGTCGCGGTATGGTTTGGCGTTGGTAGGTCGAGGTGCGGATACCACGATTGAATGGCGTGCTCCGGGATGAAATGCACGTACGACTGGAGGCAACGCGTACACTGCCAACAAAACTCATTTTGCCCCATTTCTGTCTTGGTGTTGTCGGGGCCGTGAACCATGGGTGCACGTTTTCCACCGTCACAACAGGGACGACGGTACCGCCGACTGCTGCTGCAACCTCGCCGCCCTCGCCAGGTGACTCAAGCATCCATGTTTGCTCTAGCACGGCTGATGGTGTGCTAAGTGGTTGTCGAAGGACGCGATGTTGTGGTTGGCGTAAGGTCCGGAATGGTTTGGCGTTGGTAGGTCGAGGTGCGGATACCACGATTGAATTGCGTGCTCCGGCATGAAAGGCACGTACGACTGGAGGCAACGCGAACAACGCCAACAAAACTCATTTTGCCCAATTTCCGTCTTGTTGTTGTCGGGACCGTGAACCGTGGGTGTACGTTTTCCTCCGTCACGGCAGGGACAACGGTACCGCCGACTGCTGCTGCAACCACGCCGCCCACGCCAGGTGACTCAAGCATCCATGTTTGCTCTAGCACGGCTGATGGTGTGCTAAGTGGTTGTTGAAAGGGCGCGGTGTTGTGGTTGGCGTAAGGTCCGGTATGGTTTGGCGTTGGTAGGTCGAGGTCCGGATACCACGATTGAATGGCGTGCTCCGGCATGAAAGGCACGTACGACTGGAGGCAACGCGTACGATGCCAACAAAACTCATTTTGCCCCATTACCGTCTTGTTGTTGTCGGGACCATGAACCGTGGGTGCACGTTTTCCTCCCTCACGACAGGGACGACGGTACCGCCGACTGCTGCTGCAACCACGCCGCCCACGCCAGGTGACTCCAGCGTCCGTGTTTGCTGTAGCACGGCTGATGGTCTGCTAAGTGGTTGTTGAAGGACGCGGTGTTGTGGTTGGCGTAAGGTCCGGTATGATTTGGCGTTGTTAGGTCGAGGTGCGGATACCACGATTGAATGGCGTGCTCCGGCATGAAATGCACGTACGACTGGAGGCAGCCCGTACGATGCCAACAAAACTCATTTTGCCCCATTTCCGTCTTGTTGTTGTCGGGGCCGTGAACCGTGGGTGCACGTTTTGCACCGTCACGACAGGGACGACGGTACCGCCGACTGCTGCTGCAACCACGCCGCCCACGCCAGGTGACTCCAGCATCCATGTTTGCTCTAGCACGGCTGATGGTGTGCTACGTGGTTGCTGAAGGACGCGGTGTTGTGGTTGGCGTAAGGTCCGGTATGGTTTGGCGTTGGTAGGTCGAGGTCCGGATACCACGATTGAATGGCGTGCTCCGGCATGAAAGGCACGTACGACTGGAGGCAACGCGTACGATGCCAACCATACTTGTTTTGCCCCATTTCCGTCTTGTTGTTGTCGGGGCCGTGAACCGTGGGTGCACGTTTTGCACCGTCACGACAGGGACGACGGTACCGCCGACTGCTGCTGCAACCACGCCACCCACGCCAGGTGACTCCAGCGTCCGTGTTTGCTGTAGCACGGCTGATGGTGTGCTAAGTGGTTGTTGAAGGACGCGATGTTGTGGTTGGCGTAAGGTCCGGTATGGTTTGGCGTTGGTAGGTCGAGGTCCGGATACCACGATTGAATTGCGTGCTCCGGCATGAAAGGCACGTACGACTGGAGGCAACGCGTACGATGCCAACCATACTTGTTTTGCCCATTTCCGTCTTGGTGTTGTCGGGGCCGTGAACCGTGGGTGCACGTTTTCCACCGTCACGACA
>FN649739.1:3368046-3420025 GCA_000310025.1 Ectocarpus siliculosus | reverse complement strand
GAGGGAGGGAGGGAGGGAGGGAGAGAGCGAGCGAGACAGACAGACAGACAGAGACACACACGGACAGACAGACAGACAGACAGACAGACAGACAGACAGACAGACAGACGGACAAACAGATAGAAGATAGAGAAAGACACCGAGGTCAAATGAGATAGGGAGGACCGTTGCTGTTGCAGGTGTTTTCTCACGACCCCCAGAACTGCGCCTGTATCCGGCTTTAGTCGGATGCGCGATCGCGGTTTCGTGCGTCCCAGGGGGCGTTGGTGTCACCAATTCAACAAGTATTCGCTGGCGGAAATACGTTTTCTTTTCAAAGTGCCGTGCCCTTTTTGGGGGGTTGGTTGGCCTTTGACCGCTTATGACGTCCGCGTCAGCCGGACCGGTACAGATGTTAGAAGGTACTGACCAGGGGCTGGGAGAGTCTGATAACAACAACAACAACAACAACAACAAGAGCGACGACAACAACAGCAGCAGCAACAACAACAACAACAACAACAACAACAACAACAACAACAACAACAACAACAACAACAACAACAACAACAACAACAACAACAACAACAACAACAACAAGATACACCTTGGGATGAAAAATTAGGTCCTCCTGGTCAAAATCTCGCCTCCTGCCCGCGGGGGGGGCAGACGCTGCCCGTGGTGGGTCTCGATATCGAGATGCCACTCGGATGGTTGCGCTCGTGGACTTCCCTTGCACCAGAGACGGCTGAAAGCATGGGGGGGGGGGTAGACATGCCGGGAAAGGAACCAAAAAGGAAAAAGTGGAGAGTGCCGGTGTAGGTGTAAACAAATGTCTTCCGAGCATGCCGTGTAGAGCAAAGGCGCTGGATCTAGCAAGTGAAGAAGCTAACACGCTACGTAGTCCGAGTTCCCTTTGTGTGCACGTGTTTGTGAGTCGATTTTCGGGCCTTTTGCACCGGCCGATCAAGCGCCCGACCGCTCTAGCAGCATCATGGCCCAATAAAGGAGGAGAAGCTCATCAGGTACGATGACATGCGGGGTTCTGCACCGGGAGTCATCACGCTGTAAAACCTGGCCCCTTGCACAACAGTGGTCCCTGTATAAGGCCACATTGTGCCAAGGCATTCGGCCTGCCTTATACCCGGTCGCCCCGGTGGTCTAGTTGGTAGCCTCGTAACCTTCTAGAGGTCAGGTCAGGGGTTCGAATCCCGGCGTAGGCGAGCTTTTCTTGCAAAGTGAGTTTTTCTCTCGCTTCCGCTCCTGGCCAAGTGGATAGCGCTAGTTCGTGTGTACACAGAGGGAAGAGAGTGCTGACCTCTTCTCGCATTAAAAATCGAAGGCAAAGTACCGCAGGAGGGGAGGGTAGAGAGGGGCTCTTCTGTGTGACCACGGGTTGGAATAAACGGCACAAGTGCTGTGAGCGCTGATTTGAAGTGAAGAACAAAAAAAAAAAAAATACCGATCACCCGTCGCAATGCAAGGGTATGAGCCTACAACGCGCATAGTGCATCTGTGTCGCGCTATTTCGCCGGCCACCAGCCTGATACAGAGACCGCTACAGCGCTACTACAGCACCCAGACAAAATCAAGGCATGAATAAAGTACTGAATTGAACTGCCAAGGTCTCAGCCGGTGCCGCCTGTTTCCACTTTTTGCCCCCACGAGGACGGGGCTTGGCTCACCTGAAATGTACACGTGCGGGCGTATTCCTCCTCCGCCGCCATATTTTTCCTCTCCTGGCCTTCAAACCTTCGTTCGTCCAGCCGCCGGGTCTCGTCGAACAGCCGTTGCACCACATTGTTCCCCGGGCACCCTCTACCCTGCGAAGGAGAAGAAACCGCCCTGCTGCTCATACACGAGCGCGTTTCTTTCTCTACGCTCCTAGGACCGGCGGCAGTGCCTTCGCCTGCTTCACCACCGTGATTACCGCCACAGCCGCCGCCGCCGCCACCTCCATTAACACCACACGTACCACCAGCATCGACATGAACATCACCACCGCAGGCATTCCCCCCACTACCGTTCCCTTCGTCATCGTTTTCTACGGGCTTGCAACTCGAGCTTCTTCCGACACAATCGTGACCGTGACCGATAGGCTCGGCGGCCCTCGTGACGCTGCCGGAGACAAGCGCTCCTCGCAGCGGCACGTTCGGCTGGAAAGTGCAGTCCCTCAGCTCCTGCTCTTCGCGCTGAGCAAGCTTGCGCGCTCTAGTATTTATTTCCAGCGGCGATCAAATCAGAAAATGTAACAACGAGCGGGGTTGCCAACGGGGAGGGCGGTGGAGATGGAATGAGCGCGCAAGCAGCAAGCCTGTACGCCTCGTCGTTCCGGAGGCACGCAGCGGAGACTCGAGTCGAAACAGGGATACAAGAATGAACCGTGATCGTTCGTCAAGGATTGCAGGAGGACGGACCCACAAACAGGCTCGGCAGTCGGCCCAAGGGTATCTCTATGTATGTTGAGCACGTGAGGCAACAGCAAGCCCCTACGGACAGCGACTGATGACTATATATTTCGCCTACACATACGGTATACACCCTTCAAGCCCTACATACCGGCATCTTCGTTGAAAGAAACATTCGAACTACGCTCATCCCCAACCATTACCGTGTTGGTGGCGTGTACCGCACACGTATCGCGAGGGTGCAGTTCGATTTCTTACCTGACCTCGCTCGCCTTTGCCCGCCACTCCGTGGTCCTTTGGTACAGCGACGCCGACCTACACGCTTGCGCCTCACGGTTATTCCCGTGGGTTCTTCGCCCCAAGGACTCATCATCGCGACTCTGGCGCTTCGGCCGAGACTCGTAAAAGTCCGGCAAACCCTTGATCATGGGAGAATATCGAGGTCCTCGCCCGCCACTGAGGCCGGCGCCGGCGCCGTAGCTGCCCAGGCACTCCCGCTCGTGCAAAGGGTACCCGAAACGGTCACACCGCACCGCCGTCGTGAAGTAGCGGTCGGAGTCGAAGCTCCCGACGCTGCCGGTGCTGTTCCCGCTGTGCCGGCGCCGAGGCGGGCCTCTTGGCTCTCGATGTCTCCCTCTGCTCCGCCACAGGCCGCCCGCCGCGCCCGCTGGAAGCCCTGTACCGGCACCGGTTACGCCGCCGTTGTCGTCGTCGTCCAGCTCGTGGCGATCGCCGACGTGGGGTACACGCGTGGGACTGATTGAAGGTGCTTGACCTGCTTGCGGGGTGGTGGTTGTACCGTCTTGCTCTTCCGCGGTGGTGTTGTTGTCCGGTCGTCGTCTTCGCCGGCTGGAGAAAGGCGTAGCTGCCGCTCTGTGCCCCCCCGGCGTAGCTGCTGCTGCTGGTGGCGACGCCTTGCCTTCTCTGTGTGCTTCTGGTCGGAGCTGCTGCAGTGACGCAGCCCGGCCGGGATCGGGAGGACACGTGTAGCCGAGGCGATGTCGCCTTTCGCTTCTCTCGACAAACCCACTCCCAGCGCTTGCGGTCGTGCCACTCCACGCCGTCGCCATCGTCGGATCAGAGGCAGTGCCCTGGGAAGAGAAGCCCGAAGGCGTGGCGGTGGTTTGCGAGCGACAGTGCCTGCTGCTCTGTTGGGAGCGCGGCTGATTATCTACTTCCCCGGCCGGCCGCCAAGGGGGCTTGGCTGGTGACCGCTGTGTTTTCAAGGCCATCGTCGTGCCATCGTTACTCCTTCTTGGGGACACCCTGGCCCCCCACGCGGGGCGGTCGCCGGTGTCGGCATGGTCACCCTCTTGACAGGTGTCACCTCTCCCAGGTCTTAAACGAGATGGTGTACTCGGCTTCGACTTCGACATCTGTCGCCTGCTGGTGGTGGTGCTGCAGCGTTGCCAATGCGGTTGGAACAATTCCCCGCCAGCCGGCCACCAATGCGGTTTAGGTGCGGAGCGCGTTGAAGTGTTGGCAATGGCATCAACGGTGCAGTCACCGTCGCTCTTCCTCGGCGAAATTCCCGCAGCTACCCTTGGTTTGCTACAGCCGCCATGCCCATCGAAGGAACGCGACGGCGTGGCTGGTTGCGATTGACAGAACCTCCGGCCGCCGGTGCTTTCGCCACTGCTATTCTGATACTGGCTCGGTTCTACCAACTGCAAACTACCCGGCCGTGAGTGTTTATCTGTACCCGATCCTTTTTCAAACGTGGCCACCAACTCCGTGCCGTAGTCATTGGAGCCCTCCGCCGCTGCCGACGTGGGTCCTACGCTGCGATCTCCACCATCACTCTCGGGTGTCTTTCGGTAGGCGTGCTGCCACTGCCGCTGAGGGCTCGCAATCGACGAACGGCGGCGGTTGCTGGTTGATTGCTGAGTCTTCTCGCCGCTTGGGGAGGTATGCCACCCGGAGTCATCGTCGGCGATCTTTGCGTGTGGTGCTGCCTCGCACTCGTCATGTTTCTCGTCGATCTCGTCGTTTTCCTGGCGTCGTGAGTCGCCCCCGACGACGTCGGCATCGGGAACCCGACGCTCCTGTCCTGTCTCTGGGAATAACGATCTGCTTGGTTCCCTCTGGTAGCGCGCTTCTGCATGAATATCACCTATCGAATAGCTGCCGTCAGACAGAGGCGGTCGATCTACGCCCGGCGAAGTCGTAGTCGCGCCGACCACGACATCATCAACACGGCCGCTGTTAGTGTCGATTTGCCGTGCCGCTATGGAGGAGATGTGATGCCTGGCCTCGGGAAGTGGCCCGGCCGTAGGTGATCGCGCAACGGTATTTGGTCGTGGAGTCTCCGCCGGCCCACTTACGGAGCTGACCTCTCCGCCGCTAACAGCATGACAACCATGATCATCAGAAGCACAATCTTCTGCGATAATCTCATCTCCTTCTGCTTCTCTCCTGGCGGTGTCGACGACAGAGGCTGTCGAACTAGAACTGTCGATCCTAGGAACATGACCCTTGTCAACGCCGCCCACTACTACTACCTCGGCCGAAGCTTCTGCTATTGCTGACGCTGAACCCGTGTTTGCCCGACGCAGCTGATTTAACGCAACAAAGAATTCCTCCTGCGTGATCGAGCCTTGCTTCCGTAGCTCCACAAGCTCGGCGGCATTGTTCATGTTGGAAGTAAACCCGTCTAGTCGTAGGTCGTCACCATCCCCCCCTCAGTCGCTGCGGGAGGAAGAGGCAGGACTGGGCGGCGCAAAGAGGCCGTCAGCGGCGGCGTCTTCGCGAGAAACGACGACGAGCCCAAAAAAATAAAATAAATAAGTCGTTACATCGCGCTCGAAGACCAAAAAAAAAAAAAGGTTGCCAACTGCATTCGCAACTCCTGAGGCTTGGAGAGACGAAGCACAGACACGTGAGGCCGCGACCGAATCAGTGGGCACCCGAACGGCGAGAGAGAGAGAGAGAGAGAGAAGAGAAGGGAGAGAGGGAGAGAGGGGTCGAGAAGCATGAAGCTTTTCGCGGTCGCGGGCGCCATGGCGGTGCTCTTCTGTCAGCTGGCGAGCGGGTTCATGATTGCGCCGTCAGCCTTCGCAGGCTCAAGCGTGGTGAGTCCTCCAGCAACAACAACCTCCTCCTGTAGGCCGTTGGCGTGCCCTGGTGCCCTTCCTCTACACACACAACGCTTGCACGGTTGGGGCTTGTTGGCGTCCACCCTGTGTGGCTCGTTCGGTGGACTGCTCATTCTTCCCCTCTCCGTGTGTCTTCAATATTGGCTCGATCGAGCGTTAGAAGGGGGAAGTGTGAGGTCGTGGCCGGTCTGTGTCTGCAACCACCTCATGTACATGCCCTCAGGGATATGACAATGAGTTCACGAGGGATCACTGCCCCCCACGTGCTCAGTTTGAGGGCTTTGGTAGGTGCCATGTTCCCCTCGGGCGATGCTTTGGGTGTGGTGCTCCGAGCTCTACCGCTGACCATTTTTCGATGAGTGACAAAGCAGCATGCGTGTGTGTGTGCGGGCCCTGTCTGTCAGAGAGAAGAGTCACATCACGTTCATCTTGATTTTTGTGTGGTGCAGCGCACGACCCACCTGACACAGCTCCTCCTGGCCCCACAAATCTCAGTAGCAGCCTGCTCCAGTGCTGGTCCACCTTAGGGGTGCCTATCGCCGAAGGCATGCCTGTGTTCGAGCCTCGCTCCCTCGCGAAATCTCAAGTCGCAAGCCAAAAAATCGCCAAATGACGCCCGGCAAGCAGCAGCAGCACAGCAGAACCCGCAACGAGTTCAACTAACGCTGTACAGCCGCTGTACGTTTTTCAGCAGGCACCGCTTAGACAGGCGAAGCGTCGGCCCGTAGATCACACGTTGAGGCTGCCTATCGTCCTGCAAGGAGAGATTGTTAAGGCCGATGCATCCCCAGCCGAAACGACTCAGTGCTGCAACATGCGCTTGCTTTCATCGGCACACAACTTCACCAGCGCCATCGACACGACGGCACCCGTTGTTCATGTTGTCAAGCTAACCTACCGTACATGACACAAGATAACACACAACACACCCCCTGGACCGATTTTCAAAGCTCGATTACTCCACGACGAAGAGGATACATGAATGACACGACATGTTTTCAGACAACTCTCGACGAGACGGCTTCAACGCCACCGTTTTCGGCCCTGCGACTGTTGCTTCTGTTGAAAAATCGAGCTTTGAAAATCGGTCCAGGGGGTGTGTTATCTTGTGTCATATACGGTAGTGCGCTGATACAGCAGTTGACGGTTGGTTAAACGTTGGCTATGTACAGGGGCCCAACCGGACATACGCACTGCCTCCGCTCTCTTAATCTCTATGCGCCCAGAAATGCTGGCGATCACGGCTTTCCTGCAACAGCAGTGGACAAGCCAAACATGCTGTATGTAGACCTACCCGTGTGTTTGATTGTTGCTCCTCCACGCCGCACCGATCAATGTACTTCGAACTACACTGCTACTGCTTGTATGTACTTGAAAGAATAACAGGTGCTCCGTCAAGAATCCCACTCAATACACTGGACCCGAAAGTCCTTGCTGATAAGCCCACAAGAGACAAGAAGAACTGATTACGGGGCACAGCAGTAAAAGAGGTTCTCAAGCGTGTTCTGTAGCGCTACATGCAAGGTTGCTGCGTTGTTACCTCTGGGTATCAACTACAGCAGCAGCAGTAGGGTCCCCTTCTAGCCTCTGCTGGGATCGGTGGATTCTTCGAGTTTTGAAAGGGAGAGGAATCCGGGGATAAAATCACGTCCCCATCCCCTAATCGATTCTGCACCCTGCGAAGGTAGAAACTTTGGCTGACTCACGTCCAGCGTCCTGCACAGGTACCGTAGGTTATGTAAGATATGTACCGCACCCTCTTGACCCATTTTCATATCTTTGACTGCTCTGAAGAAAATCAGCGGCGGTGCCAATAATGGCAGCGCGAGAATCTTGTCCTCGAGAGCATTCCGAAAACGTGGGGTTTCATTTGTACATCCTCTGCGTCGTGGAGTAATCAATCTTTTAAAGTTCGGTCCTGTCCAGGGGGCGTGGTATCTTGCGTCATGAAACCTTCCGTATGTTTGTGGGCACGGCGTCATGTAGAGTCATGTTGCACCGGTGTGTCCGGCGGTGGGAAATAGGGGGTGCTTCCCCGCCTCCTTAGCAAACGAAAACCTCATGTCATGTCACCTTCCAAAGCAGCTGTGTTACCAAGGGGCAGGAAAACCGTGGGTCGTGACGAGAGGCGTTTTGGCCTCTGCGGGTCTGCCGCATCAACAGCAGGGTGTTTTCCAAGACTCTTCCATGGCGTTTACCTCGAGAATTCCGCTGTGTTTCATCGTTCCGTGGCCTCTGTTCAAGTGTATCATAGAACGTCCCATATACGACGAGATAGCAGCACCTACTTTTGACCGTCCCCGGTTTCCGTCTCAACAGCGGTCATTAGCTCACCCCTCATTATAGAAGCGCAAGTTTTACCCGTTTTCCCTCTCTGTTGGCATCATTAGCAGTCCGTTGACCCATCTCTCCGTCTCTCTCCCCCGCATACCACGCACGCTGCAAGCCCAAGTTTTACCCGTTTGTCCTCTCTGTCTTGCATCATTAATAGTCCCTTGGCCCTTTCTCTCGGTCTCTCTCCCGCTTGCCACGCACGGCGTGGAAACTTTTCCTCCTTTTTCCCGCCAGGTTTCCAAGTCGAGCGCAACCTCGCCAACATCGAGCCTGCAGATGCGAGCGCGCAACTGCGACCTCTTGGGCAAGAAGCCCAACCGCAAGGCCCGCGTCGTAACGTTCTCGCACAAGCGCATCCACAAGGTGGGGGGGGGCGAGGGATATTGGCAAACGTTGTAACGTTGGTGATACAGTAAGGGTCCTGGTGTAGTGCCGGTCGAAAAATGCCAGTCCCGGTATAATGTCGGTGAAATCGGCTGGATCAAACCGGCATTATTCTGAAACCATTACTGTAAAGCTTTTTTCACCTTGGTGTCGTGGTTCAGTTCTTCTCGCGTGGGCGGGGGGTCCGTGACTGGGGAAATTTTTTGGGTGTGTGTGGCTGAGTCAGAGTTCGGGAATGTCGGTAGGAAGTCCAAAGGGGTACATGTGACGTCCACATTGGTGGGAGAAGAGCTCGGAGTGGGATGGCACACTGTGGAGTAAGATGGCACTTCGTGAGGCCGGAAAAAAGAAACTTGAAACATCACCAGGTCCCGAATGAAGTACTATGATGCAGGTGTTGGTGTATGCTTAGCAGTCTCGCGCGGACGTACTGAGCGCATCGCCAAAGTTAACGTGCGCGTGGCTTGCTACGGTAAACCGCGCTGGGGACTGGTGAACTCCTTAGCAGTAGTGTAGTCTCACCCTTTCCCTTCGTTTTTCGCGCCCGTTTCTGAAGGGTGAGTGTCTTTTGAGGCGTGGGCCGGGTGGTTAGCCAAACCGTCTTGCACGCATGATAGAACCGGTCTTGCAACTCGCCGCTCGAGCTGTCGTCGTGAGTTGGAAGTCATGACTGATGCGTTTTTTCTTTCGCCGCCCATAGAGAAATAAGCCAACAGCGTGAACCAGGGGGGGGGGTGTAGATTTCTTTCCCTTGCATCCATTCTGTCGTAACGGGAGCAGTAATGAACCCGGCTCTTTTTGTCCCTTCGCCTCTGCGTGGCCGCCACTTGTTTTGA
This sequence comes from Ectocarpus siliculosus, assembly GCA_000310025.1. Taxonomy (NCBI): domain Eukaryota; class Phaeophyceae; order Ectocarpales; family Ectocarpaceae; genus Ectocarpus; species Ectocarpus siliculosus. Next base: position 3,410,989 of record FN649739.1, on the reverse strand, counting down.
TTGACTTGAGATGTGCATTTGCGGCCCTTGGGGGGTGTGTTGGGTGTGAAGCTTTTATTGTAGGTGCAACGCGTGGATTTTCCGGTGACTTGACCATGCTGTGTTGTGCATCCATCTAATCGTACTGCTGTGCCCAGGTGTGTTTCTTGCTACACACCCATCTAATTGTATTTTGTTCGCTCGATGTACCTCTCTTCGTCCCAACCAACCAACCAACGGAACGCGCCTAGGTGCAACACTTGAACCTGCAGTGGCGCAAGATGTACTGGGAGGAGGGCAAGCGATTCGTCAGGCTTAGGCTGTCGACCAAGGCAATCAAGACCATCGACAAGTACGGTCTCAACAAGGCGGCGAAGAAGTTCAACCTCGACCTCGTCAAGTTCACCGCTTAAAAAACAAATCTGATTGGCTGATTGGTTGATTGATTGATTGATACCTTGAATGTTTAATTTTTTGAAGACAACAAACACCCGTTCAAGGGTGCTAGTTGCCCCCCCCCCCAAGGCTTGGCTTGCGTAGCGGCTCATTTTTTGTTTGGCCCGCGGTGGTTTCATGTCGGGAGGGCGGTTGACGAGCGAGGGAAAGGATATAGCATCAACGCCGTACTCGTACAGTGGGATAGAGTTGGGTCCACTCCTCAATAGTAGGCGCCGAGTTTTCGTTTTCTTTAGTTGAACTTCGAGCAGCGTTGTGTTGTCTTGAGTTTGAGTTCGAGCAGCGTGCTTGGGAGGCATGACACCCTGGTAGCTGGGATATGTACTGCTGTACGCCGCGGGTCTTCGGTCTAGGCCTGCTGGCCAGCTCCACTAAATACATAGCAGGCCGGGGGCAGCCCTGAAGCCCCAGACGTTTTTCTTTTCTTGAAAAATGAAAGCTCTGCTAAAAGAAGTCACAGGCACTTCCGCAACAGCAACAGCACCGATTTTGTTACCACTGTAGGCCTTTCGCGTTCCCTTGCTTATTAGAGAAGCATTCGCGGTGGAGGGGGGGAGGGACTACGTTTATGTGTCTCTTGCGTTACCCCGGTGTTTTTGTGCTATACCCGTGGCCGCTACACGTGTCTTGCATCGTCGCTCGGACTTGTAGTGCGCATCTATCCTGCGGTCTTGGCTCCGTGACTGAAAGAGATTTGATCGTGGGTTACACGGAGGTAGAGGAACGGTTGCTGCTTCGTGCGCGGTGTGGTTCATGCTTTTGATGATCTGTGGGTTTCGCGGCTCCTTCCCGCAAGTGACTTCACAGATAAACAAACCCTTCCTCCGAAGAGCTGGACATCGGTTGTTGTATGCATACCTTTCGGTACAAATTTTGGACGCACCAGCCGGTGTCACGCAGAAGGCAGGGAAGGCCACACAGACAGACAGGAGTTGTATTTCAGGTCTTCCTTCTTGCGGTACGTGCCTTGAATCTTGTCGTGAGATGGATTCAGCCGGTCCTTTCCCTCGTCCACGTTTGTTTGGGTCTCAAAACGTCAGTTTGGGTCTCAAACGTCAAGAAGCTTGAGGGGTCATGTGACCACGTCAAGCACAAGAAAAAAAATGTCCAGACACATCATCATTTCGCCCCAAAAATCGAAAGTTCCGACCCAGCCTCTGGCTCCTTCCCTCAAAGCATATCTCACAGAGAACCACGGCGTTCTGTAAGATATCACAACCAGGCGCAAACGTTTGTGCCACAGAGTCATTCCGCCGACAATCGAATGGCTAACAACCTGAGCTCGTCAAGAAATTTGTCAGGCGACCAATCAGACCACCCGGCGACCGGCCGGCAACCTGTGAAGGAGAACGTTACACAAAATAAGACGATGCGGAACTCAGCATAGCTGAAAGCGGAAAATGCTAGCCGATGACATACGGGAATAAGCATGAACTACTTCGTACAAACCTCAATCCTCGTGAGAGTGAGGGTGTGCCTGCAGCTTAAAAAAAAAAGCTGTGCGCACTAGGTAACGATAACATAATCTGTGTGCAAGGGCAAAATATTCTTCCCAATACAAGAAAAGAAACAACAAAAAACGATCGCGTTTCCACGACACGGACAGCTGTTGACCCCGTGCGCGGAAATAACAGTCACAACACACCATAATAACCGCGCGCAAAACCAGCACTCTCACTGCCACGTTTGTCCCATCTTATCTTATCGGTAACACACTTGCGCACTACATCATCAACAAACAAACGGCGAGCCAGATTCACTACGGGCACTTGGTTCGACCGACGAAAAGAAAGGCGGTCGTGTCGAAAACTTCACCGTTAACGGTTGGTTGGTTGGACGAGAGACACTTCCGCGGCACGATGGTCAATTAGTTGCCGGCAGGTGGAATTTCGAAACTTGGAGAGAAAAATTCGAACGTCTCTTTTGTTGGTGTTCAAAAAATGTGGGCAGACAAGAACTAACAAGACCTATTGTCGTGCTAGATTAGCAACTAAAGAACACCGTTCTTGCGGCAATCCACCGCCACCTTAAAGGAAAACAAAACCAGAACGCCGCCCAGTCCTTCGCACCAGAAATATATTAACGTGGTAGCAAAAATCAACGCACCAACAATCAAGCTACCCTCGCGCAACAGTGATGCACCAATAATGTACGAGCGCGTTGCTTTAAAACTCACGCGGGTGCTCATGCAGCCCCGAGGCACCACCTACTATTAATGTCTAACTCCTACAAGCGCACGGAACCAAAAAAAAAGAGGCTCCGCGTTACCATCACGCCAGCGGGTAGAAACAAATTCAAAAAACCATCCAAACGAAGAAAAAATATGAAACCGAAATATGAACAACGCACACATACACGAAGCTTACCTCCGTTCTACAAAAAACATGAAAAGAGCGGCGCGGCCGCGCCAACAGCAAAGCGCCTCCCACGATTCAAGCAATACCCACGAGACGAGAAATCACCGAAGAACCGCCGTGCGGCCCCAAGAGAACACCTTCACCTCCACCGGACACGACCGTACTGATCCACCACAACCTACGCCGCCGAACCACACTTACAAATACCTGGTACTACTTGTATGAATATAATAATCCAGAAAAGGACGTTCTTGCGCCGGACACAGTGGTGCGCATGCGGTAGCCGATCGACCGCGTGGCCGATCGACCATGCGGCGAGCAGCACGCAACGGATATCTGGTCGAACCACCTGGAGTTTCCCCGCGCCTCAAAAACAGCAAAACATCGCGTCACCGCAACACAGAAATGACATGCACGCTCCGGCGCCTGTTGTCGACTACTCTACACTCACTCTTGCATCAAAACGTGAAGCTACGCAAAAAGATAAAAAAAAACAGATCCCAAAGCAGCTTTTCGACGCGGCGGTATCTACTAGGAAAAATAATAGAAGTAATCGTTCAGCGTCACCACGCCGTGGCGTCCACACCATTTTGTACCTTCAGCACGGACGGGAGTGCCTCGAGTTGGCCACACCGCGGCCAAACAACACCTGACCTCCACACAAAAAACAAAAAACGCAAGCCGTTTCTAGCAACTACAATAGACAAACCGGACTTCGCGCGGGCACATACACACAAACAACCACACACAAAAACATTTTGCACGACCGAAACAAAAAAACTCCGATTTGTGAAAAAAGAGGGAACCAATCGTCCTCGACAGACGTTCGGAGATATGTCGCCTCTACAAAGGCCATCTCCGAAGATTAAAAGCATCTACTATTACTACTGCAGCTGCCCATCGCGCCCGCCGTTCTTGAAGGACGACATCCCCTCCTCCTCCTCGCCCCAGCCGGGCCGCGAGGAGTCAAACTTCCGGCTGTAGACCTTTGCGCTCCGCGGCCCCGGGGACACGCGGTACATCTCCGCCGCCCAACCCCCGCCGTCGCCGCCGCCGCCCGCCACCACCCGCTCATCCCCGCGGCGGGAGCTCGACCGCGACCGGCTCCTGCCGCCCCAACCCCTCTCGCCCCGCGGGCTTCGGCTCGACACCCGGGAATGGCTACGACTGCCGCTGCTCTTGGGGCTCCTGCTCCCGCCGCCGCCGCGAATGGACGACTCGCCGCCGCGCGAGTAGAACGGGTTCACCTCCGCCGATACGACGGCGGCGGCCTCCCCGCCCCGCTGCCGCCGCCCCAGCTCGGCCGCCGCCCCCGCGGCATCGGCGGCGGCGGTGGAGGTGGAGGTGGACCCGAACCCACGGGGCGGCCCGACCGAAGCACCGCCCGCCGCAGCCGCCACGCTGATCGGCAGGCGGGCGCCGCCCGCGGGGGTCTTGACGGCGCGGGCGAGGGCCCTGCCCGTGCTTGTCTCTCTGGAAGGCGTGAAGCGATCCGAGTCGCCGCCGCCACCCGTTGCCGGGGGCTTGATCTTTCTAGGGTTCCCGTTGGCCGTGAGGCCGCCGCTGCCGTAGGCCCGCGGACCCGACCTAGACCCCCGGCGCTCGGGCAGCAGGGCCGACCCGTCCTGGGGAGCGAACGCGTGCCCGATCGCCTTGTCCGCGCTCTTGCTCCTCCTGTCCTTCATGCCCCTGCTCGGTGCCGGCACCTCCGAATCCTCATCTTCGTCGTCTTCTCGCCCGCCGCCGAACGGGCGCGCGCCGCTTCTGGATTTCCCCGCGCTCCTGCTCTTCCGGCCTTTCATCCCCCTGGGCACCGACACCGAGACGGCGGCGGCCTCCGCCGCCTCCGCGGAGGAATGGTTGCGCTTCGGCCTCTCCGATGGCGAAGACTCGCCGCCACGACGGCTTGCCGCCGCCGCCGCCGCCTCCGACCTCCTCGACCCCCGCCTGCCCCTCCTCTCCTCTCCCGCCGTTGCGTCGTCCGGCAGAACGGCGAAGCCGCGCTTCGTCGGCGTGTTGCGGGCGGACAGGGCCACGTGGCCGTTCCCGCCGACGACGGCCCCCTCCCCCCAGGCGCTCACGAGCGGGGGGGACATCCACCCTTCCTCCTCCCGGGCCGCCTTGAGCTCGACCGACCTCTGCCGGGCGAGCTCGAGCTCCCTGAGCTCCGAGGAAAGCGGCGTCTCGACGTTGACGACGGCGACGGCGGAGTCTACCGTTTCTCGGCGAGGGTCGCGCCCACCGCCGTCTTCCCCCTTCCCGCTCGGCCTCCGAGAGCTGGACCTTGACAAGTCACCAGCTCCGCTGGGTCGCCGGGAGCTAGACCGCGACGACCCCGTCCCGCTCGGCCGCCTCGAGCTCGAGCTCGACGGGTCAGCAGCCCCAGCGACCGCTCGCCGCGAGCCCGACCGCGACTGCGACTGCTCGCCGTTAACGTTGACGGCGGCGGAAGTGCCCGGCGAGGTGGCCCAAAACTCGTGCTGACTCTTGCTGCTGCCGCCGCCGTTGCCGAACCCGTTGCCGTTGTTTGTCCCCCGGAGGCCCCTCTCTGCCGTATCGTCGGCGGCAGCTGGCGTAGGCAGCGGGCGGGGGCCGACCATGGCGGACGTGCTCCCCTCCTCCGCATCACCGCCTCCGCCGCCCGCCAGCTCCAACGCTCTCTCGCCCCGGCCCTTCCTCCTCCGACACACGGTCAGCATGCACAGGCAGATGAGAAGCGCGCTGCCCAGCGCGGCGATCAGGCCGACGACCACCCACCTCATCGTCCCCGTCGTGCCCAGCAGATCCGGCTCGCTCTCCTCCTCGGGCACGAGGCCCAAGCCGCTGCCGGCGCCGCTGCTGCTGCTGCTGCTGCCGTCGACGCCCGCTGGGGACGGGGTTCCGCCCTGGGCCCGCTCCTGCCCCATCTGGGAGAGCCCGTCGTCATCATCGGCGACGATCGGGGCCGGCGTGGGCGCCCCCGCCGCGCTCCCTATCCCGGTGAAGGCGGAGCCCTGGCACGCGTTGCACCGCACCGTGCCCGTGAGCTGCACCGCGATCTCGCCGTCGCTGTCGCCGAAGTACGCCTCGCAGTCGTAAGGGTCGTTCTGGAAGCAGTAGATGTCCCTGGCGACACCGACGAGGGTCGAGCCGGCGGTGGCGGCGGCGGAGGAGGAGGAGGAAGAGCCACCGACCGTTTGCAACGCCGCGGTCGCAACCGACGAAGACGAAGCCGAGGACGTCGAAGGGTCCACTTGCTCTAGGGGCCCCGTGGTGTTCGAGGCTGGGGTACCCGTCCTCTCCAGCAGCAAAGCCGAACCGACGAGGTCGGGGCTGGAGGAGGACCCGCCGTTCCAGTTGAACTGGAGGAGTTCCAGCTGCTCGTGGCGTTTTTTGGTTCGCCAAGTTTCACGTGAGGGGGAGGCGGGGAAAAATTTGCTTGGATTAGTCCTTCGGTCGTTGACAAAGGCTATCTATCCGGCGTTTCAAGTTTCGGCATATGGAGAAAATGGCCGGATGGTCACGAGTTGTAAGGTTGACAGAGATCAATCGGCCGTTAAGCGGAGGGTTTTCTTGACCCGTCGCCCTCGGCGTAACAATGAAGGGTGTGGGATCACAGCAGTCGATGAAAAAAAAAAACACAAAAAAAACTGTTTCGGCACATTTTCGTCAGGGCTCAAAGCCAAGAGGTATGCATAGGAACGGCAACGCATGCCACACGACCCGCAAAAGCGGACATGACGAAGGCGTGCGGCATCTCCTTGTAGCAAACACCTCGCGTGCTGGCCCTCTCAGCACGCAAAAGGTGTGTGCATGAAATAAAAAAACACGCCGCGCGGCAAAGCAGTCAATCTGACGATCTAACCCGGTCTCCAGCATCTACCCAGTCTCCAGCATCACCAAGACACACAGCAGAGGCAAGCAAGCGAACAAAAACGATTACACCCCCCCCCCTCTATTGACGGAAGCGTTGTTGTCGGAAGTGACCATCCAGGTACGTTATAGATGCCAACTTTCATTTCGCATTCGGGATAGGAACTGCTTTATGCTTGTTTCAGATCCTTTGCTGACGGCAACACGTCGACTCGTCCAACAACCCCGAAGCGGATACTAAAAAAAAACTTCCTTCACCTCCAGCTGATCCCGACCGCTGTCGTCCGAAGTCCCGAAGTAGATGCCGCCTCCAAGCGTGCTCAACACGGACGAGTTGAACACCGACAGCGACGAGTCCACGGACGCGATGGCTCCGCCGTACCCCGTCGACGCGCTGTTGCTTTCGAACATCGTGCCGGACACGAACAAGGGCGGGCACGTGTAGTTGCCGCTCTGCCCGCCTCCTCCCAGCGAAAGCGTGGCGTTAGCCCGTTCCTCGTCCGAGAGGTCTCCGTTAACGATGGCGCCGAAGAGTCCGGTGGCCTCGTTGCTGTCGAACGTGGACTCGTAGATGTTCGCGCCGCACGCGAACAGCGCCGCGCCGCCGTAACGGCCCAGGCATCCCTCGAAACTGCTGTTGAGAACCTATTTTTGGGTGCACGTGCATGTTGTTTGATGTCAAGACAACAACAACCATAACAGCAACGACGAGGACGCGCATACAAAAAGAGGACGGTAGAGGGAAAGGCCGAGGCATCCCCGAACACTGCTCTTGAGAACGTACCAATGTAGTGTGCGCGACCGCAGACAAAAAAGGAGGCAAAACGGTTGGAAGTGCGTGAGGGAAGGGCCCAGGCATCCCTCAAAACTGTTGTTGAGAACCTCGGGTTTGCACGCATACAAAAGAGGTCAAAGACAACCTACCTTCAGCAATGCATGAAACTGGCTAATGTTGAGACTTGAATTATTGCCTGTATTCATGGGGTAACTGTTTATTTAGCAGCAGCGGTGGGCTGAGAAGGCGGCTGCTAAATAGAGAGCGAGGTTCAGCGAAGGTCTGGCGCATCGACCGGTCACCAGTCCCGCTCGTGGACTTGGCGCCACCACAACAACGTACAATAGCAAACGTTTGTGAAAAATCAGCATTCGCACTATTTACTTGGCGTGGTTCTGATCGCAGAGATCTGTCTTTTACGACTTGTTCCCCCCCACCCACACCCTCTCGTTTCCGCCCTTCCTCTCAAGACTGACTCCGCTGCCTTATGTTTCGAGTTTCCAAGGAAAAGTCCGGAAAAGGGGGCAACGTCCACCAACACTATTGCAAACATCCCCGCCCCCCATCGGAACCATGACTCATGTCCCCAACCATGCAAGCAAACGCCCCTTCGTGCTGTCTCACCGTAACAAATACCCCCGGGGATGCATACACCGCACCCCCGGCTCCCGCCCGCCTGTAGCTGCCCGCCCCGACGGCTTCGTTGCCCACGAAGCTGCAGTTGCTCACTTCCAGCTCTCCCTGCCCCCAGGAGGAAATAGCGCCTCCGTGGTTTTCCGCGACGTTGCCGATGAAGGTGGAGTTTCTCACGCTCACGAACGCGCTGCTTCCGCTCCCCGGCTCCGCCATGCTGTAGATCTGGTTCGTTTCGCAGAGAGAAAAAAAAAATGAGGGTTTCGATACCGTTGTTATGTGCAACAGGCTTCGAAGACTCGAAATAAGTCCAGTGTCCGGCTGGCTTTTTCTGTCTCATTTCACTGCAAAGACGTTCAACACATCACCTTCGGCTGTAGTTTTCGACCGCGGGCAGTGACTGCTGTATGGAATACTGTAGCGGTGGGGTAAGAGAAATGGATCTCGAGAATTAATTGAGACACCCCCAAGTGACGAAAAAACGCGACAAGATAAAAAAACGTCGAACGGCAAGATTTTTTTTTGACGGACGTGTTATTTTTCGGAGTCTCTCCTTCGAGTTTTCTTCTTGCCCCACGACACGTGCGTGGACATCTGTCTATGGCAGTCTACCGAACGAACGTGACCGCAGGGCATGATCGTCGCGCAACCGGCATTTGAACGGGAGCCTGCCCTGCTGAGAGCGTCTCATCCCTGGCCCCCGCACGTTACTCCAGCCGATTTGGAAAAACCACGCAGCAAACAACACCTTTTTTTTTCTTCTTAATACGACCCAACGAATCCATCTCTATTCAAGAAAAGAGTCAAAGATAGACTAGCAATGAATTTCCACTGCTATTTCCCGAGTACCACCTTTTTTTGCGTTTCCAACGGGCTTCCAAAAATTCCAAATATGAGTGTATCAGTTAAAGTTCCCCCACAAAGATGCGGACAGATCTCAGCACTTTTTTTTTTTTTTGTTCCATCTTTATTCCGGGCGCCAGTCTACACCTTCGGGCACATGGTCGACGCACCAGCGGGGGGACACATGGCAGAAATCAATCCACCTTTCCTCGTTTCCTCCTGCGGTGCTCGCCGTCAATGCCGACCGCGAGGATGGTTCCGCAGCCCCTTCCTCTATCGTCATTGTTGCATACATTGTATACATCAATCGACAGCGGTGGAGAGTTGAGAGTGGGATACCGCCGCAAGTTTTACCGCTATTTTTGGAAAATACACAACTACACCACAATTAAACCTGGTGCGTGCTCGGATATCTGCGCTTAAGGTAGAGAGGTCGGACGGCTGTGGAGGTGTCATCCATTGCGCGCGACAAAGGTATGCACACCAGAAATTTGACTATGTAGTTGATGCAGGGGGTATTATATTTTTTGCAACTGCTGCGCCGACGAGCATCGAACCGAAAAAATAGGCGGCATCGAACCGAAAAAATAGGCGGCCTTTTCGTCGATTTTCAAAGCGGCGCTCCCTTCGCCCCTCCGCCCACAGCAGCAGCGACCAAAACCAGAATAAAAATAACGGTTGTTGTTGCTGTCCGCTCGTAGGGGTCATCTGATGAATATGGAGGACGGACGAATGCCATCTCAGCAAAAGAAGTATTTTCTGCCAGTGGTTGCGTGAGTGAGGCACGCGCTCACGCGCTGCTGGTGTGTGAGCGGAAGAACGTTTTGTGCGCAGACGATAGGGCCCAGAACAAGAAGCGGAGATTTTCCTGCCCATGGACTACAGACTGCTGTTCTGCAACAGCACATGAAAACATCAAACATTATCATCCGGCGTTGACATTATTAGAGCGCTGCTGCTCTTCTGGCCACAGGGCACACGCACACCACACACAAAGGCGCACTACATAGCGCACACCACTACCGCTGATGCTCACCCCGCCGCCGTCCTGCTGGCTCGAAAAGCTCAGGCTCTCGAACACGCAGCCGTCCACATCCAGCTGACCTGCGTTCCACACCGCTCGGACCTCGCCCGGCGACCCCAGGACGCCTGCCTCGTTCGCGAACGTCAGCCTGTCCAGCGCTAGGTACGACCCCTCCGGGTTGACAAGGAGGGATGCCGAGGTCGGGTCGGGCACAAGGAAGTCCTCCGCGACAGCTACGAGGAAATTTTCGTCGGGAGCGGACCCTATCGACACCTCCACCCCGGCCGGCAGGGTGATGGCGTCGACGCAGCGGAGGTTCGCGGTGACGACGATCGAGATGTCGATCCCCAGCTCCGCGTTCTTCTTGAGCCCCTCGCAGGTGCCGACCTCGACCTCGCCGGCGGTGCGGTTGACGGTGATCACCTGCCCCTGCGCGAGAGGAGGCTGCTGGCCGAGCAGCAGCAGCAGCAGCGGCAGCAGTAGCATCCCGAACACGCTTCTCGCCATTTTTTCCGCTCTCGCGACACTGCTGTTCGCCGGCGACACCACGCCACCACGCCGGCGGCGCGCGCACTGCTGGCCGAGGCGCTCGTAGAGTGTGGGTGGACGCACAGCACCCTTGTTGTGCCAGCAAGCCGCATTCACCGCCGTGCCAGCGCACGCAAGTTGTGGCGCCAGTAAACAGCCAGACCCTCTTGCTGTATTCACGCTGGAGTTGCACACAACAACAGAACGAAAAAAGTCGAGCGGTCGCGGTCAAGCGGCGAGCGGGGGGGGGGGGGCGCAAATGGCAATACATTGGCGGGGAGGGGGGAGGGGGCATGTCGGTTTCGGATTGTTCTGTGTTTGGCACCTACAAACGTGATCGCGCGCCGGATTCGATCTTCCCATATCGTTTGCGTTCTGCTGCACATCTCCCATGTGCGCTGGCTTTGCTGCTAGTGCATGTAGATCGCTCTTCAACCTGCCCGAGACAGCATGTCGGAGGTCGCGATAAACGCGCTGACGGTCGATTTGACCAGGCTCCTGTCTTCGGCGAAGGGTCGGCAAAGCACCGAAGATTTGGCTGAAACGACGTCGCTGTTCAGGCAGTGCAAGCAGAACAGCGGGGTCAAGGAGAACAGCGGGGTCAAGGAGAACAGCGAGACTGTGGCCAGGGATATCGGTGGAGAGATCTCCACTACTCCTGGCTCCCCTGTCGGCAGCACTCTCACCCGGAAGACGCCCCTCCCCGATGAAGTGGACAGGTGCGTTTCCTGGATCGAGAGGGATATCGGTGGAGAGATCTCCACTGCTCCTGGCTCCCCTGTCGGCAGCACTCTCACCCGGAAGACGCCCCTCCCCGATGAAGTGGACAGGTGCGTTTCCTGGATCCAGAATCCATCGAGGGTACATGGTGGTTCCAATGTTGTATGCATACTCCAGCACAGCAGAGTAGCGGAGATGATCGCGCTCTGCGTAGTTGGTCTCTAGGCTTGTGCACACGGGCCGAAGCACTCACCAGGGTATTTTCACTTCAGCAGTATTAATGTACTGATCGAAGGTCTCACTTCTCGGGGTTCCAGGTGCTACATATATAGTACTCAGCGAGGGCGATACACCAGGGCAGAAATCGTGTGAGTGTAGGGACGGCTGTAGATAGAGTTGTCTTGTACAGCAGCAGTACAATAGTCTACGTTCACAAGCCTTTGTGTACAGCAGCCTGATTTTGGTTCTGTATTCATGCTGCTGCTTGCACCGTTGTTTCGAAAGGTATTGCATGCTATAGCACAGATATTCTTGTGCGGGATCACCTACACCTGTTATAATAGCTGTGTAATGGACATCCTTTTTGGACAAGACGACCACCGTACATCTTTAGGCAATCAATCATTGCATTCCCACGATGCTGTAGTCGCAGTATTCAAGTCGCCCCGCGTAGTCTACTGTTGCAGCTTCCGGCGTGGGGGGGAATTGTGGCGAGAGTTGGGTATATCCGCCACTCGGTAATTGTAGGGCTTTCTTCACGGCTTCACAACCGACAGATAATTGCAGATATACGTGTAGCCCCAACACTACTGTTGTTCCCCTCGTCAAGGGTGTGTTTGCCCGCTCTTACCACCATCGTTTCCTTTTTCGGAGTATCTGAACATCTTCTCGTCCACGGCTAGGAGATCCGCCTCCTCCATCTAAACCCTGAGACAACCTTGCGACAATCACAGCAATAGTTTTTCGTTTTGTGGGTCAATGTGATGTCACAGCTATCGGTTGCTTGCGATAAAATACCTGTGTTCGTGTAGCGATGGTCAGCTATCTATAGACTTACTTTGCTAAAGAAGTGGCAGTACTGTCGACGGACGACTTGTTGTCATGTTGCAAGGATCTGGGCCATGGTTGGCGACAACGAACAAGGTTCGTAGAGCGCCAGCCGTTGGACAGCTTGTAGGCTATATACCGCCAGCAAAACCCCGACCCTACGTAGATGTACAGGGCGCCACGCTGTTGTTGTTTTTGTCAACCGTTCGATGCGTCCTAGTCGTGCGGGCTTGTCTGAGACGACCGAGCCCGTTCACATCCCTTTATCTCCATCAACAAACATGAACTCCCGCTCAAAAGGAACTCCTCGTCTCCTTCACAGCCTACGCATGGGTGTCCCTGACCCCCACGTATCATCCTGCTGGCCGCCCGTAACTTGTAGGTACCCGACACATATAAATCATGCGAACCTACACATCCTTGTCCTGTTTGCCCATATCCTTTCTCACCCTTTGGGTGAAAGTCCCAGGCTGCTGACATCGTGCGTCTTTTCCCTTGTTTTTATTATTTTGGTGCTGGCGGCACAGCTGTTGCTACGCGTATGCGCCACTCAGAGACCAGAAGCCGACGACAGTAGCAGCAGCAGCAGCAGCAGCAGAAGAAGAAATTAAGGCCCGACCTCCGGGGAGAAAAGTACCACCGGCCTCTCCGAGCCATGGCGATGTAGACAGGTGATAATTTTCTCTCTTTGGTATTGAAATGCGTTCGTTCACGATTTAGCCCACCGCTAAATTGCAGGTCGTTCAGTTGTATTGCCCACCCCATCAGTCTCACGACCTTGTACCAACAACTAAATAGTCGACCTTGCATCCGCGGTGATGGAGTTCATCAGCGAACAACAATCTGCCCGCAATGCATGCAGCAGTTCGGCATTGCCCACAAAGTAAGAGCATGCGCCCGGGAATCACATCCACATGAATGCTCGCGGCGCCTTACTGCGCTACAGGAAAACAGGAGAAAACGTTTCTTCGCGCTTTTGAGACTCTGTTTCTCTTGACAAAGCAAGCTTTTAAGAATGCAAGGGTGCAAACGAGTAGAGCCAAATAATCTCCTCTTTAACCCTCTTCGTGCAGACGTGCCTACACGTACGCCGACGGGTTCAAACCAAGACGGCGAGACCAACAGCCACCAGCAGCCGCCTCCTCCTCGTTCTCGCAAAACGGAGCCTCTCGAAAATGGCGTGACCGCAGAAGCAACCGACGCACCTCTGGGCCACACTTTCCTGGCAGACAACACCAACACCACCAGCACCAGCAGCAACATCAGCAGCAGCAGCAGGACCAACAACAACACCAGCAGCAGCAGGACCAGCTACGTCAAGACCCGGACGCCCAAGTAAACCACGAAGCGCCATCTCGTGATGGAGAGGGAGGCACGGATACTGCCCGAACTGTAAGAAGAGAAGACGCGCAACCTCGGGACGCGGTGCTTGTCGGCGAGGCTTGGTCGGAGAACGCAGCTGGAGGAATCGAGGGCTCGATCGGGCGAGAGAGGGATAGGGCTAGCGTGGGAGACGCAGGATCGCAACGCCCATGTGAGAAAGGATCTAGACAAGTACGTAAGATATCACCGCCCCCCAGGGCGATTCCTTGTCGGATTTCCAGGGAGATGTTCGGTATATGCACAAGCGTAGAGAGGAAGTGTATTTGAGCCGTGTGGTATTGAGGTACAAAGGTCAAGGGGAGAGGCAATCCTGTTCCCTCGGAATACAATGCCGCCAAGAAATGTTGAATGGCCGCTGCTACGGTATGCATGATCACGGCGAACACCGCACCCACCCGCCCGCCCACCCCTGCCCCACCCCGCCGCTGACCTCCGAAAACAAAACAGCGGCGGAGTCTCGCCGCGACAGTTCGGAGCTCCACGAATTTCTGTACCGTGAGGGTCGGAGCAGGGAGGACCGCCGTAGAGCCAAGGTGGGGGCAGAGGAGGCATCGAACAGATCCACCAAACCGCCGTCATCTCCTTAGCGGTGGACGTGTTACATCGGGGGAATGTTTCTGAGTGCCGGGGACGAGCATCGAAATAATCCCGCCTCGTTTGCGTTTTGACTTCTGTCCATAGCATTGTTCGTAATATTTACCGTATGGAAGAAAATGAACTCCTCGTTCGCCGGCGATACCCCTCTCAGCAAGCGGAGCGGGACCGGGAGCTCACGTTCCGGCCGCGCCTGGCGACCACGAAATACTGGGCGGCGGCCACCGCCCGAAGGCGTCGCCGCAGTAGGGCCGACGATTTCGGGCTGGCGACAGAGCGGGGTAGAGATGGGGCTGGGGCGGCGGCGGAAGACGCAAGGGCCGGCGGCGGCGTGGAAGGGGTACCAGCACGGTTCGAGATGCTCTACGAAGATGTGGGTTCTGAAGTCTCCTGAAACTTGTGTCCTGTGGGAAAGGACTAGTAGTAGTAGAGTATAGCATCTGTGACAGCCGTACTGTTGTAGGAACATGCGTGTTATGCTTGTTCAAGGACGGAGTTGTCACGTTCTCCCCATAAGCTACTGTGGAGTAGTTCCCGATCCATTGCCTAGAACGCGTGGGGGGGTTAGTCAAGATACCAGGGTGAACACGACGTCCGATACGCAAAGACGAACCGCAGTAAAGAAATATCGCAGGGGACTCGACAAAAGTTTGTCACGCTGCATGTGTTTGGTTGTCCTCCGATCCGCTTCTCACTTGACCCTTAAAAAACGATTGGCTTTAGTACGGCGGTACGTTTCGTTTGTGACTTCTCGCTTGTAACGTTTCGTCGGCAACGTTTCGTTTGTAGCGTTTCGTTCTTAACGTCTCGTTTGCAACGTTTCGTTTTTCTTGTTTTTCCCTTCATGGCACGCGCACGGACGCACGAGCAGAGCAAGGCGCAGCTCCTCCGGTCGCAAGAGGACAGGGTCAAGATCCCCGCGGCGTGTACTTTTCGGCCCCAGCTCATTTCATACCGGCCGACCTCACGGTGATTTTTGCTTCTCCGTTTCAGGAATAAATGCGGTGGGAGTGTTGTCCGCAGTGGTATTTAGTGACAGTTGTGTACTGAACGTGATTGGTATCAAATTAATTACGGCTACTGTGTATGTACATGGAAGATAACGAAGGAGCGTGTCATCTACCTGAAGCTGTTGGAACGAGCAATGAACCTATATCCAAATACGGCGCACGACAGCGAATGCAACCTGCGGGCTCGCCCTAGGGAACAGAGTACATCCTCATCGGATGCAGAGAAAGAGCAGAAAATTGGTGGAAGTGATGACAACGGCACCTCAAACGCAGTTGATTGCACTTTCTAGGAATCCTCTTTCCGGGTTGACTTATGCACGATATGCAAACGTTCATCATGCCCGCACCTGTCTAATACGGTGCCCCACCTCTCCTCTCATTGCCAACAACGATATCGACAATTTCATCCGGTACAGGGGACGGGGCCGACACGTCGCGAGGAAGGCAACGGCAGCGGCAGCAGCAGCGAGCCCCGAAGACGCTGACATGGGGCGAGAGACGTACGTGTTCGATGATTCAGGGGAGCTCTTTGATGAGAGCGTCAACGACCCCCACGCACGCAACGAAAGAGGTGACAGCGACGGGCTTGACAACGGCAACGACGACGACAGCCAAGCTTGGGTGAACAGCCTCGTTTTCGGCGACAATGACGAAGATGACGGTCACGTCGACAACAGCAGGTCAAGCGGCGCCAACGATAACGGCGACAACAACAGCAACAACACGAAACGCACAGAAGAGGGACGGGGGCAGGAGCAACACGGAGACCGCCCGCGCCGCTTCGACCGCCACGGCAGCCGCCTCCGAACACCCAGAGCCGGCCTGCGAGGGGAGAACGGCCGGGGGTACGGCGAAATACGCAGCAGCAGCAGCAGCAACGGAGGTCTCAGCGCCGTGGATGGCCCTTCCGAGGAAGGCAGCACAGGCAACAGGAGACCCGGCGGCTGCAACCGCAGAGATTATCATCGTCGCAGCAGAAGCTTGCCATCGAGGTCTAGGGGGGTGACGCGGAGCGGTCTTTCCGAGGGGGCGGGGGGGCGCACGGGAGCGGTGGGGACGCCGTCGTACGCGGAGAGGCTCTACCGCGGACATGACGAACAACAACAAGTTTGGGCGAGAAGGTAGGTCTCGTACCAGCAATGTAGTTGTGGTCCGATGGTGTCGTCCAGCTGACTCCCAATGGTCTCGTTCGGCAAGACAGAGGTTCTCTTCGACGAAACGGTTTCGTGCCCGAAGGTTCGCCCTAACACAGGCAACACCCGATGCGGGTTAACGCGAACATGTTGGGCACACATGGGCACGTACCGGCACGAAACATCCGACTTGGTTTCCGCGTACTTTTTTGTCCACATTCCACCCGACTGTGTAGATGACAACGATCTCATTCATTGGTCAATCAGTTTAATTAGCTTGCGAGGTTTCATCTCTCCACCGTCTAGAGATGTGGAACCGGGCAAGTTCCAAAATCTTGAGGTTGTTCGTGACAACATGGTCCTCACAACACAGCTGGATGGCCCACGTTGTATTCCGCATCACGACTCCCGAAAACCGGCAGGCCTCCTGCATGCGAAAATTTGTTGCAGAAACAACTATTACTATCATTTTCTGCACGAAAACCGACCTCAGGCGGCAAGAGAGGGCCAGACTGGAGCTAAAGGGCTGCACGTTTCGACCAACGCTGGACCAGAACAGCCAGAATCTCGGTCGTGCAGGCCGGACATACCTGGGTGGTGGGTCACGAGAGCCGAGGGGGCGGTAGTCGTCTTAGTCTAGCCACCTCGTGTGCTGAGAGGTCGTTCTTGATCAATACATTATAATGGTAATAGTACGACGAGATGTAAATATGATGGGAGATCTGGTAATAACAATGATCAGTTTCGTCACGCTCGCGAGAAAGGTTGTGTTGCCGAACAAGCGCGGGGTTGTTGAGGCGCGCAGAGCTCTCGTGGCTTACCAGCAGCTCGGAGCACGCTGGCAACACCCCCCCCCCCCCTACAACGAGGGAGCGCGCAGTAGCCACGAGGGACCGGAGTGGTTTATGGCATAGAAAACGTTCGCGCTTCTTCACTGACGCGGCGTACAAAGCGGTCGTGTATTTAATTTCGCACCCGAAGTCCCGCGAGCGAAACCTCTTGATATACTGTAGCTGTTTCGTCTCTTTCCACTGGGGGCGGCACGGTTGCACGGAACCACAAGCTTTATTCCCCCTCCCATGAAACATATCTGGTACTGCGGTAGTTAGGTCGCGAAAATCCTAGCGTTACGGAAATTGGTGTGTGTAGATCAACCTGTTTCGAATTGGACATCCATGTGAAACTACAATGCTTGAGTTGGTACCTTCACATCAAACTCAAATATCCCGTGCTCGCGAAAACGTGTTTAATGTATGTCAACTCTGAAGAGGGATTGCGCTCCATAATACGGCAAACCGCGCTTGGTCAGAATGTCCAAGGGATGCTGCAAATCAGTACCCCCTCCCCCGATTGAATGAGTACCCCCCCCCCCTCCCGCAGAAGGTCAGAACGGAGGAGCACGGCGGCGGAGCTCATCCGCGGTGAGGTGGAAGCGAACGACACCACAGGAGGAGGAGAAGGAGGAGGAGGAGGCGTCGGGAAGGGAGGGGGGCATGGCGGCGGCGGCGGCGGCGGCGGCGGCTCACGAGAGGCTCTATCAGGCGGCGGAGCACGTCAGGGCGAGGAGGAGAGAGGAAGTCGCGGAGAGGCGGAAGGCGGAGACCGTGGGGTGTACGTTTCAGCCGGAGGTGAATCACGCCCCCGCCGCGTCCTGCGCTGCTGCGTTCCAGGGGCGAGGGTGAGTGAGGGGAGAGTCGAATCAAGGGGCTCGTTGCACGGCAGTCTTGCAGGCAAGTTGGGGATCAACTCTATCGGCTATGATTTTTTAAGGCACTGAGACCTGCAGGCAGTCGTACTTCTATGTAGGCCGTTGCAAACAAGGATCCTCACTTAACTGAGGCTGTCGACGACGGGGCATGCTGCCGAGTCCCGCCGTCGAGAGCTTCGTACCCCGTTCCACCGACGCCATTGGTGCTGTCACAAGAAGATGGCGAGAACGATCCCGGTTCGACACATGACCACACGAAGTTCAGCGAAACCTTCGGCCCACGTATATAATTTTCAAGTACCGTGAAAATGAGACCTTGGCCGACGCAAAATATTACAGCGAAAATTACGAAGTACAGTAGGTTCGACCGATCCGGAGGCATTGGCTGCGTGCTTGTGTACTGCTCACGCAGGAGGTCAACATACTCCGGGGGCACCGCTAAACGCAACGGCGGCGACCGCCGCGGCGTGAGGAGCGGGAGCGTCAACAGCAACAACGGCTGCAGAAACACCAGCAGGGACAACGGCAGCAGCGTTTTCGACAGGTTAGTAGCGGCCGGCGAAGAGGCGAAGCAAAGGAAAGCCATGCTCGGGAAGATGACCCCCCCAGGGTGCACCTTTCGGCCCCAGGTGAGAGACATTGATTTTGGCCCTGCGGTAGGAGTGCAGTGGACCATAAGGCCCGTCGTGTGCTCAGAAGATGTCCCTGACGCACGAGGTATGTACGCGCGTCAGGTTGCGTTGAAGATTTCACGTATCGCAAAGAGGAACGCCATCTGTTTTGGAAAACCATGGCATTCTGTAAACCCTTATAGGGTAGTCTTCGAACCAAAAAGAATCGTGTTCCTCTCCCCCATGGTGTGTGTGCGCCGGCCGGAAAGGCAAGCGAATAACTTTTGGCCTCTCCTGCGCGCGCGGCTACCTCCGCCTTTTCTGACAGGTCAACGTGCATGGGAACGGCAAACGTCCACCAGGGCATGCTAGCAACAGCGCCGGGTCAACGCAGAACGGCGGCGGCACCTTCGCCGCACAATCTCAGCCGCACCCGCAACACCCACCCCCCTCTTCCTACGGCGGAGCCCCCCGATCGGAAGAGAACGTCTCAAACTTCCCCCCCCCGCCTCCACCGCAAACCGGTTCCTACCACAGCAATCCTGGGAATGATGGATACGGAAAGGACGGAAACCGCCCCCCCCCTCCGAGAAGGCCATCTGCCGGTGCCCCGGGCGGTAGCGGCGACTGGGCGGTCACCCAAAAAGGTCGCCGCAGCGATGAGGGCAGCGTCGCTGGTATCTCCGACACCGCCGCGCACCACGCCGCCGACAAGAACTTTCTCCGCGAGCTCGCGGCTGCCGCTAGCACTGCTGCTGCCTCTGCCGCTGACGCCGTTCCCGTGGCGGAAGTCGACGAGGAGGGCGCCAGGATCCCGTACCGAGAATCGAGGTTTTCTCCGAGAAGAAGGCGCCGCAAGCAGGGGGGGGGGTACGACGGCAACGGCAACGACGGCCATGGTGGCGGCGAAAGTGGGCGCGAATCGCCGGCGTGTGAGAGGCTGTTCGAGCTGGGCCATCGCCAGCAGAGGTGAGCTGTGTGCGACTACCAAAGATGGTATTTGATGTGGTAATAAAAAGCGGAATTTGTTGTAGAAGGTGGAGAATTGTACTACAAGCGTTCAGTGACGTGCTGGTACCCGTGCCCCTTCTACACCAACATGGACCGTGCCTGATCTCCGCCAACAAGCAAGTACCCTAGACGGGGTATTCTCTGATATTCTGAGTCGGGAGCGGATATGCTCACCACCGTCCCCTCGTGTGCCTGGGAAATTGTGTTTTGGGGCCGAATGGGGGTGCCAACACCGCACAAAGGATTATGAATGCTCTTGGAGGTAGTCATCATTCTCGTTTGGCGCCGAAAGACGAAGCACAGCCTTTATGTTGCTGTGAGTCAAGGCGGACATCATTTCATCAACATGTACCTCGCCTGTTGCATGCGGGGTGCTTACCTCACACACCTTCGGCCGTAACGATGGTGTTAGAGACTACTGGTACTGACAAAATTATTGCTCATGTCATTGCCACGTTTAGAAAGAAGAACCCACAAGGATTCCCGCGGTACGAGAGGCCGTAGAACTTGCAGGAGAAAAAAAGCACTTGGCGCGTTTCGTTGCACTCCCAATACCGTTGCTTCAGGACTAAGGTACCGCTTTGTGCCCGCCATTGCGTACGACCTGAGACGAATATAGTGGCCTATTCCTCCCCCGCGCCGCATCCCGTTCGGGCACACAGGAAGAGGAACGACTCCCCTCGGGACACACCGCAGTCCCAGCGGGAGAGGGACGAGCTAGAGGAGCTCAAGCTGTGCACCTTCTCCCCCGTCTTGTTCACCAAGGCCTACCGCCGTCCCCGCCCAAGACTTGCGACGGGGGCGCCGTCAAACAGGATGGAGGCCACCGGGTACGTTCAACTTCTTCCTTCCCGAGGATTTGCGTCGTCGGGAGGTGGGACTGGTTGTATTTTGGTGGTTTTGAGGAGTGATCATCGCGCAGCGTGAGCGCACTTGAAAGTCCTTCGTGGCGGGATGTGCGAGGACACAGCCATCGCCTTCTCTCGTGCTCAACGGTGACACCAAAACCTCTCTTGGGGCTCTCAGCTCTTCAGCATCGCGCGCTTGCAATCCGTGGTTGACGGCTGTACCATATGTAGCGTCGTTCAAAGCATTGTTCGACGTATAATAGTAGAAGAAGGCACAAGGCACAAGACCAATCGCTTGGAGAAGCCTTGCCCTTCGTTCTACCACCGCTGCTGGTTAACCCCCCACTCCCCGCCGCTACCGCCGCTTTAACGAATGCGATTTCGGCAGGAAACGAGGATGACAGTGATGAAGCCAGCCAGGAGCACATTAGCAGTGCAGTTCTAAGGCGTGCTTGCAGCTCCTCCCGGTCGACCTTGCAGCTGGAAGTTACGGGATATTTCACAGTAGTGAATTATCTCGGTGTACAGCAGTATGTGCATCGACACGGTTATCGTACCCCCAGGCGTAGGCAACCGAACTCATGGGCCGATTGCTTCCACCACTACTAGCAATAGAGAGCGGTGCAACGAACGAGGTTTGTTGCTCTGGAAACAAAGTTTCGAGAATATGGAATATTTGGTCGCTGCTGTTTATTCTGTCTTGCTCGATCATCTCTGACGCGAAATACGGAGTGAAATGCATACGCCAATCCAACTCACACTGGGGCATTGCGATGATGCTGAGGGTGGATTGCCAATTTTCTGTTCACAGACCATTTGCGCCGTGTGCGCTCACTACTTTGATGTTGCAAAATAGCGAACAGGATTTTATCGCACGCGGCCATCTCAGTTTGTTTTTTCGACTTTATTTTCTTTTACCAAAATAAAAAAATCAGCAAGACACGAACCCTTTTAGCTCGCGTGTTGTCCGTCGTTTGTAGTAGATTAGTTCAAGCTCCTGATGAAACAGAAAAAGTGTTCGTAGAACGGAAGACCGCATTTGTGTACAAGTAGTCTACAGGAGTAGAACACCGATGTCACTCACTACTTGCCGCCCGGTCGTGTTCTGCTGACTTTAGTCGGACAAGCGACGCCCTTGGAATCCCTGAAAGACGCTTGTAGCTCTTGGGGCAATGAATGCTAGATTCAAGGCACGTTTTAAGACGTACACCATACGCTGACTTGTAGCATAGTGGGTATGCTGAACATCTTAACACAAGTACATCAGGCCGAGTTGATGATGTTGTACCAGGTAGGTTAACTCCAATACATGTGTCTCCATGAGCCACTCATGGCTATGGCCGCCAAAAGCACATCTTTAGCACAGATGGACTTGTGGCGCATAGAGGGGGGGGTGATGTGGAGGACACCTGTCAGGAGTATAACCAACCATGTGTGCACATACAAAGTGTAGGAAGATATGGCTCCCTCGGGGTATCTTGTCACAAGGAGAGTGACAGGAAATGCACCGTCGGAGATGGATATCTTCCGAAGTCCCTGGCCACTTGCCGGAAGTGGAAGCGGAGAGTCTTCGACTCTCCTCTCCCTCTGCCGCTATGGCCACTCTCTCTTTCTACCCTCTTCTCCTCGTTTACACATCACGAGAGGAAATAGCCTTCCCCTGGCAGTGGGATAATACTGCCACGGCACCGGCCTCTGTCTCCGACAGTAGCCAGTGTCCTCATCCTGATGAAACAGAAAAAGTGTTCGTAGAACGGAAGACCGCATTTGTGTAGTCTACAGGAGTAGAACACCGATGGTACTCACTATTTGCCGCCCGGTCGTGTTCTGCTGACTTTAGTCGGACAAGCGACGCCCTTGGAATCCCTGAAAGACGCTTGCAGCTCTTGGGGCAATGAATGCTAGATTCAAGGCACGTTTTAACCCCTTTGGGTCTAGGCTGGACTGTCAGATTTGTTTTTTGCGCCAACTTGGCGCCAAAAAAAAAAAATGAGAGCGAGAGCGAGCGGGAGAGAGAGAAGTGCAGAGAAAGAGACCAGTGTACTTCTGCACACGCAACAGCTATCTCCACCTGTAGGCCATGAGAGAAGCCGGCGACAGGGTGGTGGCCACAGACAGGGTCGTAGAAGGGTTGGTGGGTGGTCGCGCTGCGGTCAGTAGGGCAGGTTAGCTGTGTAGCCTTTGAAAATGATCAGTCGTCTAGCTGCCTCAACTTAGTCTATTTTTCGGTATATTGTAAATGATCAGTCCAGAGAGGGCAAAATGATCAGTGAAGACCCATAGCTGGTATTTGTACTTCTGTACTTCTCTGTTCTCTGTCCCCCCCCGAAATGTGCCCTGCCAACTCTCTAGAGCTCCTGTGTTTTTCAAACAACAAGCACATCCACCAGCACACACCTGTACCTCGTGGTTTCCTAGGTTCGGGCGAGGGTGGTATGTGTGGCGCTACGAGTGTGGATGTGTTGCTGATATGTTTTACTCGTCTACAGCAGTAGTAGTAGTGTTGTTGTAGCGTTCGTTGTAGCTGTTGACACAATGACTGCTGGATCTTGGGAACGATTTTCAAATTGTTGGGAACCACGATATCCTCGATATCTGGGCTTCGGCAGGGACTGCAATACCCCTCCCTTTTGCTGTCCTCTGCTCTTTGCAGCAGTGGCTTCCTACGTTCGGGCGAGTGTATGTGTGGTGCTTCGAAAGAACACATATATGTATGTATGTATGTACTGTATGCACACACGCGTTCATTGACATGTGCATACGTTGAGAGATTCATGATTTGGCATTGATTGGCCCCATTCCCATTCCCGAGACCTTGATGTTACCCGCTGTCACTGAAGTCTCTTCATTGGTCAGCCGGTTAGCGTGGATGCTAATAATCTAGACACACCTACCCTATGGACTTGCCAATACACGGCGCGAAGGGCTGCAGGGCGGCAACTCCACGACTTGCCACTACACCAGCATTTGCAAATGATCAATCAATGATCAGTGAGAACGCCTGAAGACTCAAAAGGGTTAAGACGTACACCATACGCTGACTTGTAGCATATAGTAGGTATGCTGAACATCTTAACACAGGTACAACTGGGTTTTGAATCCCTCGTGGACCATTTGTGACGCCTTTTTTCCGGGAAAAACGTCTGGGATGCACGCCTGAAAGACGGTGAAGGCACATATTCCCGCCTGTAAGTCGACGAACCGCATGTGGCAGCGCTGATTGCAGGGAATATAACCCTGGGGTTATTCCGAGGTCCAACAGCTCAACGGCTGTACTTTGTTAAGATGCACATATGCTTCATGTCAGCTCTTAACGCACGTTCTGTGGATTCCTCTCTGCCTCTTCGACCCTGTACAATGCCGAGCTTTACGTCGCCCCCAAATCATGAACCTTCGCGCGCAACCAACCTATCAAAACCAGACTGCATCATTGTGCATGCAGAGCAGAGAGTACAGATTGCAAATTGAGAGCCAATTCACAGGGAGGGAAAAGGTATGTGTGCATGCATACCGTAGGTTGCAACATATATATCACACCTCCTGGACCCAATTGCCAAAGCTCAACTTCTCCACGACAAAGGGGATGCCACAGCACGCCGTTTGACTGCTCAGTCAAACGATGCACGTTAGGAGTTAAGCCCTCGGATGACGCAGTTCCAATGCCTCTATTTTTGGCACCGTCGCTGTTGCTTCCGCGGAGCACCAATCAAGCTCTGAAATTGGTCCACAGGGTGTGGTATGTTATGCGACCTACGGTACAAGTGTCATATCTACTTGGAATGAATGTTGTCCTGCCAGCGTCAGCTAGCTTCCGAAGAGCAACAGGAGACATAGATGCTTCTAGAAACGACGCTCAAGTGTGTATGCATACAACCTCGGAGAGGAGAAACTACTGCTGAAGGAGGACAGGCAGGAGGTCAGGCGTGAGTAGTAGCGGTCAAAATTTCCCAAAGACGATGTAGAGGGAAAGTAGATCAAGTCCGCACGCGTACGCGGGTCGTCGGTGTGGCGGTGGTGCCCCGCTCCCACTGAAGCGTTAGGCGTTGACGCCCTCTTTCTCGACCCGCTGATGTCCCGGCCTGTACGCGGAACGGCCGCAAGCTTGGCTGCAACCTTCTCCACTCCTTGACCTCTATAAACTGCTTCCAGGTGAGCCTTGCACCTGGGTCGTTCAGCTGGCGCACCAGTCGGAGGATGCGAAGCTGCGTTGCCGCGTCGGCGCGCGAATTTTTCTTAGGAGGCCCAGGGACGCTGTCCACAGTCCCGCCAGGCCAACGACATCTTCGCATGGCGTTCTTTGTTCCAAGGTTCCACTTCAAGCACCTGGCGGGGGAGAGGCGATAAAGCGAGCCCAGGCGTTCAAATTTGAAACGTTCTGCCGAGGTCAAAATACTTTGTCACAAAAACGGGGCGGCCCCACTGGGGGCTACAGAGAAGCACGTTGTTCTAGTTCTAGAGGAGATTGCATGTGCTTGTTCCTCCAAAACGGTCTGCTCATCTCTGTACGCATCCGGAACAGAGTTAGGACTTTTACAAACATCCCTGGTCCGAACCAATCCGCTAAAAAATGATCCACACTTTTTTCTGTATATATACAGACGAACGACCCACGTAAGCGTTGGGCGGCTCTTGCCTAGGGCGGTATGTCGTGTACACTACTCTGTACAGACTATAGAGCGAATGTGAGAAACAACAACAAATATTTACAGTATGTAACTCACCACATCGAAGAGGCCTCGCAGTTGTGGGCGGCGGCTTTTGAGATCATCACCGCCTGTTGTTGGCCTCCGGTGCGCCTCGCGATGACCGCTTCTCTTCGTGCGTGCTCGTTGATCTCTTCAAGGGGGCCCTTCGGATCTCCAGAGAACATCGGGGCGCGTACGGCAGCCACGGCCGGGCTTGGTTGTCATGTATTCTGTCGAGTAGGAACCATGATGGCGGGGCGTGTACTAGACTATGTACACAGACAGGTACGTAAATCGTCGGTGCTGTATGTACAGTCTAGAGATAGTGTCTCTGATGAGAAGCGCAAAAAAGGAGGGGGATAGCGAAGACCGTGCCTCTTTGGTCAGGGTTCAAACAAGGGCTCGAGTCAGTAATATAGACTACAGCTCAAGTCAGGGTTGCGAGCAGTGTGTAAGGCTAGAGAGGAAGTCAAGGGCTGGGTCGGCGTCTATAGCGTTCTCCGGAGACGCGGCACTCGTGCAAAAACAACAAACGCCTCTCGTCATTATTCTTCCTCTTGGGCGAAAACGTTAATAACGCAACCCCTCTCAACCTCGCCCCAGCCCCGCTCGCTGATGCCTTGACAAGAGTCTTTCCTGAGCCCAATATCGTTGATCCATAGCCTTCGTAACGCAATGTAACACTGGAGGAGGATAAAGCAGCGGGAATATGTGGGCGATCGGCAGCAACGTGAAGTGGCCGCGATGGCCGCGCGTTCTGATAGTGGTTGGTTTTCTGTCAACCGCCTTGCAGCTGTGTTGCCTCAGGAGGTCGTCCTCGTCGTCAGCTTCGGTGAGGGCGGTGAACAAACCAGATGTTTTAGACCGCTAGATGTACTGCGTGCGTGCCCATACCCTTGCCAGAGGCCTCTAGTTGGGGAATGCGAGAGAGAGAGCGCGCGCCGCGTACCAGAAGGCGTAGTATATTGCGTTTGGCAGCCAGAACGGGCATGTTCGCCGTCTCTTGCTGGGCTCTGATCCCAACTGCCACTGCTGTCGAACATGCCCCGCCGCCGTTGTTCCCAAAGAGCCCAGCAAATGTGCGCATGCTGCAAAACGCTGCCGTCGAACTGCTGCCGTCAAACTGCTGCCGTCGTGTAGAAGGGCGGACTGGGTTTTGCTGCAGTTGAGAGCTGAGAGTTTCTGAATCGGTTGTCTTGCACCGGTGCCAACCGCGGCCTAAATCTTGTTCCGTAATGCGCCGAAAAGGTTCTCAATCCTACGGGTGCGCTCCTACCCTTGCACCCCCTCTGGTCCTCTGGTACATATGCGTATGTAGCATGAACCATCATCATGTTAGCCCACATGCTAGAAAAACATTTACCCCCTGCAAGCCTGCGAGGTGGGCGGCCTCTTTCGCCGGTGATGCTGGTGTTGCAGCTCAACAGCAGAACGAGATGCAATCTCGTTGTAGAGGTATTGGACGCTCGGTTGTACTGCTGCTGTAGATAGAGGTTTTGGACATTCGAAAATTAAATTCCCTCTATTCTGTCTGGGAAATCGTAGACATACAGGTAGTTTTTTCTGACGCTATGAATTCATTGCTAATCTGTCTCTGACTTTTTTCTATGATAGCGATGGATTCGTTGTGTCATATTAAGAAAAATAAAAATAAATCAAATTCATCCGATTCCAGCGGGAGATTTGCGGGAAGTCGGAACGAAAAACGAAAGGTGCATACAGAACGCCTCCGCACTTAACCCTCTTGGGTCTACAGGCGTCGTGACAGATCATTGATTGATCATTTGCAAATGCTGGTGTGTGGCATGCCCTGTATCCCTCCACGCCAGGTGTTGGCAAGTCCATGGGTAGGTGTGTCGTTTGACCAATGAAAGACGTGAGTGCCAGCGGGTAAAATCGAGGTCCCTGGGCACGGCCAAAATTCGAAAAATGCACAATGCGCTAAATGCGAATGCCACCATGAATCTCTCCCCATTTCCTTTCACAAGAGACACACATGAATAGCTCCACATTCATGCCGTCGCCCGAATCTACGAAGCCACAGGCGGAGGACAGCAGAAAGGGGTATTTCAAGCCCAACCAGGCCAGGATATCGTGGTATGCTGCATATTCTCCAAATTTGAAGATCGTACACTCCCAAGATCCAGCAGTCATCTTATCAGCAACTATACTAATACGCAGCAGCAGCAGTAAGTACGAGTCCAACGGTACAGTAACACATACACTGTCATGACAGCCCCACACATACCCTCGCCCGAACCTAGAGAGCCACTGATGCAAAGGTAGGTGTGTGCTGGTGTGCTTGCGTGCTGGTGGGAATTGTGGGAAAACCACAGGAGCACATTGGGGAGGGGACAGAGAAGTACAGAAGCAAGAACCAGCTATGGGTCTACAAGCGCTGTCACTGATAATTTTCACTGATAATTTGAATATACTGATCATAGAGTAGTTTAGGCAGCTTGACGACTGATCTTTTCAAGGTCTACAAGCCTAACCTGCCCTACCGGCCGCACCGCGACCACGCATCAACCTTTCTATGACTCTGTCTGTGCCCACCGTCCTGTCGCGGGCTGCCCTCATGGTCAACTGTATGGGTGGAGATAGCTGTTGCCTCTACAGAAGTACACTTGTCTCTTTCTGCTGCACTTCTGTCTCTCTCTCCTCCCTTTTAGCCCCAAAGGGTATAAGGGCGGGTTGGGGGATCGCATTTCCTCGTATCTGAAAAATCCAGGAAACGCCTGCATATCTAATTTTCAAAGTCCAACTCCAGTACGAATACAATCGCAAAATAACCGTGAGCTGCGGTCGCCGTTGTGCAATGGCAGTATCTGAGATTGAAGCCCTTGCGGTACACTACAGATTATTAGCGGTCCGCCATTTTCCAAACGACATCGGTGAGCTATAGCACAAGCCGGATCTTTTAAGGTTTCTGTGCGGTCCGATTTTTGAAGCTGCTGTGCAAATCTCGTCTACGCTACAGAGGTAATAACAGCAGTGGCGGTGCTGAGCAAGGCGACGTTGGGACCGTCTCGTCGAGAGTTCTCCGAAACCGAGAGCTCCCCAACAACTCAAAACTTATCATTGGTTTCCTATATGTTACTGCAGTATTCTCTGTCGTGGAGTACTCGAGCTTTGACAAGTCGGTTCGGCGTGTGTTGGTGTCGCCTGTACGGTCGGTTAGCAAGCCGACGGGAGACATGCCGTAGGTGACCCTGGATAACACACCCGGAGCGATTTGCAAAGCTCCATGTATCCACGGAACTAAAAGTGGCGGTGTCGAATATGGCGGGGTTGGAACGTTCTCGTCGAGAGCTTTCCGGAAACGTGTTGTCTGATGGATATATATCCTCTTCTCCGTGGAGAAATCGAGCTTTGAAAGTCGGTTCAGGGAGTGTGATATCTTGTGTCACCTATGAATGAGGACCTTATTCCAGACGCTTGTTCCTCCGCGCCTCGTGTCCCCCCTCACCGCTACTGCGCCGCTTTTTCTTTTATTTCCCGCCCGTTTCTTCTCGCCTTGCTGATGACCTTCTTATGGATGTTTATTCCGCCGCGCCTCGTGTCCCCCCTCACCGCTATCCCGCCGCGTTTTTTTTTTGTTGCCCAGCCTGTTTCTTCTCGCCTTGCTGAAGACCTTCCCACGGACTTTTATTCCGCCGCTTCATGTTCCCCGTCACCGCTATTGCGCCGCTTTTTTTTTTGTTTGCCCCACTTGCATGGCTGAAGACCTTCTTCCAGACAATTATCCCGGAGAGATACGGGGCGGAGGGGAGGGCTGACCGCTTGCACGCGTGGGCAGAGGCGGTTTCGGCGTTCATTGTGAGACAGACTAGACAGGAACCCGACAGTGTGATCCGAAACGAAGCTTTTCCCCCCGCAGGCCGTCGTTCTTTTTCCGAGTGACGTATGACCTAGATCTCGTTCGGTGTGGTTTGGTTGACTGTAACCCCTCCCCTTGCTGTATTGTCTCTCTATGTTTGAGCAGGCTGCGAAAGGGAGCATAGGGTGGGGCACCAGGACCGGAGGCGTTGTCATCGCAGGGAAGGGGCAAACAATCTGCGGAGTCCCATTCGAGGGCAACACCCTGCGGAGCAGAGAAAAGGTGAGACAGAGGTTCTGCCGCACGAGAGAGAGAGAGGGGGGGGGGGAGAGGAAAGAGCGTTCTGCCGCGATTTCGCTGTCGCTAAATTCATGGGCAAGACAGGTGTGACTAAGGGTGTTCAAAGAAAGGTATTTACACACCTTGGTACTCACCTTTCTTATTTGGAGGATTTTTGGGGGGGGGAAGGGTACGAAGTGACCCCCACACACACACACACCGAACGCAGTACCAAATCCTATGTAAACCAGATCATACAAGTTCATTTATATACTAAGGGGCACCATGTCGGTATGGTGGGGGTATTGTGCATCGGCGTGACCCTAGCCTTGCGCGCTCGTCCGCGCTCGCCGCGCCCGTACGCTGTACGGCGTGCCACACCTAGACGGCGGGAGGGAGGGCGTGATCAGCGCACCCTCAGGGGGTGTCATAGGCCTACAAGCCCAGGCTGTTGCGGGGCAAGACTATGGCCAAAAGTGTTCTCGGCGCTCCGTAGTAGACGTAAACTCGGAGTCCAGAGAAGAAGGGGAGAGGGCAGTGTGAGGAAGAGGGAGAGAGGCGGGTAGGGTTTGGAGTAAGGGTGAGAAGACGAGGAGGACGGGGAGAGGTTGAGGACGAGGGGGAGGAGGAGGAGGAGAAGCAGGAGGAGGAAAACGAGGAGCCGGACGTACGCTTGACGGGGCGCAAACTCACCCCGAAACGGCTTTCGTATTGATTTTGACATAGTTTCGCGTGCGAGGATGTCGGGAAGTGGTTGGCGGAACGGTAGGTGATCGTAGCACTCTCAGCTGATTGCGAGCTCCTACATGACGTACGTACCGCACTGGGTTTCCGTCAAGCATTGGGGTTCTTCGTCCACGCGCGTAGAGGCAGGCGTGATGAGAGTCACTGAAAATTGATACGACGATGTCGTGTAGCTGAGGTGTGATTTCTGCAACAACGCGTTCAATGGGCAGGCATGCAAGGCGCGTTTTGTGCCACACTGTGTGTGATCTGTGCACGACAGGCTAAACAGGTTTGGATTGCACTATTGAATGCATACGGTGAACAAAACTAACACAAACTCATGGGGAAAATAAGAACATGTTTCTAGAATTGGGGCCTCTTGAGGGGGGGGAAGGGGGGGCAAAGTGTATGCGTGATAACTTTTCTCGCATACCGTTGGTGTGACTTTGTTTTGTGGGGAACGGGCGGTTCGCAGACAGAGAAGTGCGGGGTTTTTTTTTGTACGGGCGGGAACCCAATCACTCGGGAGAACAGATTACCACTCCGGAGGAAGAGGTGCACCAGAGATCCCGCCGCAAGTCCACGGTGCTGCTTGGTTCGGGAAAGCGGACAAGAGTGCGCATGGGTTGGCGAGAGACCCGCCGGGTTTTTTATTGTGTCTGGCAGAGTTTTCAATACTTGGAAAAAGCTTCCCGTCCCCCCCCCAAAAGCCCGTGGGGGTCTCGTTGCAGATCGACGTAACTTGGTTGCTCCTGCTCTCCGACAGCCGCGGTATTCCGCACCGTAGGATGATGATTCGGTCGGAAACCCGCGACCGAACTTGTTACCTACCGTGGTCAGTACCTGTGTACCAGTTTCCCCCAGCAAACTTGGAGAATGTTTGAATGATGTGGAACGAGCTCTCACTCCCAGTACCCCACGCCCTTTTTTCCAAGCAAGCAATCATACTGGGTAAAAGTGTAGAATCGGCTAAGCTAGAGTTGAGGTTTGCCTGGCCCTAGCCTGGAATTTTTTCACATTACTGTTCACTTATTCTCTTCGCGCGGGCAGTCCTCTCACTCCCTTGCGCCGCGTTTGTGCTTGGTTCGAAGTTCCCTAAAGTGGAGTTGGCGGCGACTACTTGTTTACCGGTTTGCCCAGCGCAACAAGCTTTTGGAGCGCGTTTGAATGATTCGGAACGAAAACGGTCTCTCTTTTCGTCGCCCCTTCGTTTGGTTCGAAAAAGTTCCCCGACGCCGACTTCACGGCGACTCCGGCGATGGTGGCGGTTGTGGTGGACGGCAAGAAGAAGAACTGCAAGGACGAACTCGAGCAGGCGGCAAAAGGGGGATGGCATCAGGGGCAGCTCTTCTACTACAGGTGAGTTCTCTCTTACGGTCTGTGTCTGCGCGTGGCTTTGCATTCTACGTAGCTTTGTAGTAGTAGTAGTTATAATTGTGTTGTTCTGTAGATGGACCTGTCTGCCCTCTCACCTTCAAGGACAGGGGGGATTGTCGTTGCCACAGCTATACCTAGGTGTGGGGGTACACGCCGCTTAGTGTGGTTGTAGCTGCTGTTGTTGTTGCCACTGTTGCCTTTGTTGTTGAGTTGCCATCATCGCATTTTAGTTGGACCTGCCTCGCCTCTCAATTCTCAGAGTCTTCGTCCTTACCGTATTCGGTACGGATCCAGGCGATGGCAGAAGGAATCACAACGCCTCACGCTAGCGCCAGACAAAGCACACGAATGAGGTAGAGGAAGATGCATGTTGACTATTCACGAGGTACAAGAAGAGGTACATGTTGATGATTCACATGTTTTGTACAAGAAGAGGTACATACTTACGAAGCACGAATAAGGCAAGAAGAGGTAACTAAACACAAGGTGGTTTTCGAAAGAAAGCCGCCGTGGATTCTGGGTCGGGACCGCCAGCTCCATAGTACAGGGCATGCCGCTACGTTTCAGGCTGACTGCTGACCAACGGGCGCCGTGCCCTGCTGCGCGGCGTAAGTTGAAGGTTTACCGCTGGTTTGGTCTGTATTGTAACCTTACGAGGCTGTTTGTGACTCAATTTTGGGAGAAGGGTTCATTGTCCGCTCTAAGTTCCCTCGATCAAAGTGACTCTGGAAACACGGCAACTAGATGTGATGGCCCAGTGTACAGTTGATAGCGGATACAGTCAGAACACTGACGGTTCTTTTTCGGCTGCACGTCAGGCTTCCCGTGGAACGGCCGGGGTTTTACACGGTACGGCTCACTGTTGTTTTTTTCAACGAAGACCAGCGGAGGGGAGATGGAATCACGCTGGGAGTTGACGAGCTCATGGAGGTACGAAAAAGCCGAGAGAGACGTCGACGAATCAAATTAGGTTTGCCATTCGAGTTGGCCTTCCACTTTTTTTTTTCGCGGTTGTCCACTTAGAAACGGAATCACGCCGGGAATCGACGATCTCAACTGAGAAAACCGAGTGAGATCTCGGATTAATGTAGTAGTTGTTCCGTTCCGAATAGGTGTTCTACTTTTTTTTCGCGGTTTTCCACTTTGAAACGGTATTGCGACATTGCACTCTAGTGGCATAGGAGGGCGTAGGGGTAACTCACCTTCTTAACTGTTGTTGGTTCGACCAGTTTATTAATTTTGTTCATGCTTGTGGGCTTCCTCAAGTTCTCGTCTCCGGCCAGGTCTTTCAACGTGATGGTGGTTACTGTACGTACTGCAGTTGCGAAAAGGGTTCCAGCATGTGTTGAGCATGTGTGTGCCTTCAATGTCCCAAGATGGACGGTTGATGCGGCCGGTTTGTCTCTCTCATCCGTTTCCAGGTCCGGCTTCAGTGTGTAGCGTCCCGCGGGCACGTCGTGGTTCCCGTCAAGAAGATTGGGAAAGACATGTCGGAATCCATGGGCGTAGTAGAATTCCACACGGTTGCGCTGGGTGGGGAGATTCTCCTGGAGGCGGAGGGCATGTAAGAGGCATGAGGGGGGGAGAGAGATGGGATTGTCACGACTACGGATTGAAGGTCCTCATCAATGCACTGTTACACACGGAGGGGGATTTGTCACGACTCGATGTTGAAGATGATCATCATTACACTTTTATTTTACAAAACGAGGGGGGGAGAGATGGGATTGTCACGACTCGATGTTGAAGATGATCATCAATGCACTTTTACACGCGGAGGGGGGGTTGTCACGACCCGATGTTGAAGATGATCATCAATGCACTTTTACAGAACGAGGGAGGGAGAGATAGGATTGTCACTACCTCGATGTTGAAGATGATCATCAATGCACTTTTACAAACCGAGGGAGGGAGAGATAGGATTATCATTACGCGACGTTGAAGGTCCTCACAATTACATTACACTTTTTACAAACGGAGGGGGATTTGCCACGACTCTAAGTTGAACATGGTCATCAATACACTTTTACAAACGGAGGGGGAGAGAGATCGGATTGTCACCACCCAATCTTAATGATGCTCATCAATACCGCCGGCCACGAAGCGTCTCGAAGAGGACCTCCTTTGAAATTTTTCAACCCGTGTCGGGTGAAACATGTGCTGGTGTATCCAGGGGTCGTGTTCGTGAGTGCTGCCAACGCCCCCCGTCCCACGTAGCGATGCACCTATCTCTCGTTCCACGTTGTCGCCCGGAATACACGTGCTGGGTTGGTGGACGAACCGCAATACCTTGTCACCAAACTTGTTGCCTTGTCTCTTGTCATTTTTTTTTTGCCAGTCCATACCTCGCCCGGCACGAAGGGCGAGAGCCCTACGCATCGCTTTGAAGGTTGAGATTGTCTTATTCCGTTCGGTTCGCTCCCGCCCGCTTGCACTCGCTGATCCTGTTCCATTTCACTCCCCTTCCCTTTCCACCTCTGTTCCGTCCCGTTTCCGTTCCTTTTGTATCTCTCCGTCCCGTCCCGTTTCCGTTCCGTCGCTCTCCGTTCCGTTTCTCTCCGTTTCGTTCTGTTTTCATTTTTCCCGTCTCTTCATCGTCCCGAACCGACCGAAAAGCTACACGTGCATCGGGCTCTCTCTCATCGAGACCTTCTACCACGACGAGCAGCAGCTACAAGCGCCCGTCGTACCCGGCCGTCACAACAAAGACGAGGCCAGACTACCGCACACCATGGCGGCGGCGGAATTGGCGCCGCTTCGGGCCGCGTGGGACGACGGAGCCGGCGCGTTGTGCGCGGAGAAGTACTCGAGCGAGGCCACTCGACGCGGGTCGCTGCAGGCCGTGTCTACCTCCAGCACCACCGCTCAGGACCAAAAGTGAGACCAGACGTACAAGCGAATGTGCTACAATTTTGTCGGTTTCCCACAAGCAGTACAGCCATTTTGTTTTTGTGAGTTTTCCTGCAGCAAACGAACGAAAGTCCCCATGTCCTCCCCCCATGTGATCTCCCATTTCTGGCCGTGATCCCCCCCCCCCCCTCGCTGTATAGATTGATCAAATCTACCGACAGCACACCAGCCGATCACAGGCGTGCATCCTCGAATTTGGTTGGCCAGTGAACCCATGATGATCCGAATTGACGGACCCGAAACAACGCCAGCCAGCCAATCACCGCTACGCAACCTCGCACTATGATTGGCCATTCAAACCCAATCGATTTGACCGGCCCACAACAACAACGCCTGACCAACCACCGCCTCACGGTTTGATTGGCCAACCAACCAACCAGGTACTTCGACGAGTGGGCGAGGCGGGAGCGTCTGGAGGATTCCGCGGGGCGATACTGTCGCCCCCACAGGCCCCCCCGGTGGGGAGAGCCCGGCTGGACGTGGGCGGACCACTCGGAGAGGGTGCTGCGGGAGCGGGCGGAGGCGACGAGGAAGGAGGAGGAGAACAAGGCCAGACGGCAGGAGGCTGCTGACGGACACGCGAAGGTGTCGTCGGCGTGTATGTATCGTCTGCGTGGTTTTTGCGGGGGGAATTTGTCTATTTAGCGTTTTTGGTTGTTCGGGTCGTTTCGCGTTGGTATGTATGTTCGGTGGTAGTTTGCGTTTTTGGCATGCAGGTTTGGTGGCTTTGGCGTTTTTTGGTTGTTGAGCGTGGTGTGTTCGGTGGTACGTGGCGTTTTTGGTTGTGCGGGGTGTTGAGTCTTTTGGTCGATCAGGAGCATTTAGTGTTTGGGTTGTGCGGAATAATTAGCGTTATGCTTGCAGCGTCGGTACGTTCGGAAGCGTTCAGTGTTTTGGTTGTTCGGTAGTATTCTTCAGCGCTATGGTTGCCCGGGGAGGGTTGGCAACGACCGTGCAAAGGCAGCTAGCTGGCCATAATCGTCCTGTGGCCCTTTTCTTGACGCCGCACCACACCACCCTCTTGCTTGATTTTTTATTTCTTATTTTTTTGACAGATGTTCTACGAGGCAGCGGTGGAAGCAGCGAAAAAGAACGGAGTCTCGCCGGGCACGGCAAAAATTCTGGCGGCGGAGGCCGTCGAGAAGGCCCTCGAGGGTACTAACGGCCAGCCGCTGACGCTGGTTCAGGGAAAGGAGGTGCGGACGAGTCGCGTGTTTTTTTTTTGTCGTCTTTATCGCAGTTTGGTCGTGGGATGCGTCGCGTGTTGGTGCTCTTTTTTTGTGACGCCGGAGTGTTGAGAATGACTCGTGTCTTGGTGCTATTTTTTTTGTCAACGTGCGGCAATTTGGTCGCAGGCATGCATATGTTGCGTTTCCAGTTTTTTTTACCATCCTTGACTTGTTTTTTTTCGGGCCCGGGGGGGGGTTAGTCACCAAAGAAAACAAGTGATTTGCGGGGCCGTCATGCAACGATTTGGTCGACCGCTCCTGAAGAAAGTTCGAAAGTATGCAGCACCACGTGGTAGGAAGCTTGGAGTTGTTCGCACGGCGATTGCTTCCGATCGACCGCCCTGTAGAAAGAAATTAAGAAATCTCTGTTTGTAGTAGGCGTGTCTCTGCGGTCCTAGAGACTGAAACGAAGAAAACGCGGGCAATCATACCACGCTTGCACAGAGTGTCAAGCGTTAGCGTTGTACACGTTCTTGTCTCTATACCGGCGAGCAGAAGCACTGCTCCCTGACGCCTCCCTCAATAGGGCAAGAAGAGCGGTAACCGAGTACAATACACCCACCCCCCTTGTGCGTCACCCCTGTTCATGTACCGCTCGTGGTCTCCGCGCGGCGCGGCGGGGGGTGTGTGTGCGCTCCACAGGCGGCCATGGCTGCGGGGAGGGTGGCAATTTCCCTGCTGAAAGCTAGAGGCGGGAGGAATAAGCAGCAGGGCAACGAGCCCCCTGTTCCGGAACCTCCGCCGGTGCCGCCGCCGCCGCCGCCGCATACCGGTGCAGTCGAGCAGAAAGCGCCTGCCGGACCGGCGCCAAAGGCAGAGGTGGCGGGGGTGGGGAGAGAGGTGGAGATAGTCGAGCTCACGCAGCGGCGGGGGCGGCGGCGGCGGCGGCAGCTGCTGTCGGTGGCGGCGGCGTCTACGCCGATTGCAGCCGACGGCAAGCCCGCTGGCGGCGCCAGCGGAATTAGGCAGGCGTCAACGGCGGCGGGGCAGGATCAGCAGCGAGGCGACCTTGTCGCCAAGACCGGCAGCAGCAATGCGGCTGGCAGCCTGCTGTCGGGCGGGGGAGGCGACGCAGCTGGTAATCTGTCAGGAGGGGGAGACGCAGCTGGTAGTATTTCCGGCGGGGGAGGCGCACCAAGAAGAAGGGCGCTCCTGGGCTCGGCGAATGACATCGAGAGGATCGGCGCCACGACCAAGGGCGGTAGCGTTGCGTACAAACGGAAGACCCCCTCCAAGAAATCCGGGCCGGGGGGCGGCGGAGCGGCGGCAGTCGACGACGGGAAGGGGCTAGCCGACTCAGAGAAGGGCAAGGCCGCGGCAGAAGGCGACGGTGCCAAGGGGGAAGAGAAGGAGAAGGGTACAGTAGAAGGCGGCGACGATGCCAAGCGGGGGGGGCGCATAAACCCTGAGGATCCGACCCCCCCGCCACGGTGCCCCTCCAGGCTGGTGGAACTCCTTGAGGAAGCTCTGCGCGTGGAGGCAAAGAGGCCGGCGTCGTTGAGCCGTCGGATACCGCCCGCAGCTGCTGGTGGCCCCGCTCCCGCCGCTAAAGAAGGCGCTCCCGTAGCGGTAGCGTCTACGGCCACGGCTACCGCTTCTGCTTCCGGATACGCTGCTGTTGGTGGCAGCACGGCAGGTAATCGCCAGCGGCGGCGGCGGCGGCGGCGGCGGCGGCGGCGGCTGCTGTGGCTGCGGCAATCCGCTGCCCCCTCGGAGGAGGAGAAGTCCGGCCATGACTCGAACTGGTCGCCGGCGGTGGCGGTGGCGCTGCTCCAGGACGGGGCCGCCGCGGCCGAAGACCGCGCAAGGTCGAGAGCCGAGAGGGGAGACGGCAAGGGCAACGGCCTCGGACGGGAGCTCTGGGAGCCGAGCCTCGGCGGAGGCGTTCTTCCTAGCTGGCTGAGCGGGATCGCGGCGGACTGGGGGAGAGAAATTGCGGCGAAGCAGCAGACAGCGGCGGCGGCGGCGGCGGCGGCGGCGGCGGCGGCGGCGGCGGCGCCCGCTGCCCCGGCTGCGGCTGCCGTAGCTATGTTGCCGCGAAGCGTCGTAGCGCAGCAGGCCCTCGGGTCTGGGTTTCAAGCCATCGCGGCCTACAGGGCTCACGAGGTGACGGGATGGAAGGGGGGTGGGGTTAGCGGCAGTGTACAAAACAAGGCGGAAGGAGGGTCGGCGGGTAGTGGGGTCGGTTCGACCACGGAACCACCGGTTGGGGGGGATGAAAAACCGTTGCTGCCGGTGCGGTTTACCGGGTTCACGTGGGACGGTAGTACCGTGGTCGCCAAGGAGACGGCCCCCGGGTGCGCGAGGACGGCAAAGCCCCCGCCCACGAAGCTCTCGACTCCCCGCCAGAGGTTGTTCGAACCATCCGAGTGGGGGGAAGATGACGACCGGAGCCTTCCGCCCTCGAGTGAAGGTGGCGGCCGCGGCCGCGGCGGCGTCGCTGGGTCCTTGGATGGCGGTGACGCGGCGACGCAAGCGCGACGGGGGATGGCGGAGAGTGGGGATGTTGGTGGTGGTATGGAGGGGAGGTTGAGGCAGCAGCCGTGCCTCAAGGTCGAGGCGGCGTTCGTGCCGACCAGGGACATCGTGGTGGATATCGTCGTGCCTGTGAGTTTGTTGCTTTGCTCTTGTTGTTGTTGTTGTTGTTGTTGTTGTTTTTGTTTTCTTGCTCAGGATGCTATCTCGCCGATACCTCCTCAGGTAGATATTTAGTGCTTCGGTCGCGGTGTGCCGTTTTATTTTTTTATTGTCACATTTCGGCCTTTCACCCGTCCCATGGCGTCGAATTGAACACCCTGCCCCCACCAGCCGGCCTGAGTGTCCAGGCTTGCGTACCGCTCCCTTCCCTACACCTATAGGACAAATAGAAATGATTGCCGTATCTGGCACGGTCCGTCTCATCACGACCCCCAGCCCTCGCTCGGTGTACGTGGTCATTGGCCAAGGACTCGAAAGCAAGGGACACGCGAATACCCTCCCACCAAAATAGTAAGATAGTAAGGAACGATTGGCCATCAGCGATCGGTCCTGTGGGAACAATGCTCCGTCCTCTCGAGGACTCGTAGTCAATGGTCTGACAGCTAAGGCATGCGAAGCATGATTACACCCCCCCGCGCGCTCCCCCAACCGCCATGTGCGTGTGCCCCCAGGTGTCTGCGGGACTGGTTCCCCGGCTGAAGACTTTTCTTCCGCAGATGGAGAAACTAGCCAAGGGGTCGGGGTGTACCCCTCACCATCCATCGACCCCCCTCGCCCCACAGTGCAACGATGCCGACCGCTACGCGCCGGCTTTCTGCCCGGAGACTCTAGCGATCCGCGCCCAGTCCCCCTCCGAATGGTCGTTCGGGTTGGACTACTCGGAGATCCTTGAGGGGTCCCCCGGGGGGGGGGGCTTGAGGGGGGGCACCGCGGAGTCGGACGGGAGGAAGGGCAAGGGTGCTGCTGCTGCTGCTGCTGCTGCTGCTGCTGCGGTGAAACAAAGTAGTAACTTTCGGGTGGTGGTTGCGACGGAGGATGCTGCGGTGGAAGCTATGCTCGAGAACTATGACGTGAGTGGGTGCACGCAGAAAACTTCTTTTGTAAGAAATAATGACGAAAAAAAAACAGCTTCCTTTCAAAGAAAATTGACCAATCTGAAAACTACGACCACCTAGCTAGGCCCGGGAGTTTCGAATCCCCGTGAAGGCGATTGTTCTCTGCGTTTGTTTCGTGTGCTTTTATTGCTGTGTTGCTGCTGTAGAATGCGCTTCTTTGTTCGCAAGCCTACCGTAGGGCAGGAATCTGCGGGACCCCTTCCCTCATCGCGGACAACATCATGCGCCCTAGACGGCTTGCATGGCCCATCCTGTGTGTTTGTGATCAGGGACCGCTGCTGTGTGATCACCGGGGTGTGATAACTTACGGAAGCCGGGTGGTAAGTCGGCTCCTTGTTTGAGATCCTGAAGTGCTGTGCTGTGTGACCCCGCACTGGAAGGAGGGCCCCGCCAGTATGAGAGGGCAAGGCTGCAGGATGGCCTAGAGAGTGCCACGTTGGGCGCGGGTTCCGGCAACCAATGACGACCAAGGAATGAATAGTTGCATCCATCGGAGTTCGAGAAATGATTTGTAGGTTTCGTGCGACAGTTTCTTCGCTTCGTGTAGCGTTTTTCACGGTTTCATTCCTTTCTGTCACGGAAGGCGTCCGCTGCGGTTGGGCCGGCGTACGGGTGTTTCGAGCGTGTACTGAGCAGAGATAGAAGCGGTTTTCTGTTCAATGATGGCAAAATCAGCAGCACTGACGACGATGGGCACAACAACACTTAACAGAACAAACATCGACGGCAATGAAAACCACAAAAATAAAAACCAGAAAAACAGAACAACAACAAAAGCAACAACAACAACAACAACAACAACAACAAGAACGACGACAACAACAGCAGCAGCAACGACAACAGCCACAGCAACAGCAACAGCAACAACAACAACAACAACAACAACAACAACAACAACAACAACAGCAACAACTTTTCCGGTCACCGTTGCCTTGATTCAGGTGGAGACCGTGTTCGTGCTGTCGAGTTCTCCGTTCTCGAAGGCTCTGGCCATCCAAGACGCCTCCACCGCCATCCCCGACGACCACATCATGTTCGTGCATGACGCAGACCTCTTCCCCCCCTGCACCCTGCCGGACGCCCTGAGGCAGACGGTCGTGCAGGGGGTGCAGGCGGTGAACCTACTGCTTGCCTACGAGAACCATCCGGTCCCAGGTACTGCAATCGTCCCCGCATGGAAGGACAATTGGAATACAGCAGTAGGACACAGAAGAACTATTGAGGCAGTTTCAAAGGTCGTGTATGCAATCGATGGTGATGTGTCGGTTCACGTGTAACGTGCAGAGGTGAAGAATGCGGCGTAACTTCGACGATGACATATGGATGCCTCGTTGAGGTCAGTCCTGAATAACGGAGAGCTGTGTGGTGTGTCCACCAACGGTCTTACATCTCTGCGGTCAGGAAACTTACCGAGTGGGCTCATCAGAGAACAAAAGAACCCCTTCGATTGGACGAGGGTTCCACTGACGCCATGTACCATTTTTTTCGGAAGCAGGGTGCCCCGCAGGACGTAAAAGAGATAGGGAGGTAGCTTTTTTTTAGGACATGTCCCCCGCTTTGATGACACTGCCACTTACTCAGAAGCAGGGTGCCGCGTAGGACATAGAAAAACAAGGGAGGATATATATATATTTTTTTTGAAGAACACATTCCCCGCTTGAAGGGCACTCTTTGTGAAACTTTTTGTGAAGAAAAAACATTGTAGTTTGTCCTTTTAAGGGAGAGGCTATTATAGTGTACGCGGAACGCTATTCGGGGAGGCGGAGAGGGGATGGCGTGACAAACGACGACTCCAACCAAATCTAATCTTTGTAGAACACCCGACGATGCTGGTCCCGCAGCAGTTGCTGCTGTTGTTGTTGAAGACCTCGCCAAAGGGTGTGACGTTTTCGTGGCGGGGTATCCATTTTTTATCTCATCGATCACTCTTCATTGCTGCATTGTCGTGTTTCTTTTTTCAATGCTCTCGTGGCTGGATTTTCACGTTTCTGTCTTATCGAACACTCTTCGCTGCATTGTCATGTTTCTTTTTTCAATCTTTTCGTGGCTGGATATCCATGTTTTTGTCTCATCCTTCACCTTTCTTCACCGCGTCGTTGGCTTCTTTTCTTATTTTTTTTGTGTGGTGCTTTTTTCTTTTTTTTCACCAGGAAATTGCATTTACCCTCTCAGCACTTTCGGGCCGATGGCCATGTACGCCTCCGATTTCCGCGCGGTGGGCGGCATCGCCGACGCGAACAGCGGCCGCTGGGGCTACGAAGATACCGCGTTTTTGCACAAGGTGTGTGGATTGTTTTCGAGGTGGCGAAACAGCTTTCCCGGTTAAGGTTGTAGCATGTGGAACGCTCAACAGCTTTCCCGTTTAGGTTGTGTAGCATGTAAACGCCGATCGGGGTGGGGACTCATGTTTTTCGTGTCTTACATAGCTGTTAACAGTTGACCATTGACGAGAGGACGGAGCATTGTTCATTGTTCCCCCCCCAAGACCGATCACCGATGGCCAATCGTCCCTTCCTACTTTGCCAGAGGTGACTCAAGCATGTTTTTCCTACCCTATCTACCCTACGGGGGGGGATAGCCGGTAGAACAGTTGACCAACCGTACCCCAGGAGATTGCGATCGTTCAGTTCTTCGGGACACTCTCTAGCGTAGAGCGGGAAGTCAGTATTTCTGCTGTCATGGGAGGATTTTGAGAGGATGCTGGTGGTGAAGTGATTCCCTGCGTTTTATTCCCGTTTCCAAGAATCATGATGCAGGAGGTGGTGGACCATATAGTGAGGGGATAATGCTTGATGCAGTGGAGACGATGGCAATAACAACACCTGTCAATAGTTTATGCCCGGACTTCAAATTTAGCAGCTAAGAAATTTAGGGGCGAAAAACTCAACATCTAAGAATGGTGTCGAGCGTTGTCACTTGCAATGGGGAAGGATTGAAGGATGGAATCATCGGATTCGCCAACAATGTCGGGTCCCAACCGCAGCACGCCAACCACCAAGGAAACTGGCCGGTAATCATCTAGCTGAATCCTGCACATGAAGTAGCAGTATTTGAACTTTGACCACCATTTTTGAGCCCGGTTAAAGTTCTGAACCCAAACTGAAACCTATGCGGCGGCCATTTGTAGCCCACAAGAGGAACTAAGAAAAAATTACCAACCCCACCCTCGGCCAAAACTAAGAGGTTCTCAACCGCAGGCGCAAACTGCTGTATTAGAAACACGAGCGCCCCGCCCACGCAAGGGTGACGACCAGCCCCCGGTTGATCCTTGTCAAGCGTAGCCTGCTGGGCCGGCGAAAACCCGGTAGTAGGTCCGTCCGGGCGTTGTAGGGATGATGCGAGGCCAATGGTGGAAGGACTACGGCATGCATTTACATGAGTACGCCCCCCCCCCCCCCCTTTTGGGGTGGCCGGGGAAGCTCCGAAAAAAACCCCCCGGAATGGTGGGCGTCCCCTTGCCCCGGCTCCTCCCCCCCTGGGACCAAAACACCCCCCGGAAATGCATGGGGGGGGGGTGGGGGGGGGGTCCCTCCGGGAACCACCACCACCACCAAAATACCCTGTTTTAAAAAAACCCGGAACCCCCCCCAAAGGCTGCTGCCCAAACCCCGGGGGCCTTGAGTTTTACAAAACCCTTTTTCTCTTTTCGATTTCCCCCCCCCCCCATGGCGGGGGGGGGTTTTTTTTGTCTCCCCTGAAACAAAAAGAACCCCCCGGGTGAATTTTCCTCCCCTTTTGATGCCGAGGGGGAAAATTTAAGGGGGGTTTTTTTTGGCCCCCCTTTTTTTTTTTTTTTCCCGAAAAGGCCCGGA
>FN649739.1:3336931-3353066 GCA_000310025.1 Ectocarpus siliculosus | reverse complement strand
CCGGGTATTTTAACTCCCGGGGATCTTTTCCCCCGCCCCCCCCCCCTAAAAGGGGGGCCCCCCCCCCCCCCCCCATTCACACGTGCTTATTACCATAGGTGTTCTACTACAAGATGCAGGGAGACTACCACCGATATCTCACGGAGTTCCAGCAG
Organism: Ectocarpus siliculosus; assembly: GCA_000310025.1. Classification (NCBI taxonomy): domain Eukaryota; class Phaeophyceae; order Ectocarpales; family Ectocarpaceae; genus Ectocarpus; species Ectocarpus siliculosus. Next base: position 3,352,911 of record FN649739.1, on the reverse strand, counting down.
GGGGAGGCCAGGGAGGGCTCGGCGGAGAAGGCCCTACAGGCCTACCAGAGCGCGACCACCCTGACCAACCAGGACATGGCCCCGACGCACCCTATCCGCCTCGGGCTTGCCCTCAATTTCTCCGTCTTTTACTTCGAGATCCTCAACTCGCCCGAGCGTGCCTGCAGCCTCGCGAAGAAGGTAGAGGTTGTTCCTACAGCCATATACTTAGTAATAGTAATTGTTTTTTCGAGCGAGCCTGCAGCCTCGCAAAGAAGGAGGTATATGCATAGGTGGTTCCATACATGCCATATTCTTCGTAGTAGTATTTGCTTTTTCGAGGTGTGCATTATCTTTTGTGAGACATTGCGCACAGGAAATCAGCTTCAACTCTCCGGATTGGCGTGCGTAGCCATGCAAATGTTGTACAAACGGGGACAGAGTTTAACTGGCATCCCATCATGTCAACAACTGGTGTCAGCATCAGGGTCTCTACGATGCACGTGCAATGAAAATCGCGCGTTCCCCGAATGTTAGCGGTTGGTGGGCTGCTGCTGATTTAGTTGTTCGCTAAAGTCCTGGAGATCGAAAACGTCTTTTGTTGAAGAGATTTTAGTGCCGGTAGGATGTCGACAAAAAGCTCACAACGCCATACAGCTGCTATGTCTCAAACGATTCAGCACAGACAGGGCGTATTTTTCCTAAGCCGCCACTCAGGTAGGGTTTACTGTATTTGTGCTACGACGACGGCTGGTGAGATGAATAAATTTGTTTGTGTCTTTTTTAATACTTTTTATGTGTGGAAGACATATGTACGCTGGCGAAAACGTTGTTTGATGGTGCTTGCCCGCAATGCAGGCGTTCGATGACGCCATCGCGGAGCTGGACACGCTTTCGGAGGAGTCGTACAAAGATTCGACCCTGATCATGCAGGTGTAGTAGCGTATGGTATGGTATGCATAAGCATGTGATACAGGAGGGCCACCACGTCGGACTATTATAGTACGGACAGAAGAAGGCACTGGGCAGAGAGAACGGAACGGTTTTTAATATGAAGACGACAACAACAACAACAACCACAATCTCATCATGCGGGATAGTTGTCGATGTAAATTTTCGACATGAAATGAGTGAGGCTTCCTGGTACGGCAGGTTGGGAAGGCTCTTCGCGAATGGGTTGGGTCTCTCTCCAAGCATCTCTTGCAGGCAACGTGGTCTAATGGTCTCATCCACGGACCCCCCTCGGAGGCTCCATGGTTTGGACATTGGTTTGTTGTTGAAAAATAGAAATGATCAACCTACCAACGAGGGAGGGTCGAACGATTAATGAAACCGTCGCTTATTTTATTGTTGAATCGTACAATATCAGACCGCTACAATGATGAAGGCATGCATGGATGCGTGTAGCAGTTGCCATGCCCGTCGATCGTAATTTGGTATTTCTCCGTTCATTCTAGACTATCTCCCCTATGATTTTGCTTTATTTTTTGCCGCTTATCTGTCTATCTCTACGATTGGGGTTCCTTCTCCTCTTGGCCTCAAGGTTGTTGCCCCCGTATACGGTGTGTTTGCGTGCGTCATGTTTTTTTTTTCCACCTGTTTTTTCTCCTCTTCATCTCAAGGTTGTTGCTCTCGCATTTTTTTGTGTGCGTGCGTGTGTGCTTACGTACGTGTTTTAGTTGTTGCAGCTGCTGCGGGACAACTTATTTGTTCTCTTCCGGGTCTCTCAAGGTTGTTGCTCCCGTACAATCTTAATCTTCCATGTGTGGCTGCGTGTGTGTACGTGTCGTTTTTGTTGTTGCAGCTGCTGCGGGACAACTTGTTTTGTTCTCCTCCGGGTCTCTCAAGGTTGTTGCTCCCGTACAATCTTAATCTTTCATGTGTGGCTGCGTGTGTGTACGTGTCGTTTTTGTTGTTGCAGCTGCTGCGGGACAACTTGTTTTGTTCTCCTCCGGGTCTCTCAAGGTTGTTGCTCCCGCACAATCTTAATCTTTCATGTGTGGCTGCGTGTGTGTACGTGGCGTTTTTGTTGTTGCAGCTGCTGCGGGACAACTTGTTTTTTCTCCTCTGGATCTCTCAAGGTTGTTGCTCCCGTGTCTTCCTTGTGTGCCTGCGTGTGTGTACGTGGCGTTTTTGTTGTTGCAGCTGCTGCGGGACAACCTCACCCTCTGGACGTCGGAAGACGCCCCCGCGGAAGAGGAGGGCGCGGACAGCAAGCCCACGGATGAGGCGGCCGCCGCTGCTGCCGACGCCGGGGAGAAGTTGTGATCGACTCACCTAAGTTTACTGCTGCTGCTGTCGCATGTCGTGTAGAAGTATCATTCTTCCTTTTTGGTCCTGAATAGTCGGGTTCAATATTTTTTATATTGTTGCTGCTGCCGCCGCCGCTGCTGCTGCTGCTGCTGCGAAGGGGTACGTGGATCTGGGAGATGCTCCAAATTCTCCCGTTCACAGAAAACTTTCCGGTTTAGATCTGGGAGATGCTCCGAATGCTTCCGTTCACAAAAACTTCTCCGGTTTATTCGGTCTTCGACAAGAAGCTTCCATAGTAAAGTACCAAAGGGAGGAAGGTAAAAGAATACGAACTCCTCGTCTCAGCGATGGTGGTGGGTCTCTTGTTCCCCCTCACGAGCTCGTTGGTGCTGGACTACTCGATGTCAGTCATTGGTAGTAGTAACACAACCGCGCCTAGGTAATCACCTAAGGAGTGCACACAGCAGTGGCCGTTGCCGGACACAACCAACCAAGGTTTCCATTCCATGCAAGTTTTATTTTATACCAACAGTTGCTCCCGCTCTCGCCCGATATGTAGGCGATCGGCTTCCCTACGATTTTTTTTTTCTTCTTTTTTCACAGCAGCCAATTCCATTTCGGGCGAACTATAGATGCAACTGCTGTTGCTGCTGCGGTGTTTACAGTTCCACGCCTCTCGAGACGTAAGCCAGTTTCGTTTCCCTTGAAGCGAATTATTTTTCTATCGACGAAGTGAATGCGATAGCGGTGCAACGTGTGGTTCACAAGTGTCGTGTGTGAAGCGTGAGCGTTCGAACAACAGCGGATTTTACGCCCAGTCGCGTGTTTTTTTTTTTATAGCATATGTTAGGTCGTTTCCGTGTTTGAGAGATGCCAGATTTTGCTTCTTCGCGGTTGGCGTGTGAAGAAGTCCAGCCTCCTCTTAATAAACAATGTACCCTGGTGTTGCTGTCATTTTCCTCGGTGCTGCTGCTGCTGTCGGCCGGCTTACGGTGCATCCTCCTCGACAAAAATTGGCGGGTTTTTGATCGGTTTTTGGGGGTCCCGTCTGGTGTTTAGTCATTCTGCAACGTTGGGGTTTTATGTAGGAGTCATCATTGGATTTTTCTCGTGTTTTCGGTGGCTGAAGTTGGGGGGGGGGGGGGGCTACCCAAGGGCCTGCCCGAATTTCCCCCCCCCAAATTGAAAAAGTTGCTTCCCCATGCCTGAACATTCTTGGAGGGACCCCCAACAAAAACCGTATTTTTTGTCCCCAAGGACATTGCCGGGGGGGGATGGAACGGTTTTCCCCGGAGTTTCCGTTTTCCCCGGCCCCCAGGGGGGCGGACATTGACGGGGGGAGGGGGCCCCCCCCCGGACGTAACCCCCCCCCCCCCGCTAGTTGCCCTTATTATACTCGACAATTCACTGGCGAAGGAGAAATTAGTGGGCACCCGGCACCTTTCTATCGACACCACGGAGTGACCCCCGGTGTTGTCTCATCACATGCCGCCCGTCGGTGTCCCCGCCGGCTGGGTTGCCGTCGATGATGCGGGATACAGTACGTCGGGTTGAAGCCGGGGGGAGGACACGTGCATCTTCATTGCTGTAAAGATCGGGGTGGTGGTCTTCTCGTTTGTGTGTGCCGCGGGAAAGAACTGTGGGCGGCAAGGAACTGGTTGCTGTCCGTACGTCCGTATACATACACGCTGACTTGCTTGATCTCTTGGGAAAATGTTGGAAGAAGCAGCGATGGACCAGCTCTACTTGTTGCGGAAGCTGTAAAGATGAATGAGCATCATCTCCAATATAGCCTTTGCTCTACAACTTTGTTTGGGTTTGTATACTAATATTACCTCGTTCTTTTCACATATGGCCTGCCCTTGACTTACTTGCGTGATCATCCAACACACGTTTCACAAGCTCGCTCACGGACTTCATAGCAATCGAGAGAGAGAGAGAGCTAAACAACAACTACTTCCGGTAGTGGGCGAGGCGTGGGAGTGCCGCTTGGACAGTGTGCCATTCTTGCAAGGGTGTAACAGAGGACTACATCCCCAATCCTGGCCGTTCCTATGATACGCATATTACCTCCCGCCGCACCTATTAGACGATTTCTTCTTCATTCTCCCTTGGCCACGCTGAAAATGCTTGTACCAATTTGGTCCTTCCGGGCCACTCGTGCACGATTCGGTCTCCGCCGGGGCACAAACATCGCAATTCCTTCGTTCAATCTTAGCTGCACATGGAGCCCGTTCCCGCTTTTCCAGGCAACCAAAAAAGCCCGACCGCATCATTTGCTGCAGACCAATCACGGCAGTTCTTAACCCCCGTCCAATCTGGATATTGCGGGGCCTCTAGCTGGGTGCCACACTGCTCTTCACCTTCCCCACTCATTCTCTCACATCAAGTCTAAGTCAAACATTTTCTATTGCGTAAAATGTGGCGCAAGACACTTGTAAGCTTAGAATAGCGCACCCTGCTGCACTTTTGGTGCGGGCTCTTTACCGGGAGAAAACCCGGACTGTTATTATAGTAAATAGATCCGTCTCCCAGGAAGTGGTGTCAATGATTTGAGCCACAATGCCCCCCACTCTGACCGTGCGACAAAATTCATGTACTCTCTAGACTAGTGCAAAAAAAAAAATACTACACCCCCCGCCTCTCCTTTCACGTTGTACCCCAACAACGATAGGCGAAATCACACCACCCACACACGTGCGCACGTGAGCCGAAACGCAACAAAGAAAAAAAAATCCTCAGCCGCTGCATGCGTCCAGCCGCGTATACACGTTAATGCTACAAAATTTGCCTTGCCAGTCGGTGCAATTGGCTTGCGATTGTCTCGCAATCGATCGTGCACCACATCAATACGACACAACAAAATTGTTTTCCAAGTAGCTGCCTGACCAACCTTTTGTGGTGCTCCTGCTGCTGCTGCTGCTGCGTCTTCATACTGATCATGGGCCCCCCTAGTTTCTAATTTCCAGCCTCGTCTAGCGTACGTCAACAACAGCAGCTACACACAAGAATATATAAAAAAAAACATCTCTTCGCAGGCAGGTAGGAAGACAGGTCTGGGGAGAGAAAAGCCTCCTTACATCTACGGAGCACTCATCTCTTTCACGCGTCCACGTGGGTGTTTCCTCTCCTCCAGCACCGACTTGAGCTCGCCCGATGTACCCCAAAATCACCGTCGAGTCACTTCCTCCCACAAGCAATAACGCACAAATTAAGTCTAGAGCGCGCGGTTCATCGGGGCCGGGCAACAAAATAACCATCCGATAACAGGCGCACTCATCTCGAGCACTCATTCGTTGGCCATCAAGTGGCGACGAGGATGGGATAGATGCCGCAGGCCGTATGCATGTAGTACATGTAGACGAAAAGGCCCGAAATAGACACAATCTGTCAGTCATACAAACAGGCAAGGTATGCATATGTCACTTGTTTCCTGGTTGGTGATACATGGGAAACACCTCCAAATATTTTGCCACACACACTCTCGCACACATTATATAAAAAAACGCATTCCCACCCATCCATCCATCTGGCTTTCGCCTCTCAAGCTTGCTTCTGCAGGCCGTGGCCCGCAGAGATCTCGATTCGACGGACGAACCGTAACCGTCTATCGGACGAACCGTAACCGTCTTTCAGACGAACCGTAACCGTCTATCAGACGAACCGTAATCGTCCATGGAACCTCTGAGGCTCCCCGGCACGTTGGCGTCCGCGAGGGAAGGGCAAAATCGTCTTCGGATGAACCGTAACCAACGACCGGACGAACCGTAACCGTCTATCGGACCCCCCCCCCAAGTCTCCGTGGTACCTTGACGTCGGCGAGGGAAGGACGAAACCGTCTTCCGACGAACCGTAACCGCGTTCCGGACGAACCGCAACGTCTATCGGACGAACCGAAACCGTCTACCGGCCCTCTGAGTCTCCCTGGTAAAAAGTCGCCGTCGGCGAGGGAAGGACGAAACCGTCTTTCCGATGAACCGTAACCGTCTATCGGACGTCCGAGTCTCCCAGGTAAGCCGACGTCGGCGAGGGAAGGACGACTTCTTGACAGTCCCGGAAGGTCTCCTCGAAAGTGCGTCCGGCGAACAGGTACCGGATGCGCCTGGGAAGGGGGGGGGGCGCGCGCGGCAAGGAGCAGCGAACGTAAGAGCAAAGGAGACGGTCGTGGTGTAAAACAAACAAAAAAAAGGAGGCAGCAATACTTCTCCATCTCTGGGGTCTTCCTTGTAGGTGTCTGGGATGTGTGTTTTATGTGTGTCTTGATTTACCATCGACCGCGCCCGCCGGCTGACCAAGGTGTATGTGTGTGTCTTTCTCGTTAGCATCGACCGCGCTAACCTGCCGACCAATGAAAAGACATGAGTCTCAGTGCGGTGGGACACACAAAATGCTCCTATAGGCCATGATCTGGGATCCTGTGAACGAGCGTCATGGGGGAGTCTACGCTACTCTCCGGATTAAAGACAGACACCGTAGCAATAACATGTGTGCGTGGGTGGGTCAAACACACGATAGGAAGGCCACGCAGGGGATACATGTCAACTCACGAGGAGACAACAAAAAAAAAGGGGAAGAAACGGTTGTATTGTGCAAAGCTCCATCATTGAACGGCGTGGTACCATGCTCTTCATTCTCCACCTCGATCACCAAAGCTACGAGAACCACACACCTCTACCCCGCCCCCGCCCCCCAAAAACGTCGGAACCTTTGCTGCGCGGGGGGCTCGGCAGACTAGAACGTACGTCACATTCTGTGAGAAAAAAAATCCCTACAAAATTTTCGCCGCTCACAGTTGCGCCGCCGCGGCGGGGAGCGGGGGACCCCAGCCCGCCGTTCCCTCCCCCCCCCAGCCGTATCGTTCTTGGCTGTGTGCCCCCTCTCGATAATCCGAAGAAGGCGGTTCCCGACGGGGTAACCGGCACGGGGCCGGGGTGAAGAAGCCCAGGAGGTGGGACTTGCTGCCGAACGGCAGCGTTAGCGTGGAATCCTGCGGGGGTGTGGTGTCGCGCATCCCGTTTGGGCGGCGGTTGGTAGACAGAGTTTTTGCAAAGACGGTGGGGTGAGGGGGGCAGTGCGGAAGGTGCGGAAGGTGCGGAAGAAGTTTTTTTTTTAATAGCTGTTTCTCTGTCTTTTGCAAAATATAAAAAGAACACGGGCGAAGGAACAAACCAAAAGCTTCCATACACGTGTTCCCTTCTCACTGCTGTTAAAGACTTCCAACAACACACGCCCTTCGTCTGCGGCACCAGTGCTATTTATCTCGAACGGGAACGGGTAGTAGAGTATTTTCTTAAGGGCGCGGGGGGGATCGCAGTACCTCCTCCGAAAAATCCAGGAAACGCCTGAATATCTCAATTTTTCAAAGTCTAACTCCAGCACATAACTACCATCGCAAATTAATCGTCCGCCGCGGTTGCTTGTGTACAATGGTAGAATCTGAAAATGTAGCCCTTGCGATACACTGCAGACTAGCGGTCCGCAATTTTCCAAACGATCCTTCCACCATCGAGATCAGTGAGCTACAAGCAGAAATTTTTAAGCTGCTGTGCGGTCCGATTTTGAAACGCTTCAAGCACACAGCAGCAACGGCGAATCAGCACCTACGTGAGTGTGTGGGGCCGCGAACTTCAGCGCAGCTCTTCCCTAACATGTCCTACTCGTGGCCATAGTCAATTTGAATGCCTGGGGCCATGCATATGTAGGTCTACCCGCAAGCAAAGGTGCTTGAAGCGTTTCAAAATCGGACCGCACAGCAGCTTCCAAAATCCTGCTTGTAGATCGGCCATGATAGAAGGATCGTTTGGAAAATCGCGGACCACTAGTCCGCCGTTTATCACAAGGGCTATCTACAATCCCAGACACTAACGTTGTACACAAGCAACCGCGGCGGACGGTTATTTTGCGACTGTAGTTTCGTACTGGAGTTAGACTTTGGAAAACTGAGATTTGCAGGCGTTTTCCTGGATTATTGAAGAGGAGACACTGCGATCCCCCCCGCGCGCATAAAAGTAGGGACAACGGAACCGCAGAAAACGGGCAGACATGCGTTTTTCAGATACAAAGCATGTATTGTACACACCTTGACAAAGAATTGCAGGGGCACGGTAACGTCAACGTTCGGCTGAGAGACCAGCTCCACCGCCGCCGCCCCCTCGGGCCCCTCCGACTCCACCAACCCGCTCAGAGGCATCGCCGGCGTTCCGGCAGTGCCCCCCCCCGCCGCTGCATTCTGCGGAGCTTGCGCCCACCACCGCTCCCCGCAGTCGCGGGAGAGGTCGGCGCCGTACCTCGCGAGTAAGATGACCATCCCTGGTTCGTGTTTGGGTTGGTGGGACGGATGTCGGGTTAGGGCTACTATGGCCGGGGTGATGGCCACGCGAAGGGACTTTGTTTGTTCGAGCGACGAAAATTTGTTTATGTAACGAAAATCAGCACGGCAAGACACGAGAGAGAGAGAGGGAGAGAGGGCGAGATAAAGAGACAGACACACAGGGAGAGGAAGACAGAGAGAGAGAGAGGGAGGGAGAGGGAGAGGGAGATGGAGAGGGTGGGGGAGAGAGAGATGGAGAGGAGGTGACACACGAAAAGACGAGTTTAGATTGCCACCACCTCAACTTAAACGAAAACGAACACAAAACGCGCACGCTCCGAAGGATAGCGATCGAGGGTTTTCAGACTTGGGGGACAAAACACGACATTCAGCAGGTCAGTCGCTCAGTCAAGGAAACTTGAGAACAAATATGTTCTGGTTGTATTTTTGGGTTTTAAGGAAGATACACATACTTGTGAGAAGGATAACAGCATCAAACGTTGCCCGAAACCGTTGGAGAGGTGAGGACGAACGAACGGCACACGATCTGCAGGAACGCCAAAATACAAACACACCCTCTCGCCGTTGGTCTGCCTGCAAACCACAGACGCCCGTCCGGCAGAAATAGTGGACGAAGAATCAGAGACGGCCGCGTCAATTAAAAAATGGGCCATAAACAAGAAACCAAGGGAGAGGGTACTGTACAGTAGAGGTCCCTGTTTTAGTGCCGGCGTGTGCGCCGAAATTTCACCGACTCTATTCAAAGTACCGAACAACGACTTGGCATTCCAGTGTGTGCGAGCCGAAAACATCGTATGGCACTATACCGGCAACCGGCACTATTCAACCGGCACTAAACAGGGCCCTCTACTGTACACACAACAGGGTAGGGGAAAAATATACAAGTATGGAAGTAGGACAAAACCAGACGCGACCCAACCAATCAAATCACCCCCAAGATCGAGAGCCGAAGGCTCAGAGTCTAGAGAACGAAAGCCGTCCGTCCCGAAATGGACGGAGCTTGTGACCTGCGGTAGCTGCTCACCCCCTTTCTCCTTCTCCTCGTGCCGCCTCTTGTCCGCCATGTGCACCATCAGCCGCACCTGGCTCGCCGCGTCTCCCCAGTCCCTCGCAAGCCGCCTGCGCCTCAAAGGCTCTCCCTCCGACCTCAGCCTGCTCAGGCCACGCACAACAAGGTGGTAACGGACCGAAAACACAGGAGAAGGCCCCTCTGTTGCTGGACCGCGCACGGGGCAAAAAAAGGCTCCTGAAAACTGCTTGCGATGGGTAATGTAGAGGTGACAACAACAACTAAAAAGATTGAGACTTCAACATATCGCCTTCGACCGTCCGTTGTTATATCCCTAACAGGTAGTGCTCCGTGATCGAAAGCACATTTTCTAAAAATCTATGCACTGCGCACAGAACAGGCTGTCACCGTGTCGATGTAGAAGCGTCTCTTTTCAGGGGATACGTAAGCTCGCTTGGCTTCGATCGCGGTATGTACCAATTCGGCAGCATGAGGTGCGGCGAGAAATATACCGTTTACAAAGACAGGTTGCGCCGCGCATCGTCCAGCAACGAAAAACAAGGTATTGGCTGCGCTGACGCTATGGGTCAATTTCCAATTTATCCTGGAATGAACTCATCTGTGGAGAGAGATAGTTTTTCGCTGTATTTTTGTCTTTGCCTTCACTTCATATATATATTGGTTCTGTTCCTAAGAAAAAAAGAAACGTAGGCTGCTCTCTTTCTTTCTCTCTCTCTCACACACAAGCCGGTTAGTGATGCACAATAATAACAAACAAAATAACACACACATACCGTTCGGCCCTACGCTGCCACGCCGAAGACAACAGCCAGCCTACCCCGGCGTCCACCAGGGCCGGGAGAAGCCCTCCGCAGGTCAACGTCCAGCCCGTTAGGAGGGACGACAGGAGCACCGGTAGCTCGAACACCATCGCTCCACGCTGCAGGCTGACACATCAGACCGATCATCATCGTCACCGTGGCAAGGCCGGGGGGGGGGGGGGGGGGGGGGACTCATGTAAAAACATGCTTTGTTTGTTGTGGTGTTAACGCTAGAAAATATGATGCGATCTCTGCCCAGTAGTAGTCGCTAGACCGTTGGCCTCGCATCCCTACAATGCCGGAACGGCGCGATATGCCGGGTTTTCTTCGGCCCCGGCAACGGTTCACAAGGATGATGCAGAAGCTGAATCATCATCTCTTGCGTTCGCTCTGGCCGGGTGGGTTTTGACCAACGACGTTTGCAAAAAACAAACAAACTTGGAACAAATATTAAAGCGTAGGTGGTATCTTACGTTGCCCTACTAAATATACTTGATCTGGGAGTAGTTTCACGCTTTCGGCTCACGTTAATAATCCGAAAAAATACTACTGCAATAGATACTACTACTGTACCACCGGGTGCGTCGTTTCAGGTGGGCGTGTTATCTTGTGTCGAATGCAGTATATAAGACTGTACGTACAGATTCGCAATTTGTTCGTTTGATTTGGTCCTGCTGCTTGCTTTTAGTTTCATCTTGCAGCATCACCCCTTTGATGACACTGCCAGGCTCTCATGAACCCACGTCAGCGGGGTCACTTGTAAGAAAAAAAAATAGCAATGTGTTTCTTGGTGTTACTTTCTCTCTGCTTCGTCACCTAAACACCGCTGACACCCCCCCGTCGCCGACCCTGAGCGCGGTCTTGAGTTTCACCTGACGCGGGAGGAATCTCCTGGAATCTAACTCCACCTGGACAGCAACAATGAGCAGAATGGTCGCGACAGATATACACCGCGAGAATGAGCAGTGGCCAGAGGAGGGTACGTTGTAACGAAGGTTTCTAGTCTTAAAAAAAAACATGCCAGGTTCGTGATTGTTAATTATTTAAATAATTAAAAGATTGGTTCGTTGCGCGAAAACATCTCCGCCGATACAATCTTCTTTGCGTCTACTGTTGGTCATCGCTGTCGTCATCATCGCCCATGATGGTGTTAATGATGATGATGCTGTCGCCGTTATCGTTGCCGCTGTTGTTCGGTCACGTGGCGGCTATTGTGTTGGTATATTGGGTGCTGTCATCATCGTTAGTGATGATGATGATGTGACGCTGTTGTTGCTCCCGCCGTTTTTTCTTGTCCGGGCATGCAGCGGGACCCACCCAAGCTTTCGCGTCTCCGAACCCCGGAAGCACTCACCAGCTTCAGGGACCACGCCACCACAAAAAGCCGTGGGACTACCAACCACACACCTCAGCTGCGCCTTGCCATCACACGCGACGAACTCAACTAACCTCCACCCCTCGAACCCCTATCTTCCCGCCTAGCTGCAACATTCTCGAAGGGGCGATGGTGTGCCGATAGGAGAGTCGGAGGCCTAGATCCATCCACGATCTGGGCCCTAAAGCTACCTGTCGTTGGAAGCGGTTTTTGAGGGGCGAGGAGCACGAGGCGCAGCGTGTGCATCAGGGTTATAGGCGGGCGCAAGCGGGCTGCTTTGCAATGCACAGGGGGAAAATGTGGGTCAGGCGTGTCTCAACGTCCGCGCGCGGAGGTGTGACGGGAGAGAGAGAGAGAGAAAGAGAGAGAAAGAGAGAGAGAGAAAGAGAGAGAGAGGGCGAGAGACAGAGAGAAAGAGAGAGAGAAGCGAGAGAGAGAAAGAAAGAGAGAAAGAGAAAGAGAAAGGCGGGGGGTGAGGGGGGGGGGCGGAGCTACGATCGAGGGAAAACAAAGACCACAGGGATTAGTTCCTTTGCTGAGAAGAAGAACGCGTGTTCTCCGTAGAGTCAGGCTCAAAATGGAGAAAATATTTAGGTTCACTAACCCAGCTCAAGAGAGCGGACCTCAATAAATCATACGCTAAACGATAACCATAACTGAGGAGACTAACACGAGGCGACGAAAACCAAGCCCGACGATCGAGAGCGAGAAACCAGAGAATTCGGCAGACAGTAGGACCAATGTCACGGGGGATACAAAAGCATGCCGAGGGCAGAGTGGCAAACAAGAACCCCGTCATGGACAGGCGAGGGAACACAAGTTAAAGAGGCAAGAACAGGGCTACGTACAGTAGGCACCAACAAGAAGGCCGTGTGCCAATGGTATATACATTCACAACATGTTTGGGCGAACGAGTGCAATACACATTCAGACGTGATTTAGGGTGCCGTGTGAACTCCTTCTCGTCCTTTTGTAGGCAGGAACAGGGCGACGTACAGTAAGCACCAACAAGAAGGCCGTGTACCAATGGCATAGACATTCGCAACATGTTCGATCGAGTACAATACACATTCAGACGTAATGTAGGGTACCGGATGCATTCCTTTTCGTCCTGTTCTAGGACAAAAGAAGTAGACACGGACAACCAACAATTATCCAAAATACACAATTCAGCGTGCGTACTACATACATAGGAGCCCAAAATCAAACCGCTAGACTAATCGGCGCTGATCCGTCTATAGGCCCCCTACCAATCCCTCCTGCGGTGATTGCCTTCGATTATTTACCGCGAGAAAAGTGCAGCACTACCTTCCCTCAAAACTGCCAAACGTATTGAAATATACATACGCTGCGAAAAAAAAACTGAACAAAAACTAAAACGTACCTCCCCAGCAAGAGTCCCGGTTCCGTCTCCGACCACCCTTGTGACGTGCACGGTCACAGCATCATCCGCGGCACCGCCCTCCTTGCCTCCTACAACTCCCCACGACATGTCCACCACCTGTACGCGAGCGTTTTAATGCCAGAGAGAGGGCGAGAGAGAGAGAATAGAAGCGAAGATGCGAGCGTAAGGCCAAAAAGGCGAGATGAGAAGACGACCGTGTTTGGCCAAGTCTGAGCAGGTCGAGGACAAAGCGAACCACTGCTGTACGGTGCGTCGAGCAACTCTACCGCAAGGCACACGGGACGCAAGCATCTTCCTCCCTCCCAACAGATACGGAAGACGACAGCCACATCTGGATACCACAATACAGCACTGACAACCACAAACCACGACCGCAAAAAAAGAACGTTTGACAATCAACAATACCAGTAGCAGCAGCAACAGCCAACAGCAACAGCAACAACGTCAGCGACGACGATAGAAGTAACAACCGTCACACCCATAAATAAAAACATGACAGCAGCAACAGCAACCAACCACACACGAGTTGTGGCATACAGATTGTTGCGTGACCGCAGTGTGTGATGAACAGGTCACCCTCACCGTGGCGGGGTCCAAGCGCTCGGTCGTGGACAGCCTCAACCCCAGCCCTCCGTCAGGTTCGTACGTGCACTGGCTCTGCGCGGGTAGAAGGTGTGTTGTTGTTGTTGTTGTTGTTGTTGTTGTTGTTGTTGTTGTTGTTGTTGTTGTTGTTGTTGTTGTTGTTGCTGTCGTGCTTTGTTGGTGATGTGATAGTGAGTGGTAGTGACGGTGCCACTGCTGTTGGCAGTGGAACATATGGCGAGTTTGGCAACGTTGTTCCAGATGACGATTTCGGTGCCTGCTATGTTAATATTGTTGCTATCGTTGGCGAGCTTGTAAGGCAACGTTCTACCAAGATGCGTAGGTTGTCTTGTCATTGTCGGGCTTGGTTGGCGGTCATGGCTACACGAGTCTGATAGGCAACGTTGTCCAACGTGACAAATGCTGTTGTTTTCGCTCATTCTCGTCCTTGGTTGACCGCGGTTACGATGGCGATTGTGTCGTCGCTATCGTTGACGAGCTTGTTTGGAAACATTGCTCAAGATGACGTGGTTGTCGTCGTTTGTTGTTTTTAGGGTTGGTGTTTGTGTAGCGCTGGGGGGGGGGGTGGGCGACTAAGATAGTCATGGAGCAGCGGCGAGGCGATCGGTTACACGTTGCGGTGGCGGTTAGACAGGTCCAGGTCTCGTTTGCGAAGAGACAGCAAGGTGAGAACGCCCTAGAAGGTTCGAAAACCAGCTACAATAGCAGCGTAACACGCAAAAACCACGCTCGACCACCACCGCGCAAGAAATGTGTCGAAGGCGATGAGACAAGAGGGACACTGGGGTCGCGAAACTGACCCCACCCAAACACCCAACGACCTCCTATCAAACCATAAGCCCACCTGGGGTCTCAAACGACTATCAATAGGTTGCATATGCCATAGTAGGGGATGCATAAAATCAAACTACAGCAAAGGTAGCGAACCCCTGATTTGGTATGCCTATACCGATATCTAGGTACGCCCATAGAGAAAACAAGGATATTTCGTCCTGCGGCAGAACCGATGCACAGCAGCGGGGGGAGTTCCATACGTGTGGTCCTTGTGGATCCGAGCTCCCACCTGCACAGAGACGCCGGAGCTGTCCTTGCTAGCCGTGCCGCACGAGAGGCCCACCTTCGGCTGCTGGCCGATCTGCACCAGGGAGCCTACCCACTGCGCGTGCACGCATGGGGCGGGCGGGGGTGTGTGTTACGCTGCGATGCAGAGGAACGGAAGTTGGTACCGTCTCCGCTCCGGATCCGTTGCCGATCCACTTGTGTCAAGTATTGGATTGGACGAGACTTCTATTCTTCCGGCGACTTGGGGGGGGGGCTTCTCCGTGCCTGGAACGCTTCCAGCTGATTGGCTCTTCCCCATGGTTGTACACACGGCCAAACGCCACCCTCTCACCTGTTCTGCGGTGACGTCATGCTGTGCGGACAGGTAGACCGACCCCGCTCCCAGCCCGTTGTGGTGGAGAGAGTAGCCGCCGAAGGTGATGTTGGTGGTGTCTGCCACGGGCACTTGCACGCTCTGCCGGACCGTGAGCCGCGCGAGCTATTTGTTTCGAGCGACGAAAACGCGGTGTGCGAAAGCAGACGAAATGGTTTGCATGTGAGGGGTCACGGGGGGGGGGGGTGTACTCATAGTCGTGCATGCCGTAGTCGTTTGACCATTGACCTCGCATCCCTATAAAGCCGGGACGGAGCACGCCGGGTTCTCACCGGACCAGGCTTTCACATCACCAAGCGCGAAGCGCCGTGAGGTATTTGGCGAGTCGCATGAAGGGTGAGCTGCATCCTGCTAAGGGTGTTCGGCAACTTGTGCTTACTTCCTTGCGTACGGATGACAGCTACCTATGACTTAATTTATTTTCTGGTGCTTTCACTTCCAGAGACAGTTGTAAGCACTGTGTAACTGCCTCGAGGAAGCTTGACCATTTTAACACAACGTGGTGCGATCATCCCCCGTTGCGCGGAGTGAGGGTTCTCGACCCCGCACAACATGATCTACTCGACCACCATTATGGTTACCGCCAAAAAAAAAAACGAGGTTTTAAAAACGGTAACCTGGTTGTCGAGTTCACGAAGTGAATTGGCTTGTTTTACAACGTCGTGGCCAAGCGACGAAAACCCAATCCCGATGGCAAACACCGAGTGGGGGGCTTGTTTTACAACGTCGTTGCCAAGCGACGAAAACCCAACCCCGAGGGCAAACACCA
>FN649739.1:3286129-3336516 GCA_000310025.1 Ectocarpus siliculosus | reverse complement strand
AGGGGGGGGGGGGGGTTCTCGGTTTACAATCGAACAGGACAACAGATCTTGCTCGGTGTACTTCTGGCGAACAATAAACCAACTATGAAGCATAGTATTTGATAGGCCCAAGAGCTGTGTGCCCAGACAAACAGATTGTGTGGGAAAGGTGGGCAAGACAAGGGATCGTACGCTGAGCGTACCCATATTGGGGAGAGAAAACCTGTGGCACAAAATGCTCTCGGAGGACCGGGGGCGGGGGGCAAGAAGATATTGTCCAGAATTACTGAGCAGCAGCTACATACGTCACCCTTGCTTGCATGCTCATCGGAAGACGCGTCGCTCCGTCGATCGCTCAGAATTTTTCGTGGGATCTTGTGCCAAGAAAAGCGAGGTAGCTCAGTGAAACACGCGCGACCCTTCATGTCGTGGTTCCACAGTAGAGGAGGAGGAGGCGGCACCATAAGTGCGGGTAGATTCTGCTGCTGTGAGACGGGGAAAACTAGCAAAGATAGAAGAAAAACCGAACAACGCCTACCTTCGCTAAAAGTGCAGGTAGATAGTGCTGTGACAAGGGAGACACAAAAAGAATAAAAACGACACAAACACCGCGTTCTCACCTCAGGCAAGAGGTTCCGCTTGACTAGCCTCCCGCTAACGTCCACGATGGGAAGGCAAACGCACTCCGCTGTCATGCCGCCGAAGGTGGCCAGGGCGACGTCCTGTCTCTTCTGGGCGGCTTCGCGCAGGAGGCTGTCGAGCAGACGTCGGACCTGAGCCGAACACATCGAGGCAGGACGATACATATGCAAGTACCATATACTTGGTCATCCCATTTATTAATTCTGGACGATGTCCTTACACTTTTCCGGTACAAATTCTGGACGCACCAGCCGTGGTCACACAGGGCGAACGCCACACAACAGAGGCAAAAAAATGAGCTACATACCAATATCGAAGAAACATCGTGGAGCATAATTGCGTGAGATCGTCGCCATACAAGAGTGCAGTGTTGAGCTTTCGCACGTCGACGCTCAGAACCGAACATGGTCCGCACAAGACTCAAGAGCCTATGGAGGGAGCGGTCGCCGTGCTGGTCATCTTCTCAAGGCCATGGTACCCACCGCCCTACTGTAAAAAACAGCTAGATCTGTTCTCGTAGACGCAAAAAAATGATCGTTCGTTGTGGAACGGAAATAATTGACAGCATCATTACCGGAAAATTCGGGGTCACAAAGGATAGATCTCGCGTGCCCCCTTCTGGACACTTTTTGGGGAGAGCAAAGTACGTGGTACTTAGTCGTAGGTCGTGACACCTGAGAGAACGAGAGGGGGCTACGGAGTACGTGCGCACGCCTAAGGCCTGAGGCGCTGCTGACCAACATGGGTGGCCACAAAGTAGTATCGCAGACCCATTCCAGACCAGAGAAAAATCCAAGCCTTGTAGACCAGGTACGCCAAGACCGCCGCAACGGCAATAGACAAGCAGCAGCAGCAGGCTAGAGTTACCTCTGCGGGACGCTTCTGCGGCATGCCCACGCTCTTCTTGCCAATCTCGCTCCGCTCGAAGGCTTCCAGCCCCTCAAGACCGTACTCGTCGTACACCTGACGACAGGTACACATCCGGCCGGCAGGCACATGATGGTCGGGGTACCACAAATGACACGAGAAAACACTCTAGATAACACCCCCCAATACCACATGCGGTCAAAATGAGATCCCCCAAAAAATAGAAACACTCTCATACGGCCACATACGCAAAAAAACACGACCCACACGATTACAGATTATTAGAACCCAAAAGTTAGATATCACCGGGGTGTTTTCTTGTGTACATGGTAGCCGGTATATATCAGGGTAAAGCACAACCGAGGATCTGCGAGCAGCGGGACAACTACAGCAGCAGCAACAACAGATGCAACAGCAACAACAACTACGACGACTGCTGCAGGCAGCAACAGCAATAACACCACCAACCTCTGCAGCAGCAACACCACCACACCACCACCAACTGCTCGAACGGCAACGCCGCCAACCTCTGCAAGCACCACAAGCAACAACAAACAACCACAACGAGGGCTGGGGGCGGGGAGACATACTCTTATGTTTCGCGCACCTTAGCAAATAGACCATTGACCACGCGTCCCCGAGAGGACGGAGCAGGGCCACGTGTTGCGGTGGCAAGACAGAAAACTTCGGAGAAGAGACGCTGCCCGTATACAGCAGCGTGCGTCCTCCTAGCACAACCAATCTACAGCAGTACCCTGTAAAAGCCCGCCCCACGGAACGAAGGGACCCACCAGCCTCTTGGTCGGGTCGCACAGCACCCGGTACGCTCGCTGTACCCTGACGAACTGCTCGTCGGCGGCCCTTCTAACCCGCCGCATCGAACCCTGCCGGCTGGCCAGGTCTAGGACGGGGCCGTCGTTCTGCTCACCCGTTCGTTTGGGGGGGGGGGGGGTACTCATGACAAGCATGCCTTACCATTGACCACAACTCCTCGAGAGGGCGGAGCATTGGGGGGTACTCATGTCAAGCATGCTTCAGCTGTTGACCACACGTCCTCTAGCGTTGTTCCCCCAGGACCGATCGCCCATGGCCAATCGCTCCCTCCTACTTTGCCAAAGGTGGCTTCAAAACGTTTTCCCCATCCTATCGATTTCGTGTTGTTTGGGGAGGGGAGTCGGCCAGAAAAGAGGACGGGGTTTCTGTTTCTCTGGGTTTTCAGAACTGGTGGGTATGGTTTTGGTGACTTGGGCGGCATCGGAGCGTGTCGTGCTGCAAAGCTGGCATCGGCAAACCGGCCGTATCCCAGTCGGCTCCGAAATTACGGCACTAAAAAAGAAGACGCTTCGGGTGTAAGAAGATCTTCTCAGAGAAGCCGGTAAAAATATGCCGAGCTCCATCAATCGGGCAGCCGCCGCAGCAGCAGTAGCAGCGTTAGCCATGGAACACGCATTCGTGAGAAGGGGTTTCCGCGCGATTTGGTGCTCAAGTCGACGATCACGCTTCCGATGTGTTTGTGTGTGTTTTCCTCCTGTCTATTCTGGCGACAGCCTACGATGTACACCCTTCGGTATGTACATGTAGTAACGCAGCTGGGAACGTACACGGAAGGCTTCAATTTAACAAAGGGAGTTCCGATTCCTCCCAGTGACGTGGAGAACAATGAAGGGGAGACCCAAGAGGAAAGTGACCCAATTCTGCTCAAACGAAGCTGCATACTATCTGACCTCGAAAAAAGAGTGTCCCGTTGTGCACCTTACCTTGCAGCGGCACACCTCGGGCAGTATCTCCTATTCCCTTCTTCATGAATCGAGCCTGCAACCCTGTGACAGCAGTATGTAGACTACTTCTTCCTGGCTATTCTCCGCTGCGTACTGTGACAGGTACCAAATACACACCTGGTCCTGCTGCTGCTGCGCGATGGCATGCCTGGCGACCGCCTTATCCGGGTGCAGGCACAACGCCAGCCCTAGGTACGCCCGCCGAACCTCCTCCGCATCCGCCGTCCTTCACGAAGAGTTCCGACGGCATGAATGACGTACAATTGTTGACACGTAGCAAGGGGGGTCAAGACACGAGTGCAGCTTCGTAGGGGATTCGTCTATTTACGATTGGTTTCAAGCGGCTTCGGTAAAAGAGGTTGGTTGCGAGCGACTCGCGTGTCCTAGAGTGTTTCGTGTGAAGTGGTACAATATGCGAAACGCGATACACTCCCCTTGGTATGCGTATAAGTCAGCACCCTCCCCTCTTGTACTTTTCCCCGTGTCCCCACTCTCCTCGTCCCAAAGAACGTTGGGCCCACGCCAACATGTGCACCCGCTGCTGCGCATCCCGTCGCCAACTGGCACTAGCAGAAGAAATGCGGGGTCTCGATACCACCCCCGGCAACGATAGTAGCTACGTCAACTACATCATTAGCACCGATTTTAAGGCGGTGCTGCAGGCCAGAGAACCAATATCTTGGCTGTTTCCGAACACAATCGACAGAACACTCGGAGACCTCACACGAGATTGGTAAGGCCAGTATTGCGCAAGAAATAACCCCTTAAACGGTTGTCGCAGAGAGCAGAGACTGGGACTTGTGACTTGTCCCCACCCGCATGTTTGCAGTCCACCTCCACACATCTTCTCTCAAATCAAGACGGAATTTCCATAACTCTAAGTTCAAGACGATACAAGCTATACGGCGGGTCCTTGCACATGTTCGTTGCAT
Source organism: Ectocarpus siliculosus (assembly GCA_000310025.1). Lineage (NCBI taxonomy): Eukaryota > Phaeophyceae > Ectocarpales > Ectocarpaceae > Ectocarpus > Ectocarpus siliculosus. The sequence goes on along the minus strand of FN649739.1, from coordinate 3,332,318 downwards.
TTTAGGAGTCCCGACCTCAATGCTACAGGCATACCAGTAGAGTAGAGGAGCGACATGCGCCGTGGCAGACCCAGATCTGTTGCTGGGGCGGTGACATGAGGGGCTGCAGCTGCGGCCCGAAAATGCCGCAAATCTGGGTGCAAACTATCCAATTTCCACTGCTGCACTCGCGGTCTACTACCTAATCCCCTTAGCGGGTGTACAGGTAGCTCATACCACTACACTGGCTGCCTTGTACCGCCCGCAGTTGGAGGAATTTGGGGCTTGCGGCGGCGAGTACCGCAGCGACGAATGCTTGGTTTGGATCAGGGTCCAGAACTGCGGATTTGGACCCAGCGGCAACGTTCGATAACACAGCCGCAGCAGTAGATCTGAGACTGCCAAGGCGTACGTAGCTGCTCTGTGAATGTTTTCTACCGATTGAGCATCCAAACTCGGGTCTCTCTGAGCCGGATTTTCACTTTGGACTTTTCCTCTGATACCACCGCAGTTTTTCGCACTCAATTTGGCGAGTGCATGCAAGTAAAGAAGGCGTTGACGATTTGCCCCGCCGGGTGACCACACACATCCTCAGATGTACGCTTCGAAGTACACGTGAGGTTATTTGTCGGGGCGGGGGGTGGGACAAGGGGGCAGGGTCGATAGACTGCCGTATCATACGATGCGGTCTCTCTCGCCCTGAAGACAATCTGTACACCAACATCGACAGCAGGAGACTACCGTATATGACACAAGATAACACACCCCCTTGGCCGATTTTCAAAGCTCAATTTCTCAACAGCAGGAAGAGTCACATCGCCGAAAACGGCGGCGTTGGAACCGTCTCGTCGAGAGCTGTTCGAAAACGTATTGTTTCGTTTATGCATCCTCTTCGTCGTGGAGTAATCGAGCTTTGAAAATCGGTCCAGGGGGTGTGTTATCTTGTGTCATATACGGTATGTCTTGGTGCAGCGGTGCGTGCACATTACCGTCCGTGATGCATGGCATTGCTCTCGCTCCTTTATTGAACGATCTATTTTTGTCACTTCCCCGTGCGCACAGAAGAGGTCGGGAGTCATGAAAGAGAGAGGCCTCGCGCGCCAGCTTGCGGCGATGCGAGACTGCTGGCCGCACAGCATGCAGCACAAGCACAGCAAGCGGCGGATCTAATCTACGAACTGCCGAACAGTCCAAACCTCTGCGCTGCTGCTGCATGCTACACTACTGCTGTCAAGTTTGAAGAGCAAATAAGGAGTTAGGCTGAATATTGAGACGAGGCAGGAGTTGCAAAGCACCAGACCAGAGCGGGGGTGACTGATGGTGTTGATACACGTTGAACTGCCGCTGTGTGGGAGATGAGTCATGTGGACCGAAAACGTATGTATGTCCCGCGCAACGCCTGTGAGGAGCAGAGAGACACAGCACCCAAACTCTTTCACCTGTCGACATTTAGGAGCATGTACAGATCATCATCGGAGGCTGCCATTCCTCTTCGCACGTGTGTGCTGCAGAGCGCCCACAGAGCAGAGACAAACCTGGCTGCGCCTTGCGGCAGAGAACCCCGGACCAACGAGGACACACCCGCTGAAAAATTGCGCCGCGCTTGCCCGCGCACACACGCTGCATGTCCAACGTTGAACTCCCAATTTTGCAATGGTTTTGGGAAAGATAAATAAATTAGAATCGAGAAGGCCGTTCTTTCGGGGTGTTGTCCTCCGCAGGTGAAAGATCCGCCGAGGCGTGAGACACGATAGCTCTCCTGCTCTCCTGCTGTGAGGGATGTGGTAAGCGCTAATTGCAGCTCCTAGTCTCCCGCCTGATGTGTTTTGGTCTGTGGACTGGTTGGTTCAATGCGGAGCCCGGAAGAAAGCGGCGTAATTTGCCGAATTTACTCGAAAAAGAAAATAGAGAGGCCGCCAAGAGGGCGCCAAGTTAAATGGAGATAGCTGATTGGCGGTGAACGCTTCCGAAAATTCGTGCGTGATTTTTCTGGGCAGGATATGCATGACGGCGTTCGGCGTACCGCGTACACACGGAGAGAACTGACTACTGCTGCTCTTTGTGGGGAGAGCGGTGTTGTTCCCGGTCAGGACAAACGGAGATATGCGCAGCAGTAGCAGGTAGGGCGTGACGCTTTGAGGGCGGTGGCACGTGCGAAAGGAGGGGTATTGTTGTAGTGCACAGGAGAGAGTGTGAGAGTATACGCTTGAGACGTTGGAAGAAAAAATGTCTACCACCACCACCGCTCCTAACTTGGCACCGCCGAGACCAGCGCCGAGAGCCATGGAAACGAACGCTGGCGCGAAGCGACGGAAGGCCCAACCAGCGCAGCGCATCCTCCAGCTCATGGAAAGCCTCCAGCGAGGGAACGGCGACCCTCAACAGCAGCAGCCCCCCCCGCCACCGTCCTCTACCGAGTCAAAAAGTAGTACCGTTGGCGGCAACAACGTTCCTGCTGCTGTGGCCAAGCGTTCTGTGGCGGTGGTAAAGTCGGTGGCGCTTGTGCCGGCGGCAGGTTCCCCGGCCACAGCAGGGAAAGAGAGCGGTAGGCAAAAGGCGAAGAAGCCGTGGCTTGGACGGGAGCACTTGTCCAGCGACGGGCTCCACCTGATTGAGTCGTCGTCGGCAGAAGAGGAGGAGGAGGAGGAGGAGGAGGAGGAGGAGCTCGACGGTCCCCGACAAGAAGATGCCAGCAGTTCAACCGTGAATGTGAGCGAGACGGCAAGTTGTTCGTTTGTGTACATGTGTTGCATTCAAATGATGCGCTAGGATCGTGCTCACACCCACGCGCTGTGATGTGCCCAACCACTGCTTGGAGCGCAAGACCCACTCGGTGGCACTTGTAGCAAGCCTCGTCTCTTTTCCACACCTCACCAATCCCCGTGTCCATGATGAACAGATTTTTCACTACCAACGTGTATATAAAAGATTCATCGGCGGAGCGGCTGACACGCACGCAAAGCTATTCCAACGGTTACGCGAATGCACCGTGTGCATCAAGCAACGCGCGTTGTTACTCCCCCCCCCACTCCACCCCACTCGTGCCTGCTGCATCTACGCATGCATAGGACAGCCACAAAAGGTTGCATCCTACAGCGGTATGTACACCTCTTTGGCTGCAACAATCCGGCCACATCCACCCTCCAAGCAATTTTTTGTTCTTTAAATCTGGGGTAAGCGCGGAGGAAAGTTACCTACATGTGGTTTGCCCAAATAATCCCCGAGCTTTGCATCAAGGGTGCTGCAGGATGTGCGGAAGTTCGCGCACACGATCGAGATTCGAAACCAGCGATTATTGATTGCAGCCAAACCCTCGTGTGTAAATTGCTGGACACGCGTGTGTCGTGAGGAACGCAAACACGACACGATCACTCTATCCATCACCCTACAAGTATCTATCGTAGTTTCAGTTTTCGAAGAATGTGTTCATTGAAGCAATCGCTCTCCGTATACGTACGTGCGGGGCGCTTGAGACAGAATAAAAAGTGTCAGGAACACGGAAAGAACACCACACAGACCGCCAGACGACAGCCTGTAGCAGCAGCCGCTGCACACGCGGTGAATGCCCTACTCTACTTGTGGTGCGACACTTCGTTGTTCCCTGTGCGATGGTCGTGTGTGGTACATAGGTGAACGGCAGAGCACACCTGGTGCAAGTCTCGGAACAAAACAGACCTGGGTTCCTATTTCTCTCACTAATTGCAAGACAAAGAGGATGCGGACCTCCCCTCGCAAGTAATCCTGTGCCCTGGTGCTGTGTGCCCAAAAACCGTTTCCGCCCCACAAAAAATAGAAAAGAAAATCATTCCCCCAGAAAATTTGCTGCAAGCTGCAATCCTTTGCCAATGAGGGGAGGGTTGGAGGCGGCGCGCCGCGTTTGGCTTGTGATGCAACACCCGCAGCGCGCGCTAGAATAATTTTCGACGAGTTTGTGTACGAAATATTGATATGTAGTCTAGAGGAGGGAGCTACGGAGGTTGCCTCATGTCTGCGGCAGGCGGCGGCTCGTGCATGCACCACATTCATCTTCATGCCCAAATTTGCTGGAAGGTGTGCCGTTGGTTGTCTGTTGCCTGTTGGGACACCCCTTGTGTGCAGGCACAGCCGGATAGACATCGCTATTGTTGGATGAACGTCTCTCTGCTTATCCGTTGTTGTCGGGTACACAGGGGGGTCGTTGTTGTTCCAAAACTTAAAGCAGCAGCAGCTCCCTCCGTCCTTTATTCCGACATGCATGTAGAAGTTCTTGCGCGGACGGATGGACAACGTTACCGGTCTCTGTCGTAATTGATCCTGAAATGAAATTGTCTCATGTTGTGTGGCGATCCCTGCAGCATTCCTGTCGTGTGTTGGGCACGCTATCCTCCCCACCACACTTTTTTTCCCAGCATGTGAACCCGTTCAAATACCCCCAAAGGAGTACTGCTGTATGCGGTAGGGTGCTCTCCTACCCACAGCAGTCGTTCTTGCTTGCAATCGAGAGAAGAAACAATTTCTTCAGCTGAAGGGTGGGGATAGTCTCCCGGTTTTTGGAGCGGTGCTTGTGGTTGGTCGAACCGTTCGAAACCGTTACGTAGGTACAGCTGATGTTGCTGACGATGAACGAACACTCCCAGGCTTGACACTGCACAAAGGCGGTCGGTGTGAGGATGAGTTCCATTCCAGTCCATTTTTGTTTCATATGATAGCGTGGTCCTGTTGTGTGGTATGCTATTAATAATGCACGCTGCTGTAGATAGGTCGGGTGGGTGTCTGTGTTGTGTTTGCTAATGATCAACCCGATTCAACTTGTGCAACGGTGAAAGGGTGAAAGGGTTGCTCTCGGCATTTTTTTAGTCTACAAAATAGTACTGTAGTCTAGGAAATATACTGCAAAGACTAGACTACCCGTTCCAGATAACGGACCACAGCAACAACAGTTGAACTGATGATCTGTCGTTTTTTTTGTCCCACTTTGTGTCGGTGGTCGAAGGACTAAAAAATTCCAGTTCGCCGCGAGTGCCTGAGTCCCCCTGTTGTCCCTGCGTGCTGGAGAGTTGGGTGATGTAGCAGGGAAGAAGGGCTGGCTGGATCTGACGAGAGGTCGATCAAACGAGTTTGGGCGTTGCTAAGAAAGAACATGAACATGCGGTTGAGGCGGAGAGAGATGGCACCCCCCCAATTATTGACCGATTTTCAAAGATCGACTGCCCCACAACCGAGCTGCTTGTGGCAACACCAACAGCGGTGGTTTCGGAAACGCGTCGTCGGGGGCTCTTTCCGCACCCACTTGGCTGCAGAGCAATCGAGCTTTCAAACTACAGTAGGTCTGCTTGAAGGAGGGGTTAGACATCTCTCCGACTTGTGATTCCATTTTTTTCTGCACAAGATGGGGGTGAAATTGGTGAAATTTTATTTGTTTCCCACTCGCTTGGCATCGCGCTGGCATGGCATCTCAGTGCCTACACACGGCAGCAGGCTGAAAACAGATTCAATTCACATATGACATTAGTCCAGCAGCAGCAACAGGTTCCCTTGACCAAATACCAAGATTAATTGCCACGCATCCCTTCGAACCTCTAACGGTGGCTGCTGTATTATTTTCTCGAACGGGCATGCTCGTTCATTTTTGCCAAAATGCTGCATAGTATACCACATACATACGGACAATGTACAAGTTGTGTAGAAGTATTTCCAAGAAAGACAGGACGAAAACCATGAAGACCAGGCGACGATGCTGCTGGACGGGAAAAAATTACCCCAGCGGAAAGGATCACAGTATATTTAGATTGATTGCTCCCATATTTTTTGTGGACGTACGTGTATGGACGCTGCTGCTGTCCGTGTACACACGTGCTGTTCAGGATACCTACGACAACACCATGTTTGACACAAGAGCAGGAGGGGTGGGAGTGCTGTGGACGATTCGATTGGTTTTCTTTCTGCTCCTCCGAGGCGTCGACGTGCCTTCTTTCTTTTTCCTCTTCCTTTTTTTTCGCGGGCACGCTTTTTTCCCACAAGAAGAATATTGTTGTTGTTGTTGTTGTCTTCACATTATGCCCCCGCTTTATCGAAGTACACATGTAGTGCCGGTTTCAGACACAAGAATGTATACCCCCGGCCTTACCCAAGTACCACCACAGCCAGTAGCCCTTTACGGTTGAGCGTTCAAGCGGGGATGACGCGGAGTCGTTCACGACCTCTGGCCCTGTACCCTCGTTTTGCCTCATTCGGTGGGAAGCCTTGTCCAAAGCGTGTTGAACTTGAGTGATGTCATGTCGACCGTGCGACCAGGGCCCGCTTTCCACGATGGTCTCTCCCTGTCTCTCTTTCTCTCTCTTTGTGTCTCTCTCTATTTCTTTCCCTCTCTCTCTAACTGTTACCCTCATTCTGCTTCTCTCTTGCGTCTATCGCTTTCCACATCTCTGCGCCTCTCCCCCGCTTTTTTTGTTCCGAAACGTGTTTATTCCGTTCTGTCTTAGGTGACGGAAATGCGGTACGATGCGGGGCCACCCCACGGGTTCGGGGACTACTCCGGCAGCACCAAAGGGGGCATTCCACATGGCGAGGTATGTACAGGAGTGGTCTCGGTTAATGCCGTTAGGCGCCAGCCCCTCTAACCGGCTTGATACGTGGGCAACCGGCATTGTTCAGAGTATCACACAAGTTCCTTCTGTGTCAAGCGATTGCATTTATACAGGGACCACTGCTGAACTATTAAATTGCATTCGGAACAGCTTTATCCCCACCCCCGATACTTGCGGAGGAATCAGCTAGTTGGAGAATTTTGCCCGAGACCACAGGGAGAGGGTCTTGAGTTTGTTGTGAGTGGTGGGACCTTCTTTCTTTTTGTGTTTCTGTTTGTACGATACGACTCTTCTTCCTGCTGTCGGTCGCTTTTCCGCGCACGACGATGCCGTTGCTGTCACTCGCCATGCCCACACCTTGCCTTTTTTTTTTTTCCCGTGGGTGACATGCATGTGACATGACAGGGCGAGATGGTGTGGCACATCGGGAAGAAGTATCGGGGCGAGTGGAAGGAGGGCAAGAGAGATGGCAAGGTTAGGCGGCACCATAGAATTAGTTTTGCGTGGATCCTACATGCCGATGTTTATTGTTGACCACTTGGCTTTTTTTGTCGGACGGCGACGCGGTCTTCCCTCTGTTGTGTCGTTTTCGTCGTGGTTGGAGATGCTGCGTGGGTTCTGTGGTCGTGTGCTGGCTCTCGTTGGTGCTAATATTGTACTGTAGCGGTCGGTTGTAGACCGGACGCCCTTCATCGTCTTCCTTCCCTGACGGGTGTCGTTTTGATTACCTTGCTTTGCTTCGGGTTGGTATGAATGCAGTGATTCGGAGGAGTGTTGTTTGAGGCAACCGTTTTTTTGCGCTCTCTCTCGTCATGGCACATGTTGGTTGCCTCTGTTGTCGTTGTTTGCCTCGCGATATTTTGTAACTTTATTCTGCTGTTGTTGATCTCGTAGTTGTTGCTGCTGTACCGAAATTCCCCACGGCCTTCTTTCTCACCGCCGATGGCATTACTTCACAGGGGTGGCAGCGTTGGACGGATGGAAGGACGTTCGACGGGGAGTGGAAGGACGGGAAGCCACACGGAAAGGTGACGGCATGGAACGGGGGCGACGCGAAATGCATTGGGCATCGCCTGAACCGTTTTTTTTTTTTCTTCGTTCCTCGAGATCTGCCTTCGGCCATCAGACTCATGAACTGCTATTGAATATATAGCCGCGTGTTTTTCTATAGATGCACCATTTTTTCTGTTGTGAATCCTGTATACGTGCACGTACTGTTGTTGTATTCCTGCCCGAGAGTCCGTGGCCACCGTATTATGTGGATGATATTGTTTTTTGCTCGTCCATGGCTGATTGCGGTCTTAATTGCTTGGTTGGGCCGATTTGTTGATTATTTGCTCCATTTACCTGATGTCGTGGAAACTCGCATTGCTTTGGCGTGTTTTTATTTTGGCCTCTTGTTTTTTTTCTTTCTGGTGTTTTTCTAGGCTGTCTTTTCTGATTTTTTTTATTGTTTTTGCAGGGCTACTGGACATCGCCAAGGGGCGAGGCCTATGACGGCAATCTCATTCGAGGGAAGAAGAGCGGCGAGGTGAGAGAGAGAGAGAACCAATCGAATCCACCAATCAAATCGACCAATCGAATCGACTGCTCACCTTTCGATAAACCAATCACTATCATACTTTCTTGTGCGGGGCAAGAGAGGGCAGCGTGGTGAGCCCCACCAGCGCAACAAAAAATCAGATGACTCTAATAAGGCGGTACTACTGCGGTTATCCGAGTGTTCAACCAATGAGATGTTTCGTGGGCGTCTCTGCTTGCGAGATGGGAGATTTTTCATTGAAAGGGGCCCCTCAAGATGGGAAAAATGGAAAGAGTACGCTTCTTCTGCCCGTCCGCTTGTCGCTGGTTCTCCAGGGTTGTTTCTACCCATATCGTTTGCTTCGGCTCAAAACAATTAGAAAAGTCGCAAACGGGTATAAGTTAATGTCATGCGGCCGCCTTGCGACCGTGTCGGATCCGTTTGACGGTGGACTCCGTTTTCTTGTTTATTGTGGTGCGCCGCGAACACCGTTTGCTTGTCTGATCCGAATCCCACCCCCTGCCCCTCCTACCCAGGGTACATTCACATACCCCGACGGTAAACCTTACACGGGGACCTGGTTGAACGGTCTCCGTCACGGCGAGGGCACGAGGTATTACCCCGACGGCAGCGTGTACAAGGGCTCGTGGGCTTACGACAAGCGGCACGGCGTGGTGAGAAAGAAACGCGGCGAAACTCTGGGAAAACGCGGCGGAATTGTAGTGAACTCGGCGAAACTCTGGAAAACGCTGCGTGCATCTTGTAGCTGACTGGGCTTTTGCGTATCCCGTGTATCCCGTATCGTGGGTATCTGGCGATACATAACCCTGGCGGAATGTCGCAGAGGCGGGGGGCTGCTGATGCAAAGCGAGTCACTTCCGTCAATGCGGGCCCTTTTGGTTCATCCCTTGGCAAACACGACCGTGATACGTATTGTATGTAGCTGCCAATACTTTTTTTTTTTTTTTCATAGTGCTGCAGCTCGCTGTCTTCTACTTCCGTACCCCCCTTCCTGCCCTACCCCTTACGCACGCTCCTTGTGTTCTTTCTCACGTGCCCCTCACCCCCCCCCTCCCCCTCCCCCGACGCCTCCTTGTCATTTCTCCTCATCTGTTCCTCTCTCCATGCCCTTCTCTTCCTCCCCTTTCCCCCCACTCATGTTCGCGGGTGTGGTGCGACCACAATGCCTGCCACTGCAGGGAGAGTACACTTGGCGGGACGGGAGGGTGTGGGCGGGGCATTGGAGAGACGGCAATCCCGTCAAGGTGGGTTCACCGTACTTTTGTTTTTTTGTTGCCATGCGCACCATCTTCTCATCTCCTCGTTTGTGGTTTTCTCGGGCGGTACTGTATGTGTTGGTGGTAGCGTCTTCTTTGCTGTCTGTGTTTTTTTTCTCCACCTGGGGACGTGTAACAGATGAGAGCAGACAACCATCAGAAGTAGCATGGACGAGACCCGCCCTTGCAAATTTGCCTTCCTTCCCCCTCCGATGCCTCTGGTCTACCTTCTAGCCCTGCCTGTCATTCGTATCACAGCAGCGGCCAATACAGCAGCAGCCGCCCGTCATTTCTCTCCGGCAACGGACTGTACCCAATCCTGCCTGCTGTTTCCCGGCAACACGCGCTCCTGTGCCCGTCCAATGCCGCCATTGGTGTGAACCAAGCGTTGTGTCGCCAACCTCCGCGCCGTCTAAAACTCACCTTGTGTTCCGCCCACGGTGGTCTCTGCCCTTTCCGGGCCTCGCTCTATCAATGCTGCGTCCTCCCGACGACTCGCGGTCAACGGTCCTGCATTTATGCATATGGCATTCAAAACATGAGTAGCCCCCCCCCCCCGCCCTCCATCTACAGTACCTCCTAATTTCCGTAAGAACTCGAAAGCACCGCTCGAACGACCGGAGCTCTGCACTTCACCTCTGGCCCCTCCCCCTCTATCTACGAGGTCAATAGTCTAACGACTACGGCGTATGCGTTTACATGTGTGAACCCCCCCTCCCCCCCCCGCGCGCCCTGCACCTACCCTATTCACGCCAGAACTCGAAGCACAGCTCGAAGGAAGAACGCTCGGCGCAGCCACCCCCGCAGGAGGGCAGACGTCACGAGCGCAACAACTCGGCTGGCTCGGGACTCCTCGGCGACTGCTCCTTGCCGGACGGCAGCAGCGCCAAGAGCGAGAGCTGCCTCAGCAACATGAGCGGCGGGGGGAGCAGGAGCGAGAGCTGGCGCAGCAGCCTGAGCATCAACATGAGCGGCGGCGGCGGCGGCGGCGGCGGGTCCAGGAGCGAGCTGAGCGTGGGCAAGAACAGCGGCCACGAAGTTGTTGCGGAAGAAGAGGAGGAGGAGGAGGAGGAGGAGGAGCAGGAGCAGGAGGAGGAGGAAGAGGAAGAGGAAGAGGAAGAGGAGGAGGAGGAGGAGGAGGAGGAGGAGGAAGAGGAAGACGCCGGACGCGAGGAAGAGGAGACTCGTTATAGTGATCAGCAGGGGCACGGCAGAGCGGGGTCGGGGCATACCACCCCCGCCGAGGGACTGCCGCCCGCAGCGCCCGAACCGAGGAACAAGCACGTGCTGGCGGCCATCAAGGAGATGCGCGAGCTCAGGCAGCTCACGACGGCGGCCATGGACCGAGCCTCCGGCGTGGACAGGCTCAAGAAGCCCAACGTCCTAGAAGGCGGCGGCGGCGGCGGTGGCGGTGGGTCGGACGTCCACGGGGGGGGGGACGAGGGCGGCGGCGGCGTCGAGCGGCAGGGGACGGGCAGCACGCTCGCGGGCACCGTGTCGGAGTGGGACGCATCGCCCGACGCTCCGGCGGGCGGGGTGGGGGCACCCAAGCAGCAGCAGCCGCTGCCGCAGCAGCAGCCGCCGACAAGGTCGAGAGTACTGTCGCGCTTCCTGAGCTCCGTCGGCAGGCGAAGGAGCAGTGTCACGAACACCTCCTCCGAGGACAGGTTCGAGGACCGTTCTTCGGACAGAGGGACACCCGCGCCCAAGACGGGCAGTGACCTGCCACCGCCGCAGCAGCAGCAGCATCAGAACGGCACCGGGGACACCTCCGGTCTGTCGAGGGCCGCATCAGCAGCCTCCGGCGTTTCTCCATCGCCGTCGGCTCTCTCAATCGCCAGCGGGGAGCACCGTTCCGCGAGGCAACAGCAGGTGGGTCCTGGCGACCAGTACAACGTCGGGGGTTCTCCGTTCGAGTCCGGCAGCAGGTCCGGGGCGGGGATTGACGGGATACCCTCGTTCGTCCGGACCCGACGCGCGCACGTCAGCCAGGCGAGGCGCGGCCTGGTCGAGCAGGTGACTATGTCGACGCGACAGCCCCCGGTTGAGCAGCAGCGTCGCCGCGGCAGCAGCAAGGGAAGGATGGAGGATGCGGCGGCGAGGGCGGCGGCGGGGTTGTCCAACGGCAGCGTCAGCCCGGCCCGCAGCGCTCGAAGCACCCACAGCATGCGCAGCACGCGCAGCACGCACAGCTCGCAGAGTTTCCGGAGCACCCAGAGCGCTCGCAACGTCCGCAGCGGCAGCGGCCGCAGCGGCAGCAGCAGACGGCGAGTCCCGCACCCGGAGGGCATACTGGAGGAGGAGCAGCCGGAGACGCGCGGCAGATCACCAAAGACGGACAACAGCGGGCTCTACGGCTCTAGCAGGGGAAGGAGCGGCAAGTCTGTGTTGGCGGTGGCGGCATCTCCCGCGCGTGCCGCGCTATCCAAGAGCAGCCGCTCGGTTGCCGCGGGAGACAGCAGCAGCAGCAGCCGCGGACGCGGGCCGGAGGGCCACGGGAGGCGGGACAGCACCAGCAGCAGCGGCAGGCACGGCAGCGGCGAGCAGCGCGACCGCCACCGCTCTTCTTCGGTCGGGAGGCACGACCCGCGGCACCGCCGCCGGTCCGAGGACGGTGCCGAGGAAAGCGACAGCAGCCGCCGCAGCGAGCGGCCCTCTCGAGGAGCGGCAGGCCGATCGCGATCTTTCCGTCCCTCCGAGGGCGGCGACGGCGGCGACGGCGGCGACGAGGAAGAGGTCGAAGCCGGCGACCTGTCCTCGGACTTCAGCGAATCGGGAAGGGAGGAAGAGGGTGAAGGCAAACGGCGACGCGCCCGGAAGTCGTCCTCGTCCTCCTCCTACTCCAAGGGCCATTCCAAGGGAGACGCTGCCGCTTCCTCCTCCGCCCCGCGCATCCCGTCCCAGCAGCGGCACCAGCGCCACCGGTCGGACGGCGCGGTCGTGTCCCACGAGGCGAGGCGGCGGGCGGAAGCGGGTTCGGCCGGTGTCGGAGACAACGACGACGACGACGACGCCGAACAAGCGGCGGCGGCGGCGGCCGCGGCCGGTGCTTACCCCGGCGACGGCGGCGGCGGCAGGGAAGCCAGGGACCGACGCGCCAAGGCCAAAGGCTGCGCCGCGCGGGGTCCCCAACCGTCGGTGGCCGCGTTCAAGTCCGTCAACGGCGGCGGCGGCAGCGGCGGCCAGGAGATACGCGACCTGATAGCGTCGACGCGGGCCCAGTCCAGCGCGGTCTTCAAGAAGGGCGGCGGTGGCAGCAGCGCCCGCCGCCCCGCCGCCGAGGAACCGAAGCTGCAGCAGCCCCGTAGCAGGCGCTCTTCGCGAGAACCCTCCCGGGAACGGCCGCGGGAGCAATCGAGGGAGCGAGCCAGCCGTAGCGGACGCGGCGGGTCTCGGAGCAGGAGCAGGAGCATCACGCCCCGCAGCCGCGCCAAGTTGGTGGGGGCCAACGGTAGCAGCGGCGGCGGTTTCTTCGCCACCGGAGGAGGCGGCGAGGAAGCAAGGCGACACCAGCGGCGAGCCTCCTCACGAGAGTCTTCCAGGGAGCGGCCTCGCAAGTCGTCGTCCCGGGAGCCACCGCGAGGTTCGTCGAGAGGGCGGGGTTCGTCGAGAGAGCGGGGTTCGTCGAGAGAGCGGGTCTACCGCAACGACGGCGAGCGCGGCCGGAGCGGCGGCCGGAGCGGCGGCGGCGGCGGGGGGGCGCGCGGCAGGAGCAGGAGCAAGGAAGCCAGGGGGTCTGGCAGGACGAGGGGTGCCGACGGCGACGGAGGGGCACCGCCTAACAACCCCAAGGTGTGTGATAGGCGGTTGGGTGTGTGTGTTTGCAGGTCAAGGTGTGTTGTAGGCGGTTGGGTGTGCGTGTGTTAGGCAGGCCAAGGTGCGTTGTAGGCGGTTAGGTGTGTGTTACGCAGGCATGGAGGAGTGGCGGGGGTGGGAGACGACAGGTCTGCGAGTGTCGGGTGTGGCGTAGAGGGGGATTCGCTGCTGGCTTCGCGTGCAACAGAGAAGCACTGGGGGGTGCGTTTCGGGATGAGGCGAAACAAGACGCTCTGAATGTTGCCGTAGTCGGTACGCACTGAGGGGTACATTCGGGATGAAGAGTGTTCCCTTACGCGTACTGCTGCATTGACCGTGTGTGGGAGCACAACATTTCCCATGAGTTGGCGTCCGGGGTCACCATCCCGCGGGGGGTAGTATAGGGGAACGTCCCGCGGTCGTCCAACCACAGCGCACGATCAGCACGTCTCATTCTGAGCTGTGGTTTCGGCGGGCTTGGACCCCATTGGCCGCCTCAGCACGCCCATATTTTTGGCTGCTGTCGCCCGAATCTAGCGTGACTGACCTGACTGCCGTGCATGTATCACACACTTTGAATTAAAACACTCCCAATGGGTGTCCTACCGTTCGCACGGGTGGATCGATTTCCAGGCCGAGCTCGCCATTTCAAAAGGCTCGCTCGTGTGCAGTTAGGTTACTGGTTACCTCCGGTTGCGTACGCTGTCTTCAATGAAGACACGGGTCGGTTTTGGATCCCGATCTCGACATGCACATGCTCCGATCTCCGTAAACCGGCGAACACCGCTCACGTGTGCCTGTTCATCTTCTTCATATGCTCTGTGATGGTCGTGAAAACATCTACTTATAGGTTTGTGCCTGCCCTCTCGTTCGTCCCCGCGCTCTGAAGCCTCCTCAGGTGAAACTTTCGTTCGATGGTGGCGCTCCATACGGAGTGGGCGACTACACTGGCGCCGTCAAGGACGGGGTGCCGGATGGACAGGTGGGAAGAGCAGGCAGGGCGACCGAAGCCCCCCACCCCCACCCCCACCCCACCCCCCGCCGTAGCGTTCGCAGTGTTAATCGCTGAAGTAAACATGTTAGGTAAAGTAAAACATTGGGGAAGTTGGTTTAGGACTAGGGTCTGCGTACCCCCTCCCTGGTCTCTTTCCTCATATTTTTTATTTCTCGCGAAGGTGCCCCCCCCCCTCCCCTTTTTTCTTCGATTGCCTGGGACGGCAAAGGAGATTGTTGTAATACCACAAGCCAAGGTAGCGCCAACCGTTGTGGTCTACGCCAGGCGTGCGCTGTTCGCATGTGCTACACCCAACCCGTCGCTCGGGAGTAGTCTACTCCTATTCGTAAGCATGTTGGGTTTTTGGTAGGTATCTTTGTGGGTGTCTCGTTGTGAAATACCCCCCCCCTCCCCCGATCGAAACCTGCGCGTTCGAGACGCTCCCGTGGCATGCAACATTTCGTGGAACTGAGGCATACCGTATATGACACAAGATAACACACCCCCTGGCCCGATTTTCAAAGCTCGTTTACTCGATGACGAAGAGGATACATAAACGAAATGATAACTTTTTGAAAAGCTCTCAACGAGACGGTTCCAACGCCGCCGTTTTCGGCGCTGTGGGTCTTCCTGCTGTTGAGAAATCGAGCTTTGAAAATCGGTCAAGGGGGTGTGTTATCTTGTGTCATATACGGTATACCAGCGGGTTGTGCGTAAACCCTGACACTAACCCTAAGGCTATCGCTGTGACAGACGGGGAGTTTTGTGACGGCCCCAATATAAGTAAATGAGAGTACGCATATATGCCATGACATTTGTTTTGGATGCCAGCGAGATCACCTTGTCTTCCGGTTGCGCGATACTACTGTACGGATGCTTAGGAGTGTAGAGGCCATGATCGCCCCGTATTCATGACCCGAAAACAAACATCAACGACAGCAAAACTATAAAACTGTCGCTTTGCGTCGCACGTTCTTCCCATGTGATCGTACTGGCTAGTCACAACCGGTCCCGAACCGTGTAGACGGGCGCTCCGACTAGATGGGACCAAATCAGCACACAAACACAAACTTGTAGAAAGAAATACTTGAGAAACTGGACATTGCTGTGCAACTCCTGCGCTCGACCCCCTGTCGGCAGAAGCCTTTGATTTTGGAAGGTTGTAAGAGTATCTCATCCCGCCATGAGACTGGCGTTTTCGCCTGCTAGCGCGGTCAATGCCATTTACTTTTTGTACTTCCAGTAAAGAACAAGAAAAAAACGTACTGTACACACAAGGCAGGCCTTCCCTTTTTTTTTGTTGTTCTTTCGGCTCAAAAGTGTTCAACACAAACAACACACACACATGCTTCGTCGGTTGTTGCGTTCTGCTTCGCGGACAGGGCACGATCGAGTGGCCCGACGGGAAGCGTTACATCGGGGCCTGGAAGAATGGGAAGCGGCACGGATACGTGAGTACCCCTCCCCCCCCCCCCCCCCTACCCGAAGCATGCGCGACATGCATCCCGAAGAGATTATGACAACGTTGTTGCAGGCACGCACGCACTGCCCGTATCCCCTTTTGAAGATGCCTCTTTCGCTCTTTGAGTATTTTGTGTGAGCGGCCTTTTTAGAGGAGTTTAGCGTGGTTTCGGTTGGTTCGTTTTGTGGCAAGTGCTGCTTCGCGTTTGCGTTATCGTTGTGTTTTTTGTGAGAAAAACGGCCGCATCCCCTCCAGTCCCCGCACGTCTTGCGTTCACCATTGGATTTTTTGTTTTCGTGCTGAGAACCTTGTCTTTTTTTTGTTCGAAGCCCACAACGAAAATGAATATTTCATCTCTCTTCTTGGAAAATAATCCGGGATAGGTTAGCAATGAATTCATAAGGTTGTCCTATTTCTTTTTTTTTCGCAGGGAACTTTCAGTTGGGGAGGCGGAAAGGTCCACCAGGGCGAGTGGTCCAACAACAGGGCGCACGGGAAGGTGACTGCAGTTTTTGTTTTATTGGTCGTTGTTGTTGTTGTTGTTGTTGTTGTTCGTTGTTCGTTGTTGTTGTTGTTGTTGTTGTTGTTGTTGTTGTTCGTTGTTCGTTGTTCGTTGTTGTTGAGATTGATCGCCCACGTATCGTGGAAGACTGTACGACTTCTTTTTTTGCCGTACGATCTTAGGCGAACGCTTCTTTCTCGGTGTTGGGTTCTTCGTGTGTCCTGCGAAAGCTGCTGTGTGTAGATGCTGCGGCAGGGTCGACGCCTCACGCCTTTTCGTACGGAGAGTGCCAGGTATGCATATATATGACGAATCCCCCCCCCCTCGCCGCCACCCGCTTCTGACGTGTATGCTCCGTTGCAGGGTACATTGTGGAATGGAGATGGTACAACCTATACCGGCGATTGGATGGACGGCTGGAAGCACGGCCAGGTGACATATTTGCTGCTGCGGTTGTTTGGTGTTGTTGTTAGTGGTGGTTGCGGTGCCGTTGCCGTTGCTGCTGCTGCTGCTGCTGCTGCTGCTGTTCTTGTAGCTGCTGTCGTCGTCGTCGCTGCTGTTGTTTTTTTGATCGTCGCCAACACAACGACTCCTGTTCCGCCACTCCACATCGCGCGGCTCCCTGCCCGTACCCGCACACGTCTACAGCACTCCACCTCACCAACTTGTTCATCTTCACCAGTGTACATTACGCTTTCCCCGCCTTCCCATCCCTCTCTTTGTCCCAACCCGCTGCATCGATGCGCAGGGAGTTCGAACGTACGCGGGTGGCGTTACGTACGAAGGGGGTTGGGCCTACGGTCTGCGGGAAGGAAAGGTGAGATCTATCTCCCCCCCGCCTCCGAACACCCTGAGCAGGATGCACCCTCCATGCGACTTGCCGAATACCTCACAGCGCTTCGTGCTTGGTGATGTGATTACCTGCTCTGGTGAAAACCCGGCGTGCTTCGTCCCGGCTTTGTAGGGGTGCGAGGTCAATGGTCTAACGACTACGGCATGAGTCCCCCCTCTCCCCAAGTATGCCTCCATTTGAGAGACCCGCAGAGGGAGAATGCTACAATCTCTGGCGCGCTGTGGGTTCGCATATTTTTAACATGGGAAATGTGTGCATGACTCCAAGCCGACGTTCGTACGACGTCCCAACGAAAGATCAATCGTTGTCTGTCGCAAACTTAAACTTCCCTCCTTTTCCCCGTGTTGTACTTCACCTTATTTATCGGTTCTCTCCATTGGCGACCCAGCTACGCTGTATGTATGCATTGGTCCACGCCAACGTTAGCACGACGTTCGGACGACGAATCGTTTTCTGTCGCTATCTTTCCTCCTTTTCCCCTTGTTGTAGTCAACTTCATCGGTTGTGTCTATTGGCGACCCAGCTAGCTAGATATTTAAACCGTTCGCGGGACTTGCCTCGTAACGCCGGTGTAAATCTCTGCTGCACCACCTTCCGTTCTGGGTGATGCGGTGTCTCCTTCTTCTGTGCTCTTGCTTCCGAGGCTTGCCGTACACATTCGGTGCGTGATGTTTCGTGCGTCTCTCTGGATTGGCCCCGCCTTTTCGTGCCCGCACATGCTCTTGTCGCGGGGGTGGAAGATGACGTTTGTTTCAGTGTTTGCGTGTCTGCTTCCACCTCTGGTCCTTGGGGTGTCACCCTGTGTTGTAATCATTTTTATGTGCTTTGTTTGTGCGACACGCGCGTGTGCAGGCTGTGTGGTGCGGGCCAGAAGGCATCTACGAGGGCGACTATGGCAACGACAAGAAGAACGGATTCGTGAGTAACCTATTATAGTACGTTTGCACAGCGTCAAAACCTTTCATGAAGAACCTCTTCCTTGGCCCGAGGCTCTCTTTCCTTTTTTCTCTCTGGGGTACACCGACAACGACTATGTAGGTCTTAGTGCAGGGTTTTAGACGGAGGTCCTGTTCCTCAAGGCCAAGTTCTTGAATTTGTCTTCGTTCAGCGTGATTTTCTCAACTCCCAGGTTATCCAGTGGGCCCGCACTATGTACATGGGCCAGAGGCCGACCCGTTCATTGACTAGTGTTTGGGTTGATTTTATGGCCCACCCCCCTGGCAAATCCCGATGCAGGGCACGTACACGTGGGCGGATGGGCGAAAGCATGTCGGCAGCTGGCAAGACGGGAAGCAGCACGGAAAGGTGACGTCATGCGCGCGGCCGTACTCTTGTGCACCCCGAAGGGGCGTTTTATGCGGAACGCTTCCCCCCCAAATTTTTGGAATGTTTCCAAAGTAGGGAACTTTGCAATATCGAAGGCATGAAATTTGAAAACTTTCAAAAAAATTGGCGCTAGCGCTCCAACTTCCAATTTTTCCGAACGTTTCGATGACCCCAAATTCATTGGAAGGAGATGTGGAGAAACATTTTGTAACCAGGTTTGAAATGGCCCTAAATACAGCAGTAGAGGCCAGCAAGGCTGCTGCCTTTGTTCGCACGGAGCGATCCGAGTCGACATGGCATCCAGCTCGACATACATAGTTCATTGTGTTCGAGGTGTGGAGATGATGATGACGGCGGTTACGCTCGTTTGTGTGCTGTTTGTCGTCGTGGCCGCGTTGGTGTCGTTGAACATGGACTAATACCGGTTTTGCTTGGGCAAGTAGAAGTAGGGAAGGGGGGGGGCACGGGAGAATTCCTTGCACGCGCTTATGGGGTGACTGCTGTGCCCCTCTGACTCGAGGGCTGGTGTAGACAATTGAAGGACATGGCGATACTCAAAGTTCATCGCATGTGTCTCAATCACGTGTGGTGCTGGCGAGAGCAGGTAGGTCTCACACCTCATCGAACAAACCATACTGTATACGTACAAATGCCCGTATACCGCGTAAATAGTCTCGATGATCAACAACCTTTTCGCTGTGGTTTGCAGGGCGTCTTGTACGCGAAGGATGGGAGAATCACCATCCAAGGGAAGTGGAAGAAGGGGGAGAAGACGCTCTTCTTTTGATCCGTTGGACGTGCTGACGGAGGTGGGAGCACCGCTCTTTCGATTGGTCGGGAGACGGCCGTGGTGACAGACCTCTTGTCCTGTCTAGTCAAAAGAGCACCCCCCTACCCTGGCCGGTGAAAACCCGGCGTGCTCCGTCTCGGCTTTGTTGTTGCCATGCGATGTCAATGGTCTAACGATTGCGGCATGCACGGCTATGAGTACACCCCCTTCTCCAAAGAGCACCCCCTCCGAATGCGTGATAATCTGGTCCTGCCGTAAACGTTCGAATTCGCCTTTTTCGGAAATAAACTTACCGTTTTCTGCACGGATTTACGGTGTATCCCCCCCCCCCCCCTGTTTTCGCACCCCAGAACGGTTTACGCGCGCACTTCGGTGCGGACACCAGACGGAGGTTTGTTTACTCTCTTTGTGTGAGAAAACTGTGTTTGTGCTTTGCCTTTGTTTTCCCTCGGGGAAGTCTGTTGCGCGACTCTTGAGTGCGTTTTCCTTTTTTGTACAATACTTGCAAGCAAAATTGTGCCCAATGTGTGGGGCTGGCTGTTTTTGCAATCGGGTTTTGGTGTTGCAGCTGTGCGTGCGACTTGGACCCGCCGGTATCATGACAGCATGTTCCGCGTGCGCTCCCGCTATCTCTCTTGGTACATACTTCTATCTTAATTTTACTTTCTTTCGTATTTTATGTTGGGTGTGCTGCCCGAGACTTGTTGTGTCTTGCGTGCGTGTTTCGCTGGTAGTACAGGCACGATGTAGATTTACCGAACGTTCCTCCAGCTATGGGGTGGACAACGGTACAGATGGACAACGGCGACGTTGAAATATAGGGCGCGTGGGTAGGTGAAGTGATTGCCTGCCCAGAGTATTGCAAGTGACCTGCATAGAGACGCAACATTGTATTCAGCACGATTTGTGGCAAGACATGGCAAAATATAACCGTGTTTTTTTACCTACGGTAGGTCTTGATTTCTGATGAGCTTGCGTACGGGGAAGAAGAGGTTTCTAGTTGTGGGCAGAAGGGATGTGCTAAGCAGGTCTTGCATCTTTTGCTTATTCTGCGCTTCTTTCATGCGGCCCTAAAGCGTGCGCGGAGTAGTTGAACGCAGAAGGAAACACATTTTTTTTTGCCCGAGTGTTGCCTGGTTGTGGAAAATAGCCCGGGACAATAATGCCTAGTGTGGCGACCCGATTCGTAATCTTGTGGTTGTAATTTGGTTGATAGTCGGGCTATGCAGTGCACACCACCACTCATCGAGCGGCTAGAGCTAGCTCTGCAGTCGCGAGTCCTGGGAACAGCGGTGATGATTGTTTGATCTGCCGATTTACGCTGTCCTGTGAGCAGCAATGATGACCGATTAGCTGGGGTGTTAGGTCACGGTCTCTAACAACTTCGGCAATGAACTGCACATTTGTTTCAAAAGCCGGATTTCATGGAACGGTTGTGTGAACGTATGTGAGATTGCTTCGCTCCGAACAAGTGTCCCCCATGTGTTTCACGCCAACGTTTTCCGTCTCGGTGTCATGCACGTTGACTTTTTATCTTGTTTCGTATCCGTGGTGCCGTGGTAAAAATAAACGTTTTGATAGTGGTCGTTAGTTTTTTTGGTGGTAGTTGGTCTTGATTGGAGAACAGAGCGGCGGATTGGTGTGAGAGAGAGGGAGTGGAGGAAGAGGATTGGTTCATAATGGGGGTTATTGCGATGAAAATAACTCTTCGAACCCGTCTTGTCGAGTTGCGACAAAATCGTTCGATTTTTCAGGGCCTAGGTAGAAAGTCGACGCGTAACAGTTTGATAGATGCATTTCGAGTATCTGCACGATATGCGTCCCAAAAGACGAAATCGTGTCACGATTGTTTCGATTTTCGATTCATGTACAGTAAGGGCGCTTGTTCGCCCGCAGCCCTCGCTGTGTTGGTGTTGGTCTTGGTTTCGGTCGGTTGTCGAAAGCATGTCGCTGGAGCGATGCTCTCTAGGTTAGGTTTCAGTCTGGTTCCCGCGATTGGGACAGACACTCGTTGCGCTCGTTCTCGTGCGTATAACAAGCGGTTCCGGGGTACATTTGTGGCTAGGTGGAGCGGCCGTTCGAGGGTCGATTGTTGTGCGTTGTATTATATATAAGCCGACAGTCGTTCGAGGGGCGAGAGTCCAAGGGTGGGTTGTTAGTTGAAGTTCAGGCGCGATATGCGTATTCTGAGCAGAGGACGAGCATAAGGAACGTTTTGTCATCAAAAGGGAACTGATGTTTGTACAAGAGGGCGGCTTTTAAGCACGAGTTTCAATATACGAGAGGGTTACTTGCGCTCTGTTGCTTCATATTGTTTTGTTTACTTTCCTATACCGATCGATCTTGGCGTCATGAAGGCTTGTGGTGTGCAACTGCCCGGCGGTGCACGCCCCATTGTTAAACACGAGATGGGGGGCATCGGTTTCGTCCCTCCCTCAAGGGCATCACGGACTTCAAGTGACTGAGCTCGGCAGCAAATGAATTATGATATCCCGCTGGAAACGGTAAACTGTGAAAAGGACGCAACGGCACGAGAGGGGACGTGTGCGTGCGGGATACCACCGAACAACAGGGGTCCTAGAAAACCCACCGATGCGTCGGAGTGATATCTGCCCCATGAAAAAAGCAAGAACGGAGCGGATGATTGAGCTGAATTTCCGCGGAGGGATCAGAGGTGATAGATCGATGATGGGTGATCACGTGCGTAATGTCTCGTTTTCTGCTCTCAACTCCAGGAAACACGCTTCGCCCTTTGGAGCGCAGCTACCTCCAGTGGCTCTGGGGCAGCAGCATCGTGAAACACATCCACCGCAGTCACCATAAAACGCGGTCCGTCATGTACCATCGGGGTGCCGTTGTTGTTGTGTGTCGATGCTGTGGCGCTGCACATCACTTGAAAGCGTTCGTTCGTTCAGCTGTATCCGGCGTATGGTGTTACCGGGTTTGGGAAAACACATTGGGCCTGCCTGCGCTTTGCAAGGACAAGCAAGTGCGACATTCGACACACCGGTCACAGGTGACGAACGCACAGGAAGTGCGCACAAAAAAACGACACTCGAATGGACATACAACCAAAACACGATTTGCGCAAGTGTACGAAAAGAATTCACAAGTGTATGCCTTGGAATATTTCGTAAGGTATAGTACTACTTAACGAGACGGAGCTGTAAGATGAAGTCATCGATCTGATTTGCTATTACCTCACAAACACCAGCAGCCAGTACCGCGCGCAAGCTTTCATTTGGTGGTTTGCACCAGCCGTTCGTTGCCGTCTACTCCCGCATTCACGTGCAGCGAGGCATGGAACATATAAAAAAAAAGGTACACAAGTGATCCAAGTGATTGCACTGAAACCTAACTGCACACAACGCGTGGCCAACGCCTTTTTTCGCCCAACATACGAGTGTGGACGAACTTCCCAATATGCTCGCGGGTGATAACCCGTAGCACGTGTCCCACTACTGTTTACACAAGAGGGTTACATCATTGCTTGATACGACCACACTCGACTCTCATAGCGACGCTACACTCTAAATGCGGCGACGACTTTGCCCTCCGTGAGCAGCGCTATCAACAACCGCATATGTTACACCATCGTATCCGGCACGGCTTCGACCTGTCGACACCAGTCACTGCCGAAGACACCATACGCAACGGCGCTGCCCAATCATCACCACCACCTACAACAATACTAGGTTACACTCATCTTCGATCCTCCGCATGTTCAACGTCTCGGTTTGCACGGGCAAGGGCACCAATCAACTGCGGCATACTATGGTATGACATACGGCAACAGCCAGCGTTCGCAGCGGTTAACCTCAAACGCAATCCGCTGCACACCTGATATCCTCTACCCGACAAGGCCAGCCGCCGCCGCTGCATCATCAGTACCAACCGCTCCTTCAACGCCACACCGCCGGCGCAAGCTTTCCAGCCGCGCTATTGCTTCTTCGACGCGGTCCGCCGCTTCCGTCGCTCTCGCCCTCTCCACGTCGCGGTCGGCCTCCGCCTCGACGAGCGCGTGCTCCAGCCGGCTCCTTTCAGCCTTGAGCTCCCACAGCCCGACCTTCTTCGTCTTCGTCTCTCTGTCCTTGCCTCGATCTTCGGTTTTCATTTCGCCTGAGGTCTCGCGATTTCTTCCCCCCCACCTCTCGGCAGTATGGGTGCTCTGCTCTCCTGGTGCGCTGTTTGACGTCGCTGATGCTGCCGGAGAGCACGGGATGCGTTCGGGTGTCGTCGCCGTTGCTCTTGTCGAGCCTGCGCCGGCTTCTGCACCCCCGTCCACTTGTTCCTGAAGCTGCTGCCTCTTTCCCGTGGCATCGGCGGTGGTTGAGCCAGAAACAGGAGCTTGAGGTGCCACTCCTGCCACCGCTATGGCTGTACTGTCTCCATCTGTTGCTTCTGTTGGTTGTTCCTCGAATGAACTCAGGTCTGCGCCTTGCACTTCGTCATTTTCCTGCTTTTGCGCGACCCCCAAACCATCCTCACCTGAGACCTCTTCCTCAGCCTCAGCCTCCTCCTGCTCACGCCCTCTTTCCTGCACGTCCTTTTCCTTTTCTTCAATCAAAGTTTCCTCCCTCGCTCCGCCCTCGGCAGGTTGGGTCTCTGCTGACGTTCCGCCAGCGGCGGCACGCTCAGCACCCTTTTCCGGTGCGCCGTCCCCAAGTTCGGACAACAAAGCCTCGGCGTGACTGCCCGATGGTGCTGCTACTGCTGTAGCGGCCTCATCGGCTGAGACCACTCCGTCCCCAAGGCATTCGCTCACCTGTGCCACCTTCCCCTCGTCCGTATCCCCGCGGCCTTGACGGCTAGCGGGCGGGTTTGCCGGCTGTGGGCCGCTCGGAAGCTGCTGGTATGAGGGCGGGGTTGTTGGCATCGGAGAGCTACGGTCTTGAGCCCGTGGCACCCTCTGCTCCCGGGAGTTTGACCGCCGCTGCTGCTGAGTGTACCTTGCTCCGAGCGGGCCCGGTCTACCCTCTCGCGGGGGGGTGGCATCAGCAGACGACGAGGCCCAGGACTGCAGAGCAGAGCCCAGTCTTGCAGCTAGCCCCGCTCGGGAGGAAGCGGAAGGTTTGAACGGAGCTGCTCCTGACGACGACGGAAATGCGGGTCCTCCGCAGCTACCTGTAGCCTAATTCCGATTTTTTTTTCAACGGTACAGCGCGTTTCCAGCAACCCCGGCAGCGGGAGTAGGAAAGGGCGGTTAGTTAGAGCTAGAAATCATTGCGTTTGTCACAAGCAAGAACAAGCAATGCGGATTTACTGCTGCGGGTGCGTAAAAAGCTTGGCGTGTTCGGAGCTTGTGTGGCGGTGTGTGGTCCGCAGCTCACCTGCCGAACGAGAATGCAAAGAGGGTGATGAAGAGCTAAGGTAAGAGACGGTTGTTTCTTGGCGCTAACTCGTACGCCAGCAGCTGATTGCGCACTTGGGGGGATTCTACGATGACGATCGCGGGAAAAATGCTTTAAGCATCACCGGCTGCATCTCGGCGACGCGCGTAGAGAGCGGAAGATCCCGAGAACTGGTGGAGAACAAGATCGCAGGAGGTTGTCCCTCGCAACCTGACATAAGTTGATTGGAATTATCGATCCGTACTCTACACACCGCCCAGAAGTCGCTTCGACGGGTAGTGAGGTTTTTTACACGCGCGCGAGTTGGTTAAAACAGCTGCGCGACTGACACTTTGTGTAGCAAAAGGCATATCACCACGACCCAAGAAAGCTGAAAGCAAAATAGCATTACATATGCATACATATATATCAGGTTATCACGCCGGCAAAGTGGAATGCGTGCCTCATGTCTGCTGCCGGTGGGGCTGTCGGCGGTTCTTGTTCGATTTTCGCACTTTTGCCAAAATGCGACAAACCGTTTGCTCTCTGGACGATGGTGTCGGGGGTGGCCACGTGGCCACACATCCTGACTATCGAGCCCACACCTGACAACAGCCGCTGTACAAGGCTCTCGACATGATATGCTCAAGTAATTTTTCCTGTAGTTATCAACTGTGCATCGCGGGAGGGGGCTACGGGGTGTATTTTGGGTGGGCCCCGGGTTCGACAATCAAACACCTGCTTCGAAAACCGGTAATATTTCACGACGGGTCAGTATTGCTCAAGAATATTATCGGTTCGAGTTTTTCCGACGTTTTCTTTAGAAACATATCCGGAAAGGGGGTGGCATGTACACGCCAGCGACCACATCGGGGAGTGTCCCGTAGCTCCTCGTACCCGTGCAACAGGCCCCCACTCGAACGTTTGCATCTTTATGGCAAAGCCTGGTGTGCGGTTACTGAAAACGATTTCCAAAAAGTCAAGACACTACAACCGCCCGGAGTCACGGACATGCGTGTTTACAGGGATTGGAAGTGTGAGAAAGTTCACCCTACTCATACAAAAGCACCATTGGACGGCAAACTCGTTTCCCGTTATTTTCGGTGCTTCGGTTTTATCCTGGGGCCATTGAGGTCGGTTTCCTGTGGCCGCTCACTCTGAAATAAAATCCCTCACGGTTCGAGCAAATGGTCTTGCTATGTAACATCGACGTCCTTCGTCGATCGTGCAATAGTGTAAACTTTTTCTTCACGACAACTCAGGAGTCGCCGCACAACAGATGACTATCACATGGCCGTGCAGGCGGGGTGAGTTCCAGATAAAGCTTTCAGGCAACAAGAACAGAAGGGGCCCAACTGCCTGTCAATCCGCTGTCTGCTGTCGGTAGTCTGGTGTCTGCGGCCCAATCTCATCATGTGCGCCTGTGGTCGAAGTCGACATGTACGAGGGTCAACTATGAAGCGATGTATGCATAGCTCTACCGAGTTGGGCGAACAAAATACCATTCTTGGGGCGGTATTTCCAGCGCGGAACGTGAGGGAGGTCTGCTTGCGCCCCGAGAAGCTTGCGGAACATGTATCATATGTATACGCTGCACGTGAACTTGCTTTCAGTCTCGTCTACACTGGCACAACACTGCTGTTTCAACTCAACATGGGGTTGTGGTGTGGTCGCGCTCAGCTCACCTTGTTCACTGGTGATTCGCAGGGTGTCGACATGGCAACGTACCCATCATCCACCGCGGTCGCACTGGCCTTTACAGCTTTTGCCAGAACTCCCAAGCTACTGACCATAGTGCTCTTGGTGCTCACCGCGAAGCTCTGACTGCCCTTCTTCGATGCTGATCGAGATCCCAACAGCAGTCCCCCTAAACCGTGCCCGAGCTGGCTGTCGAAGCTTTTCGGTCTAAAGGGCTCGAAAGAAGGGTACCGAGTATCATCAGCAGCACCACCTGGGGGTGCTGCGGGGCCATCGGGGCTATTGTCATCGTCACCGTTTGCTGCCGCGAGAGTGGCTGTTCCAGAGACGTTGGTTATCCCTTGTACGTCTTGGTGACGATATACCGGTGCTGAAGGTGATGCCAACGTTGTTGTACCAGGGCTATCATGAACAGGAACGAACTCAACATCAGAAGCATCCATGGGAACGACAGGGAAGGAACCAGAGACAGCAAGCACCGCACGGCTGGGCCAGCATAGGGTCTGAATAAGCCGGGGGGTCTTGGCAAGGCTTGCGAGTTGCGAGAGCTCGGAGAAAAACAAAAAAACCCAGGAGGGTGATCAACAAGCCGTAGCACTGTTCAGGTTGACCAATGATATTGCACTGTCCTGCTGTAAAGCGGCGTTTGATGTTGACTTCGGGTTGTTGCGTGTTGCATCGGATTACAGACAGTGGTGGGACAGGCTAACCTGCGTACTACGGTAGTAGAGCGGGCTCGTAGGCGACATAAATGTCACGCGCCATGGCCGATTTTCAACGCTCGAATACTCCATGCAGCACGATAAAGAAAAAGGTCCTCGAGACGAAAATGAACGGTAATAAATTGTATGAAAGGTGAGAACAGTGACTGCAGTGTAAACAAGTACTTCTTAAGGTAGCTCTACAGGTTAGAGAAAGAATCCCTGCATGGCCTTGGGCGCACGTGGCCCACGGCAGCTGTCATCTTTGAGGCAACCAACAGCTAAAAAAAACTATTATCGTGTGTGTGTGGCACCATAACTCGAACTCAAACACTTGAGTTTCGTAGATTACCAGATTTTGAGGTTGCCCTGCTCTCATAGGCTGGTGCTGCTTACTATTGCATGAAGATGATGATACGATCTACTGATTCGGCGACAGAGCAATCGTCGAGAGGCAAGCTCATTCATTGCAGGACAACTCTCCAACATACTACAGAGTAATACTGCTGTACACCGACGACAACTAACTTCGAAATACACGTTGTTGGTGTAGCCGTGGATGCTTTCGCGTCATGCGCGCCCTTCCTCGGCGGACTGTCGTTGAGTACAGTACCGTAGGTGACCCGGAATAATGTCGGTGGTTGACAGCCGACTTCACCGGCATAATAGCGACCGGCACTGTATAGAACCGGCCTCTATAAATCCGGTTCCGGCACTACTGAGCGGCTGAGAATTCCGCTCTATCTAATAATGCCGGTACCGGCACTACGTCGGAAACCGTCGAGCTATTCAACACGAAAAAAAAGCATAGCGCACACCACAAGCACCAGGTGATAGGGAAAAATGACAGTGGATAATGTGACAGGAGGTTTGGTAAGCATTCCGCGATCGAGCAGATTATATTGGCGCGCGCATCGAAGGGCCGCATGGTAGCTCATCCTTCCAATCATCGTTCGGTCTATCCCCTGCAGAGCACAGTGTCTGTGCAAGAACTCTTTCTTGACGTATAGTATTCACCTCTGGTGCTTCCCCGTCACCCGCAAAAATACACATAAATGACATCATGCGCCTAATATCGAGAACGAAAGCAAAGCAACGAACAGTACGGAAGTATAACAATTGAACACACCCATGCACGTGCCGCATAACTGACGAATACTCGCTCACACAGAACAAGAAAAAAAAACGTACGAAATCCAAACAAAAAGTGGTAAGGCTGCTTGTGTTGAGCAAAAAACGACAACCGTACCCCACACACCTGTCAACAGGTTTCAGTGTGTGTGTGGTGGTGTGCTGTGTGTGCAGTCCTGTGTGTGCAAGCAATCTTGAGAACCGGATTTTTAAGGGGCCACGAACCCCCCAAACCGGCATTACCAGCCGATATCACCGGCATTATAGCGAGCAACCGGCATTCTTCGACCGACATTATGCCGGGCCACCTACTGTATCAATTTTCCCCACTCACTTGCACTCACCATGCCTACAGCAGACTCGCGGGTAGACATCTGCCGACACTACATGCATAACTTTGCCCTTACACAGAACTATGTATGCGATCAAAACATGACATCCAAGAACTTGCGCCACGGCAGACGGAAGCCCCCTCGACCGCGGCACTTGGTGCAAAATATCTATACCACATCTCTCATGAGCTTCGAAGGGCAACTTTCAAAAAACGACCATACAACGAAGAATCGTACGTCCCTGAGGTTAGCACCGACCTCCCCCCAAAGCTATTCGCGGTTGGTTCCCCTTGAATAACTGCTACAAAAAAAAAGACAACTACTTGCAAGTGTACTTGGGCCGTCGACTCGATGGAAGATTGCGCGATGGCTTACCACCAACCGTGAGGAAGAAGGCACATTCTTGAGTTGTCAACGATGATGGACGAATAAGAAGAGGATAACCTCCCTCACAACCTGTGTTAGGGTCCATTCTGGTGGCTAGCGACCGGGCGACACTTCTACCCGGCGCAAATCGGCAGAAAATGGGTCGTCCTGCGCGGACTCCAAGCCTCTCCCCGAGCGAAACAGCTTCCCATGCCGGAACCTGGTCGTCGGTTCTTGCCGCTGCTCTACCTTCAACGACCACGTCAACACGAACGTCTCGGTCATCACCGCCAGGATCATGCACGCGTGCGCTGCGACGAGGACAATCTCATACACCCTCTGACTGCCCGCCCGCTCCCCCGACACGTCCACCTTGAGCAGGAGAGCGATGTACATGCTCACGAACACCACTGTATGACCGGTTCGATTAAGCCATGCGTCCCACTTGGACGCGAAAGGGGCTAAACCTTCCGACACCATCACAAACGCGAAGGCCATCATGAGCGTTATCGCGATCTGGGCCGCTGTGTTGGGAAAGATGAACACAACCACCCCGGCAAGCAGAACCCGACGTCCGCACTCGATCACCTCGTAGTAGAACACGGACGGCTTGTACGGCTTCCACAGATCCGAGGTGGACGTCGTGCGAGCGGTTTGTTCTCGATCGGCATGGTGATCCTTCAACACGTGACGGTCCCTGAATAACAGAAACGCGTAGAGCGCAGGGATGCCCACCACGTATACCACAACCATGAATCCCGCGTACACCTGGAAGGCTTTGTGCTTGGAGGAGTCGCAGTCGATGGTGTAGTCTGCCCTCAAGTAGTTCGTGCCGTCCTCGAGTTCCTCGCACACGAAAGCCTTGAAAAGGGTGGCGCTGACGCTCGAGTATATCAAGAAGGTCAGCAGAAGCACCAGCGACACGTGCTTGTTCCATATGACCTGCAGACTCTCGGCCTTCCCGCGGTTCATGCTCACGGCAGCGGCGTATGTGCCAGCCAGAAACAGCAAACCAATGACAGGGCTGACGGTCGAGGCCAGGAGCCGGTCGTGGAAATCAATGTCGAAGATGCAGCCGGCAGATAGCACCCAGCTCAGGTCGAAGTTGAACACATCCAGGCCGTCCAGGAAGCGCTTGTACACGTCCGGGTAGGTGACATTCGCCACGGACGTGAACTGCGAGCAGGCATATCATAGTAGCAAAATGTAGGTGCTTGAATCGACACCAGCTCACAAAAGCATGACACCAATCGACGTCTTGATGTGCGTTGAGCACAAGGCGGGTTGTTGGCCTTTCCACGTTGCGCTTGGCGACATGTTGGTTCTTGGTGTACTACATAGAGGAATAGACAAGAGCCGGACCAGCAGGCGACACAGCCTCAATTTAGCGTCAACCTCCGCAATCCCGTAAGTATGTTCTTGTGGACCTATCTGTGCACTACCTGTATGCTCGTCCTCACCTGAGTCAAGATCTGCCACGCCACGATGACAATCTTCACAGATTGAAGCGGAATATACTGCCCAAGGCGGGCAACCACCCCTGATCTCACGTCGCCAACCCTGCCCGACATCGCGTACGAAGCAACGGCAAAGGCAACGCATAAGACCACCACCGCGAGCACGGCCGCCAGGGCGATACGGCCAGCGCCACCGGAGCACCTGGTGCAGGCGAAGGCCAGTTCTGTCGTGTAGCCGTCGCTGCACACAGCACAATCTGACCGAAACGGTCAAGCGGGCGACAAGCAAGGAGTGTTGAGATCGACGTATACTATAGAGTTGTGTTCGGGCATCAACGGATGTTAGCGATTCGGACATGGGGCGGCCACTGTACCCACCGAACATTCTGATTTCTTCAAGGATCTGCGCTATCATATCAGCCGGGACCACTGCAAGGCCATAATTATTCGGGGATTGAGACAGACTTAATCTGTTTGGATGCATTGTTTCCACCTACATACAACCTTCTCTTCACGGTTGAGACTGCTGGAAATGTCGCGGACAGGATTCATTTTTGGCTGTACCGTGTTCTCGTATTTGGGGCGGATTGCCTGGGATAGGAATACATCCCGCAAATTTGCCGACTGATAAAACGGCAAGCCGCTTTTGCTATGTAGAACGAAGGGCTTTCATTTCGTTCAGTTTTAAACAAACAATGATGGAACCGGGGCCTCATGTCAGTGAAACAAGAAGAAACTTGTGTTGGTGGGTGCTTACACCTGAGTAACCCTCCGGGAGCTGCAGCGTACCGGGGAATTTGCTGTGATCGCGTTAAACATGGGCACACCAGAGTGATGAAAAACACAGTTACATGGCCGTCGGCCTTGCCGATGCCGATATGTACAAGCAACAGTGACATCTTTACGCCATCAGCAATAGTCCCGCAATCGGACGTTGACAACACCCCCGAACCTGCCGAACATGATTACTACAACGTGACGAGGAGTACAGAACCTCGCATGCTAGGAACGTGCGCAAGTCCTCGACATGAGCCTGTTGGAATGAATGGTTCCAATTGCCAGCTTGAGCAGCAAACAGCGTCATTATACTGCACAATACGGATGCCACCCACATGGTCCCTCGTAGCCCTTGAGGCAATAGCCAGCTCTTCCCGTTACTCCGCCTAGACAGGCGTCGGAATTGTAGCACGCAAAGACTTCCTCGCTCGACGGGCTGGCTCGCCAGTACCCACGCTCGACTGGAAGGTCTTCAAGGGTGACGGTGCCACCAGCGCTTGTGATATGCTCCATTACGTCCGTGCATGTCGGAGGCACAGGCGGTTCGAAGAAGCATCCGTCGCACGCAGTCTCGCAGCCACCGCAAGCGGCCTCGTAGGGGTTACCCGACTGCATCACGGAGAAGGAACACCAGAAACACCAGGAGGTGGACCTGTCGAGTTAGAATTGATACCGCCTAATCACAGTGGAAGAAGCACACAGATCATTCTGAGGTTGAACAACGGGGCTTGCGAAGCTGCATACCCCAGAAGTTGACTACTCAATGGCTGGTCGAAAACAATGATGATACTACTGGGCAACTGGGTTTGAAGAAAACATCAGGTCCATCCAGTGCTGTCCACAACCGTACATGCCATGCGATATAACGGACGTCAACACTCCGGTTCGGTTCAAAGCCCATCAAGAGCAGCAAACCGGACTCGCTGAAAAACACACAACAAAGACGAAACACAAGTTCGTACCGCGTTGTAGTCCAGATACATGCCGGGATCGCAGTCGAAGACATTACCGCTGAAAGTGATGTTCTCCACACTCAACAAAGAACCGATGTTGGACACCGCCGCGCCCCCTTGATCGTCCGAAATGTTGTCAACAAACGAGCAGGTGTCCAGAGAGGCCGTGCCTGCCAGCCTCAAGCCCCCCCCCGTCCCCGCGCGGTTGCCCTGAAACGTGCTGTTGACGAAGGCGTCTTGTCCAGCCGCGCTGTCAATAGCTCCACCCGTTGCTGTTGCTCGGTTGTCGATGAAGTGGCAATGGTCGAATGTTGTCGGGTTTGGGGGTGAAATGTCTGCATTTTCCTTCAAGTTCCCAGACCCTACGGTGGAGACAGCACCCCCGACCTGAGCGGAGTTGGAGATGAACCTAGCGCCAGTGAAAATCGGGCCGAACCCTGTGCCCGACACAAATACGGCCCCTCCCGCAACCTCGGCAGCGTTTCCAATGAAGCTGACGTTTTCTGTGCCGATGTTTACAGCCAATCCTCCAAGCAGAGCCAAGGCGCCCCCGTTAGCTCCGCACGTGTTGTTGACAAAGGCAGTGGTCCCATTCATCACGAGGGTTGAGCCCTGGTTACTGACGGAGTCCGTTGAAAAGGATCCAATCACCCCCCCGTCGAGGCTTGCTTCGTTCGATATGAACTCGGTGTCCCCAGTCCACTCCACATGGGAGGAGTTCCACATGAAAATTGAGCCTCCGGACAGAGCAGAATTTCCATCGAACTCGGTGGCCGCACTCCAAGACATTCGGGATAAACTCACGTACAAGGCACCTCCTAGGCTATCTGCGGTATTGCGAACGAACTTCGTGACAACGGTCCACGAAGCTTCTCCGTAAAGCAAAAACAGTGCACCTCCGTTGCGACCGGAGCGGTTATCCGTGAAGGTCGTCGCTCCACTCCAGGACACGCTCGACAATCCGCCGACATGTACAGCGCCCCCGTTGGAACTGGCAGAATGTGCACTATTTCCGCTGAAAAGTGTTGGGCCGGTCCACCACGCTGTCGAGCCATCCATCATGATCGCTCCGCCTTGACCCCCTGCTGAATTATTGATCCACGTTGTGGCACCGCTCGCAAATAGACTCGAGCCCATAAGCATATACATGGCACCACCGAAACCGCTCTCGCTGTCCCCGACGCGATTGTTGGCCAGGGCTGTTGGGCCGTTAATGACCAGGTCCGAGGACGCGATAGTCACAGCACCGCCAGCACTTTCGGCCGAGTTGTTGTACATATCCGTTTGCCCGTCCCATACAGCACTGCTGTTTGAGAAAAAGAACGCACCGCCTCCAAAGGTTGCTGTGTTGTGGGCCGCGATAGTATGACCCAGGAAAAGTACACTAGAGTTGCCCGCGTACAGGCCAGCCCCCAAAACTGCCGTATTGTTTGTGAAAGACGTGGTCTCACTCCACGTGACGGTGGCAGAGTACGTGGCGCCTATGGCACCACCATGACCCGTCCCATCCTCATTTACGGGGTAACCAAGAGCGCTGTTTCCGTGGAAAGAAGTGTTCCCGCTAAGTGCTAAGCTGGAGCCGTGATCCACTTGAAGCGCCCCCCCGTATTTGGTGGCCGAGTTGCGGAAAAAGCTGCTAGACGTTTGCTCGCCACAAGAAAGTTCAGAGCTCGTGGTCACATAAGCCGCTCCCCCGAAAACCCCTGCAAGGTTCTCGTCGAACACGCTCTCGGTCTCCCCGCTCCACGAAACGTTCGAGCGGTCTTCGACATAAATGGCGCCCCCAGCATTCCCAGCTTCATTCCCCAGGTACGTGGTGACACCGCTCCAGGAAGTCTTCGAACTGCTACCCATCGCTAGAGCACCGCCGTTTACCTCAGCGAAATTGCGAACAAACGTCGTGGCCTCGCTCCAGGAGACGCTCGAGCCACCACCCACGTGGAGAGCGCCACCCACCAGCCCGGCGGTGTTGGAATCGAATCCCGTTGCAGCATTCCACGACAAGCTCGACCCGTTAACACTCAACGCGCCTCCTGCTCTTCCGGCAGTATTGTAGGCGAAGAACGACTCTTCGTCCCATGAAAAGGTGGACCCTCCAAGAACCCTTATGGCGCCTCCGATATCACCAGCCACGTTGTTTAGCCATGAAGCGCCGCACGAAATCGTCGACCCCCCACTCGCGTGCACTGCACCACCTTCAATGCCGGCCGAATTATCGGCAAAGGTACCAGCCCCGACACATGACGTGTTTGAGCCATCGGACATAAACACTGCTCCCCCGAGGGCTGTGGCACCATTTCCAACAAAATTCGTCCGATCAAACGTCAAGGTGGATCCCGCGGCAGCTATGGCCCCACCCGCAACGCTGGCACCCGAGCTGATGTTTACCCCGCTCACGTGCAGAGCAGCGTTCACGACGGTGAAGAGTCGTGTCCCCGCGTTTCCATCGATGACGGCATTCGAGTCAGCTCCCGCTACCGTAAGAACAGTGCCGTCGACGACGAAGATTGAATCGTTGACGACCACGCTCCCCTTCCACTCTACCTCGAACAGCCCGCCAGAACAATTCACAGCTGCTGTCAGAGCCTGTGCGTGTTCCGAGGTTTCTACCACCCACGTCTGCTGAACTTCCTCTGAGCAAGGCAGGACGGCGGGTGGTGGGGCGTTGCACTCGTACAACTCTTGTTCCGCCCCGGGGTCTAAGCAATCGAAAACGTTGGATGTACACGCTACGCCGCTGCAGCTGCAAAAACAGCAGTCGCCCCCATCGTAGCCACACTGAGGGGGTAGAGAGAGAGAGAGAGAGAGAGAGAGAGAGAGAGAGAGAGAGAGAGGGAGGGGGAGGGAGGGCTGGGGCGCTGCAGGCTAGGCGAAAGAGCAAAAGCTCAAAGCATCGCGACGGCCGGAAACGGTGTTGATGCCAAAAGCCTGCTGTCCCACTCGTACACAACCCGACGTAACACGACTCCTGGACCGTGTCCGAACCTCGTTTCTCATCGTTTTCTTCAGCGTTCCTCATGTTGAAACCGTGTTTGTTTTGTTGATGCTCACGGTTTCCATTAGGTGTCGGAACGGTCGGAATTATTTCAGTTGCTCAAATACACGGCCACTAATGGGGACATGTTGATGAAACATCGTCAAAAGCGAAAGTACGTCTCTCTTCTCACGCTGTCTGCCTCGATGTAGCTACGGCTTGTCCGCTTGAGACATGAGGTACACTGCATCCCATGTTCAACGACGGTCATCGGTCTATACTGAAAGGTGAGCGAAGACACGTCCACAAAGGTGAATACAATGAGCGATTTGGGCCTAACTGCTCATATGATTTGTGTTTTGAGTTTGACGTGTTGTCGTTTTCACTTCGAGCATGCCGATAACTATCCATGGAATGATCCTCGTTCATAGCTACACGGCATTGTGAGAATCGGTTCGGGACATGTGTCCCTATTTCCTTGAAAATACCGTACATATGCACAGGGGACGCAAGAGAGCTCTCACCATCAACGTGAAGGAATCGGACGTAAACGGCGGGAGCGGTTATGGCTCACATTAGGTAGTCAACGCCCCGCCATTGAATTAATGACCGGGTAGACGAGACTGCCACAGCCCGAACACGCAATCTAGCGCAGTCGGAGTAGCCAACTCACTTGAGGGTTGTTGTTGGCCGTGGAACAATAGCCATCACCGATCGTCAACCAGTCCCCGGTGCAATCCGGCAACTCAGCGACAAGGACAGGATCGAAACAGCTCGGGTCTCGACAAGTGAAGTCGTTGTAGCCGCAAGCATACGCTAGGCCATCAGCACAAGAACACCCACAGCACTTGAATGTGTGTAGTATCACACGTTTCCAAAGGTGGCACGAGGAAAGAAGGGGGCGACAGGGCTGAGAGTTAAATGGTCGCAGAAGCATCCCGCGATACACGAGGCAGGCCGCACCAGAGAGTATGGACGAAGTGCGTCGGGCAATATCCGCTTCTTCTGCACTCACCTCCCACTTCGCACCCGGCCTACCGCAAACTTTGATATCCAACGGTGCTCCGTACTTCCTGCGTTGGTGCTAAGGAGTCACTATGTACAGACACCCCGCAGCGTTTCGCGGATTGACACAACGTGCACACACATCTCCTCCGTCGTAGCCGCATGAATAGTTGTTGTTCACATCGTCGCAGAAACCGTCGCTCTGCCAGTCCTCAACACAAGCTTCCTCCTCCGAGGCTGCTGAGTCGTCACCACACAGGGGGTACAGGCAGTCGAATTCGTTGTCGGCGCACGAGTAGAGCACAGTATCGGTGCACGTGCATGAACAGCAGTCTCCGCCGTCGAAGCCGCAGGATGGGCTGTTGTTCTCCGCGTCGCAGCGACCGTTACCGATGTCGTCGATCGTGCCGTTGACGCAGCTGTCGTACTGAGCAGCAGCGCCGAGCAACAAGCTCAGGAGAACTGCGACGGAGCTGATGCTGCTGCGTCTTCGAACCATGGTCTTCCTTGCTAATAGCCCACCCGCCGTGGGTCCTTGCACACGTACCCTGCAGAGGGTGGGCAGCGGAATGCGTGTCGGCACCTGTTTAGTGCAAAGCAGGGACATATTGCTGCTGTTGTTGTCTTTGTTGTCACTTCGAAGGAGGTTTCATGTTTATCCCGTCTGTGCCCTCCCCCATTCTCCAGGGTCTCCAAAACGAGTTGAGTCAAAAATAGAGGAAGCTTATGGATGAAAGAAGCGAAACCAAAATCAGGTATTTCACGAAGGCGTAGCGGTTACTGGAGAACAAAAGTCTAGAAGAGCAAAATCAGGGTAAAGCAACGAGATAACAACAACGGATGTTTCCTCTCGGAAGCTAAGATAGAAGCAGAAGCAGGGCAAACTAAAAGTACCACCACATCAATATTTCATAAAACGCGTGTCCTCGCACCCGTGCGCAGCCGGGGAGGTTTCATGGCCGGGTTTTGCTCTCGCCGGCAAGGTCAACATCGCTCTATGCCCTGGAGGTGGTAAGAAAGCGGGGCACCAAGGCGTCCACGCACTTCATGCAGGACGGTGATTACGCTCGTCTCATGTTGCATGTGTTATCTGCACACGCCTCTATCGGGGAACTATCTGCCGGGCTTGCCACTATTTAGGCAAACATTCCTCCAACACCCAAATATTAGGGTGTGAGGGCGACAAAACGCGAGTAGCCCCATACGAGAGAGCGAGCTCTTCAAGTACTTGCGTACTTACGAGATGTAGAACGAAAACAAAATGAGTTTGCCTCCAGATCAGCGACCAGGTCTAACCCATCCGACGGCGGAAAACAAGCCCCAGGTAGGGGTAAATGTCCAGGCAGAAACCTGCAAACGGTTTCCTCGGGGTTTTGGTGACGTGTTTTTTGGCGGACACATTTTCGCGGTAATGCCATAAGGCGGTATTTGCTGAGACGGTAGGCAGTATTGTGCAGGCGGTATAACCAGAAAAAGCTGGTAAAACCCCCGTAACGGCGGCAAACGACGGTAATTGTTTGTGGTAGGCGGTATTCGCGTTGTTCGGCGGCAAAGACTTTTGCGACAGCGGAAAAAAAAGGCGGCAAAACATTTACCGGTACCGTCCAACAGGGAGGTATTTCAAGCGACACCAGACAAAGCGGCGCTTTTTTTCGGTGCCAAGCTACGGCGCCCGAACGAAAGGCGAGCATCTTCTGCGACGCTTAACCTTGTACACTTCGAAGGGGTGTTTTTGTGTTTTTGATCACCGATGATTCTCACGAATTACAGTCGAAATTCGAGGGATAAACGTAGAAGTGTCCATGGGTTCGAACCACTTTGCTCGTGCAGTCAACGAGACGAGGCCTCGACCCACTCAGCCCATCGGTCATTTCACGTCGGCGGTAATACTGTGCTACTTTAGCCTTTTTGGCGGCAATTTGTAGGCGGTATTGTCATAGTCTGTGGCGGCAATTGTTCTGCTGGTAAGCCGAATTGCAGTTTTCGGCGGTAACGAGTTTGTTTCGCGGAGGCGATAAAGCGTAAATATGGCAGTATGTTTTCGGTGGTGGCGCCATCTAGAAGGAATCTATTGGAGGTAGGTGGTATTAGCGTATTCGGCGGTAAAGCGAAAATAACAGGGTTGTCTCGGTACCGTCGTTTGGAGTGGGCTCAAGCGGGGCGCGGCAATGCAATACGGTGGTACTCCTTCGGCGGTACTTTAAGCAGTTTTTCGATTTTCGGCGGTACCCATAACACCACAATATGGCTGTAAACAGCCGGCGGTGTTGGGTAGGGGGGCGTGTACTCATAGTCGTGCATGCCGTAGTCTTCAGACCATTGACCTCGCATCCCTACAAAGCCGGGACGGAGCACGCCGGGTTCTCACCGGACCAGGCTCTGACATCACCAAGCGCGAAGCGCCGTGAGGTATTCGGCGAGTCGCATGAAGGGTGCGCTGCATCCTGCTATGGGTGTCCGGCATCTTGTGCTTACTTCCTTGCGTATGGATGACAGCTTCGTATGACTTAATTTATTTTCTGGTGCTTTCACTTCCAGAGACAATTGTAAGCTCTGTATTACTGCCTCGAGGGTGTTTGACCAAGTCAACACAACGTGCGATCATCCCCTTTGCGCGGAGTGAGGGTTCTCGACCCCGCACAACATAATCTACTCGACCACCATTCATGGTTACCGCAAAAAAACGAAAAAAAAAAAAGGCAAAAACAAAAGCGGCAACTTGGTTGCCGAGCTCACGAAGTGATCGGTGTGTTTTAAAACATCGCTGCCAAGCGACGAAAACCCAACCCCTGAGGGAAACACCGGGGGGGGGCGGTATTTGGAATGGGGGGGGCTATTTTCTTCGCCCAACAATGATCTGGGCTTCTTATGTGGAGGAAAATGGTAAATTCCTAGAGCTTAATGCGCACAGCCCGAAACATTTTTCAAGGATTCTAGCTGGTGAGTTAGGAAATAGGCCCATTTTCTAACGAAAAGCGACCGGCTGATTTTTTCGCTGTGAGAATATTGCCGGGGGTCACACGCCGATCGTGCCAAATGAGGAACTGCACCGTCTGCAGCCCAAACAAAGGCCAGTATCGTGAGGTTATGCACAAACATTCTGCAGGTATCTAAAATTCAGGACATTTTGCGTCTTGTTGGCAGCACACCAGCCGAAAACGTCAACACTCTGCTGAAGTTCTTGCCTTTCGGCGAAATAGAGCCGTTCTTGTGCCTGCTGCATGTATGTGTGACCAGTCAAACACGCATGCTAGAGAAAAGCTTTAGGCCGACGACATCCACAAATTGCAGCCAATGGCGTGTGGTCATTCACATACGCTCTGCTCGCGTCCCAGACACTGGGCGTATTGTCCAGTTTTGATTGCACACGGCCTGCAAACGTGAACCGCAGTGTGTTTCGGTGTTGAAGTGTGTTTCGGTGGATTTTTTCTTGTCCGCCGCGTGTGTGCTCCGCGTGTCACCCGCTACCAGTCAAACATGCATGCCAGAGGTAGGCTTTAGGCCGACGACATCCACAAACTGTAGCCAATGGCATGTTGTCATACATGTGCCTCTGTTTGCGTCCCAGAAACAGAGCGTATTGTGTTTGTCTAGTTTTGGTTACACCCGGCCTGCAAACGTGAATCGAAGTGTGTTTCGGTGTTGCCTTGTTGGATTTGTTGCCATTTTTTTTTCTTCTGGTTGCTCCGTGTGATCAGTCCACACCCCATGCCAGAGGGAGGCATTCGGCCGACGACATCCACGGCCTGCAGCCAACGGTGTGCCGTTGTACACATGCCCCCTGCAGGCGACCCAAAACAGGGTGCTCTGTGTCTTTTGTTGGCAGCACACGAGCCAAAACGTGAACTGAAGCATTTTGTGACCAACACAACTTGAATCGGTCATATTTTTCCACCGGGAAAAGAACATGTCTCGGAGAGCCGTAAGAAGGTCCTTCAAATCTACATCATTTTTCCCTTGCAGGCATCCCCCCCTCAGGCTTAACCGAAAAAAACATCACAATCCAGGATCGCCAAATTCCGGCTTCTTATACAGTCGGAATTGACACTTTTTCTTGTCGGCCAAATCCGGGTTCAGCTTTTTGGGTTGCCGCCGTGTTTAGGGTGTCGGCGCGTGTACTATGTTTCCACGCTCGCGGACTACAAGAGCGTTTTGCACAAAGGAGTGACTCAAGTTCCTTGATTAACGATTAACGAGTTAGACATGGGCAGGCAAGCGGAGCCTAGCGCGTCAAGTCCATCACAACCATCATGTATCTATCTGCGTAACCCTCGGAGATCTCGTAGATCATATCTCGTACCGAGTAGGGGGGCTGTTTGTGCGTGTACTCGTCAGGATGCGAACCGAGTATACACAAACACGCCGCCCAGAAAGTTGCGCAGAATCCAGGATGGTGCCCAGCCCGATTTTCTGTCCCAAAAAATTCACCGCTGGTAAACCCAGCCGACACGATCGGCGAGTGCGACCTGAGTTCTTGACGTATCGTTCCCATCAAGGGCTGCGAGCAACCCTACGCTGAAGGGTTTGCTATTCTGCATGGGGGTTGTTGATGGTCGCTCGGTACGCGTGCGTAATAATGTTATTTCGCATCACACCAAAGATGGAGACGCCGCAATGGGCCAAAACGCCACGAGGCACCAGAAAAAGCCACTTTTTGTCAGAGAAGGGAGGACATCGCAACTGATTTCTCGCTCCCTAGCCTACCGGTCGAAGCCAGACCGGCCAGTATGTACTCTCTGTTCCTTGCTCTCTGTCGGAGTACATTCGGCCAGCAGCTCGTACTCTCAATCGACGGAGAGAAACAGCGCGTGGTGTCCGTTTTCGAAATGTGCTTTTTTCTGTTCAGCTTCACGTGAGAATTGGCTGACGTGTTGAAGGCCTGAGAGTAATGTTCAACAGTCAGCTTGTGCACACGCACACGACAATTTCGAATGATTGGATCAACGAGCTGCTGAGTAAATGTACTCCGACAGAGAGCAAGGGACAGAAAGCACATCCTGGCCGGTCTGGCTTCGATCGGTGGTCGTCTAGGAAGCGAGAAATCAGTTGCGGTGTTCTCCCGTCTCTGACAAAAAGCGGCTATTTTTGCTGTCTCGTGACGGTTTGGCCCGTTGCGGCGTCCCATGTTTGGTGTGACGCGAAATGACATTTTTACGCACGCGTGCCGAGCGACCATTAACAACTAGGATGCAGAATAGCAAACCCTTCAGCGTAGGGTTGCTCGGAGCCCTTGATGGGAGCGATACGTCGAGACCTCAGGTCTCAATCGATGAAAACGTCGTCTGGGTTCGATCTACACCCACCCCCCAAGAATCCGCCTGATAAATCCGGTTCACTATAAGAACGGTCGGACTTTTTCCAGCCGGAATATTGTCCATCCTGGATCTTGATGGTTTTTTGAGTGAAGAATCCTGTTGAATAAGAATCAGCCTTAGTGAGAGAGAAAAAAACGGTGCTAAAGAAACGGCCTGATGCAACACGGGAGACAGGAAATAGAGCACGCTGCGACACTAAATAACAAGTCTGGATGCCATTAGCTATAAGGTTAAGTAAAATATCCAAGAGCATATTTAGAATGGCAACAAACCACAGACCAGCCCTTCGCATGCATGCCCACTCGTGGTGGCATGCCCACTCAACTCGTGCTGGTGCCAACAAGCGTTTCGGCGACAAAGCAATACGGCGGTACTTTTTCGGCAGTTTGCAAAACATGTATACATGGCAGTACCTTTTGGGCAGTAAGCGTTTTTTCGTTGTTGGGGAAATCAATATGCCGGTAATGATAATTACACCGCCGCCAGCTGGGACCGCTCATCAAGCAAGGCACGTCAAACTGTCGGAAAAATCCCGGCAACCCAAGCTTGGACAACCCGAAAAAAACGGCGGGCAATCGGCAAATCGACCTGCTGTACATATGTCCGCTGCAGGTTCAACTTGGAGGTTGCTGATGAATTACGTACGTGGTGGAGGGAGAGAAACTGGCACACTTGCAGCAACGTTGCATTGAGGCAGGCGATCATCTCGCTGAGCGGATATATATTAGAGAGGGAAAGCGGGCGCCTATTTTTCTCCTGCACTTAGACCCCGATTTATGGGAACAAAATCTTGTCGATAAATCTTGATCTTGGCCAAGATCTGTCAGTTTCACGATTTATGGGAACAAAATCTTCCGATATGTCTTGGCCAAGATTTCTCGAGGCCCGAAATCTTCCCGTTCGAACAAATCTTGACCCAAGATTTGTCAAGTCGAGCCTTCCGACAAATCTTGAGGCGGCGTAACAAATCTTGCCTCAGTGCGGCGCGATCACCGAAGGTCAGTCAACCTAATCGTCCATAACGCCATGAAATCTGCACGTCGCACACTCGCAAGGGTCTCGAACGCACCCTGGCGTCACTGTGTCGGCGCCACGGGCGCCGACAGCGAACGAAAACAACCAAGGCGCGCGAAAAAAATGCGTATTTGCCCTGACTCGTTCCACGTGCGTCATCACCAGTCTGTGGAGGGACCGTTCAAAGAGTACTTTATTTTGAAGTAGAAAAATAGAGCAGGAGGAACGTTTTCCCAACACTGCTCTGTGTGCGACGCTTCTATCTCTTCATCGAATCACCCCACACCCAATCCGTTTGCACCCGAGCCAAATCCGTGGGTGCAGATGACAGCGCCGGAGGTTTGACCTCGGTACGCCTGCTACATCATGAGATACGTGCATGGGTGTCATCGGCCTCGGGTTGATGCACTTTCTTGTCAGTTGGACAGCAATGGAACAGTTTTGTTTCTCCGCTTGACATGAGCTCGTGGGCAACGGATTCAATTTTGCACCCCAGGTAGGCGCCCATCGCTAGAATCCACCCACAGTGTTGAGGCAATACAGCTGGGGGAGGGATGTCCCTTCTACAACTGCGTCATGCTCACTTTTTCG
The DNA here is from genome assembly GCA_000310025.1 of Ectocarpus siliculosus. Taxonomy (NCBI): domain Eukaryota; class Phaeophyceae; order Ectocarpales; family Ectocarpaceae; genus Ectocarpus; species Ectocarpus siliculosus. The sequence goes on along the minus strand of FN649739.1, from coordinate 3,289,608 downwards.
CCACACCTTGGCATTTTCTGTGGACCAAGTGGCCGTTGTGCCTTTTTCAACTTCAAGCAGAAGAGAGGAACAACACGCCGCATTTTCAACATTCAAGATATTTCCCCCATAAATCGCGATACTGCAAATCTTCGCGGAGATATATTGTGAGCAAATCTTGGGTCAAAATGCCAAGATATAATTGCAAGATTATGTTTCCATAAAGAAGGGTCTTATATACCGTATATGACACAAGACAACACACCGACATAAGAAAGCACACCCCCCGCAGAATACGACACCCCGGTGATAGTTTTGGGCGCTTCTGACAAACCATCGATTTATCACCGGGGGTACATAAGATATCACACCCGGTGATATTTATTAGTTACGCCGCATATAGTCACGGGGCCCCTCCTTCTTTATCACCGGGGTGACAGCATCTGCCCTGGGCAATCACACACACAACCAAGTCAGCTGTGTGCGGGGTAACACCCCGCATGGAGACCCCCAACAACATGAACGTGCAGGCAGAGCAGAATGCAGCCGCAAGTACCAAGTAAACGTTTTTGTGAGGGGGGCAGGAAGGATGGCGCACGCAGTCTGTGGCCACCGCCAATCAGCGTATCGGTCGAGGTACCTCTTCGATTTTTAATTTTTCTTGCTCGATTCAAGCCCGTATTTTGTTTCAAACTTTTTTTGGCGATGAGAGGGTTGAGTTATCGCCGAGGTCATATGCTCAGGAGTTTCGTCACCTCGGATGAGCCCCTTTGTTTTTCCACGCCCCTTTAGGTAGGTCCCTACACTGCACGTGTACGTGCAGGCATGGCTATCACACCCCCTTTTATCGCACCCCCTCATTTATCACACCCCAAAGCACACGCTGTGGCTGTTCGGACGTGCTATCACACCCCCTTTTATCACACCCCCAAACACACGCTGTGGGTGTTCGGACGCGCTATCACACCCCCTGTTTTATCACACACCCTTAGGGGCCCTTTATCACCCGGGGTACACAAGATAACACCCCCCCCCCACAGGATACCACACCCGGTGATAATATTTTCAAACTCCAAAATGTTATCACCGGGGTGTGTTCTCTTGTGTCATATACGGTAATGGTCTGTCGGGTGGGTATTCGGGTTGCGCAACGTCTTATTGTCGTGTTGATACCTGCGGCGTTGTATTTCATTTAACTTGCAGGATTCGCTGTTGCAGCTACGCTCTTACAGCTGCATAGTGGGGTCTCGGTTTAGCGACCCCCTGTTTCAGCGACATGCCCTGTTGAGCCACCACAAAATCACGTGGCACCGCCGCACGCCGGTAGCATAACTGCTATATAGTTGTCAGTTCGGTTTAGCGACCTGCCCTGACTAGCAGCCATATTTTGTCGTGACACTTTGGGTCGGTAAACCGGGCCCCCCACTGTAATTCTGACTACATTTACTTCTTGGTCGTGGAAGCACGTTTTTTCATCTTTTTCTGTTTTTGCGGTGAATCGATACCTACAGCACATACAAATCTACTGTTGCTGGGGCCTTGTAGAAGGTGTAGCACCTTTGGCCCGAAATGTCCGAAAATTGGGAAATAAACCGTTCACGATCGACTGTCCTGAATTACGGGTTGTACGTACATCATGGTGGGGTGGGTTGTGAAATTCGAAGTACTACATGCAGCGTAGGTATGTGTGGACCAAGTTTTTGGACCCAGTTTTTTTACCCAGATTTGTGGGTATTTGGGGCCGCAGCTGCAGCCTTCGACAGCACGGTCTCAGCAGCAGATCTGGGCGCGCCAACGCGCGTGTCGCTGCTCCATGATGATGTTATCTACAATGAAACCCGTCCTCGCCTTCTTCGCAACGCCGATTCTTGTTTGCAAAAGCACCTCCCTGTGTTGCCTCTTGTACGTAAGGTACGTAGGGTTGTGCACTGGCTCCCAACGATGTTCACTCGCCGCAGACGGTTGCTTTCTGCTCTCCTGGGGTTACACTCGATTGAATTTGGATGTGTACGGAGGGTTGTATTTCCTATTTCTTCGATCACGACTACACGCTTCTTCCTCTCTGCACCACGTGCGCTGCTCCTTCCAAGTTCGAGCAACAACAACACCTGCCAGCTGCGCGCGTTCTATGTGCACAAAAGAACGAACGATGCTCGCGTGATACAGCGTTCATCTACAAAAAGCGATTCGCAGGCGCCAGTGCAAGCCGTCCAGTGGGTGTTCCCTATCTACCTTGTTGTACGGTGGATCCACAGCGGAAGGCCGGTGTACAATGCTCCAGTCCTCTCACAGCTTTGGAAATGGAAATCCTCCGGGGTTGGACACTTTGACATGGAGATGTTCGGACTTTGCATCCCATAAAAAAAAGAAGCAACGCCCGTCATCTGCAGACAAACGCCACATCGCATTTTTCGTTGTGCCTGTAAATGGACAGTCCCGGGGAGGCCGATTTTTTACTGGTGGTGCACGTTCCGTCGGTATTGGACATATATATAGAAAATAGAGGGGGAGGGGGGAAATGTCCAATACCGACAGCAACTGTAACACTCTTTGACGTGTTAGAGACCTCACAGCTGCCACGGACACAGTCGCTACAGAACAGTCACCACGCCAGCAATGAAGAGTGTTAGCAGCTGGTTGCTGCTGCCGCAACAACAGCGACCCAGAGCAGAGAGAGAGAGAGAGAGAGAGCGTACGCCGCCCACCAGAGAGCCTCGAAGCTGATGCGACGACAGCTGATGACAGAGAGAAAGTAGAGGGTGCGCCCCCCGGCTAAACAGAGAGAGTCTGGCAGCCGAATGAACCCTTTCAGACCAATACACACGCTTTCCCAAGCAGGTCTTGGTTCCTTGCCCTGCTACTTATTTAGTCACGACGCAGCGGTTGGTCTGCTGAGTTTTAAAAGCAAGACTAGTTGTGGCCGTTGGAGAGTGACTGGGTTCTTTCTGGATCTTCCGCGTTTTTTTTTGTTCTGCCGGGACCGAATAGACCGATGAGTCATGAGACACACACACACGACACCCGCACTTGAACTTTTGCACGTTTGTTTGCGCACCAACAGGTTCCCACATGGGTCAACCGCACGCACCCCATGGTGCCACAAAGGTTTAGTGCCCAACAGCAGCGTAACCCTCACGTGAAGAATGTGATGAGTGACCGATAACTACACTGACTGCTGTACTGCTGTATGTAGGTGCTGTCGGAAACCGGAGGAGAGAGAGAGGAGAGGGCGCCGTATTTCTTTACCCCAAACACGATTACATGGTGATAGTCTACATGGATACAGCAGCAGCAGTAGAGATACATCGCATGCACAGCAGTTCTACCCCGCCGCCGATGCAGCACACTGGCGCAAGGCATGGCACCGCCTCCAATGCCACTTGGTTGGGTGATATATCCAGCGGAGACAAGAAGCACACACGCACGCGGTTTGTTTGTTGGATGCATGCATGCGAAACGAAATGAAAAAGCACCAGCACCAGCAGCAGCAGCCCGCCGCA